>PVIU01001918.1:0-125667 GCA_004026605.1 Ondatra zibethicus | reverse complement strand
CTCTTAAAGAGACAGAACAATCATTACAGTCACACAAATTTACATTCACACCAAAAGTGTGAAGAGTGTTTCTCCTTCCGCACAAATTCAGCGGCGTTTATTGTTTTCTTCGGGATAGCTGTTCCCACTGGCTGCAAAGGAAACTCGAGGCAGCTTTAACTTCCCTTACAGTTAGAGATGCTGAGCACCTCTTTGTGTATTAACTGCTGTCTATGCTTCTTTTGAGAACTGCCCATTTATTTCATTTGCTCATTTGTTCTTTGGGTGTTTATTAACTTGAATTCTTCGTATATTTTGATTATTAATCTCCTACCAGCTAAGTATTTGGCAACAATTTTCTCACATTTTCTAGACTAGTTGTTATCAACCTTCCTAATGCTGTGACCCTTTAATACAGTTCCTCATGTTGTGGTGGCCTCCAACCATAAAATTATTTTCATTGCTACTTCCTAACTGTAATTTTGCTACTGTTATGAATAGTAATGTAAATATTTCTGGAGATAGAGGTTTGCTAAAGGGGTCATGACCTAAAGGTTGAGAACCATTGTTCTAGAATGTTTCTTCAGCCTATGAATGGTTTGCCTTGCTGTGTGGAAGATTTTTAATTGGATGCCATCTCATTTTCCAATTCTTGCTTTTTTCCCCCTGAGTTACTAGTGCTCTATTCATAAAACTATTGCTACTGCCTATATCTTGAAATATCTTCTCTACATTTTCCTCTACTAACTCCAGGGTCTGGGGTCTTATACATTAAGGTCTTTGATCTATTTTAAATTGATTTTTGCACAGGATGAGAAATATGAGTTTCAGTCTTTTACATGTTTTTCCAGCACCATTTGTTAGAGACTGTCTCCTTTACAACAAATGTTCTTGGTATCTGTCAAAAATAGCTAGGAAATGGAACCGGTCTCGACACCCATCAACAGATGGATAGATTAAAAAATATGGTACATATACACAATAGAATTTCATTCTACAGTAAAGAAAAATGAAATCATGATGTTTACAGAAAAATGTATAGAATAGGAAATTATTATATTTAGAAAGGTAATGTAGACTCTGAAAGACAAACACCACATGTTTTCCTTCACATATAGAATCTAGAATTTAAATAATTTATTAGTATATTGATACATATAATATCTATTTGCTATAATATACATACATATAAACTGTTATGTGCATGTGTTTATCTGTGGAGAGGTCACCAGAGGGTATCATCATGACAGGGGACACAGACAGTGATGCAATACACAGGATAAGAAATCATAAGGGGATGGAAGGGACGCCTCCAGAAAGGGGCAGAAGGGGGGCAGTGGGGGAGGAGGAGGATGTGAAAATTCCATAATAAGACCTTTTATTTTGTATGCTAGCAAATTAAAATTTTAAAATAAAGAATCAAATGGCTTCAGCTGCACAGGTTTACCTCCGAGCCCTCTGTTCCACGGTGAATGTGTCTATTCTTTGTAACCACACCATGCTGGGTTATGATGCATTAGTATTCAAGGTCTCTGAGGCTTCCAGAGCCATCTAGGACTCTCTTTTCTATTTCTAGGCAGGGAGTCACTGGCATTTTGATAATGCTACCTGCACTGATTCTGTGGGTGGCTTTTGGCAATATGGTCATTTTTACAGTACTGATTCTTCATAATCTACAGACATGAGCGGTTTTTCTTCCTTAGTATTGAATTTGTGGTTTGGAAGTAGACATGAACACCAGAAGATGGATTAAAATAAAATGGGTGAAATAGATGAGACAATGAGAAATCAGAAGTCTTATTATTTTTATTTTTTTAATTTTTTTTTTTTTTTGGTTTTTCAAGACAGGGTTTCTCTGTAGCTTTGGAGCCTGTCCTGGAACTAGCTCTTGTGGACCAGGCTGGCCTCGAACTCACAGAGATCCGCCTGCCTCTGCCTCCCAAGTGCTGGGATTAAAGGCGTGCGCCACCACTGTCTGGTGAGAAATCAGAAGTCTTAAGAGCCAAAAATGACTAAACAAAATTAAACTAATTTGTTATAATCCAAAATAAAGATAAATATTCATAAACATTTGTAGGCTGAACTATAGCTTTGAAAATAACCAAGGCAATAATAAAGAAGAAAAGGATTGATCACAAAATTGATAGGACTATAATCATAATACACATTCTAAACATAATTATCTAACTTTAATAGAACAAAGAAGTATCTAGAAATTTGACTATTATTAAAAAACAAACTGAACTTAGAGAGAGATAGAAAACATAATATTTTATAAACAGTGGTTATACATTTTGCTAAAAGACTCATGAAAACAATTTCAATCTATTTCTCAAAGCAAAATATTACTGTCTGATTTTTTGAAACATAAAATTACAATAAAAATAAGAAGGTTAAACAAAACTGCCCTAAATAAATGATAAAAAAAATATTTGAGTAACTTTGAGCCAAATAAATCTCAAACTTCAGTGCTGAGGACGCAACTTGGTTACAGTGCCTGTTCTGTAAGCAGGAAGACCTAAGGCGGGACCTTCAGCGTGTAAACGCTAGGTGTAGCCTGCACATGTGTAATCTGGTGCTGGGGCTCATTAACCAGCTCAGTTGGTGAGCGCCAGGTTTGATGAGACCAAGTCTCAAAAAATAAGGTAGAGAATGATTGTGGAAGACACCTGATGATGACCTCTGGCCTCTTCATGCATGCACATACATATGCATGTACACTGCCCCATACCTGCCCATGTGCACATAAACATGCACCTGGAACATATACGCACACAAAGAATATAAAAATTTTAAATAAATAAAATAGACACCATAGTATTTATGCATTAAAAATATATGGGATGGAGTATAGAAAACAATTAATTCGAAGAAAAATTCTAGAATGTAGAAAGTTGCAAAAAATACTGCCTACACCCTCACAACAACAACATCTGGTTATATTAGAAAATCATAATATTTCCTAAGCCAGTCAGAATGGCAAGATTCCTCGGTAATCAAAATGCTTAAAAAAACCTAAGAGTCAACTGGGCATAGTGGTGCACATCTTTAATCCCAGTACTGGGAGGCAGAGGCAGACAGATCTCTGTACGTTGGAGGCCAGCCTGCCTACAGAGTCTGTTCCAGGACAGCCAGAGCTATACAATAAAGTCCTGTCTTTAAAAAAAAATCAAAACAACAACAAAAACCAAAGAGATAAACTTGTACGTTTATCCCTAGAACAGTAAGGAACACAAGCGCAGGGCCACCCACGGCAGAACACGGGAGAAATGATGGGCTCCACAGATACAGGCAAGATTACTATGTAGACCACCTAAGTCCATGCTAAAGGCACAGCAGGGCTGGGGTGAGAGTAGGCAGTTCCTGGGTGGTACACAGTACGGGAGGAGCCTCACCGCCCACATGGTTCTTCACACAGGCCTAACTAGATGTTCATAAAACAGAGTGGCCACTATGGCCGGGGACTTCTCAGGGATGCCTTCCTTCCACAGCAGACATAACCTTCCTTCCACAGCCGCCAGCAGGAGGGTGTGGTCTCGCATAGCTGTAGAACAGCCCCAGTAACCTGGGGCCAGGTAATTTACTGTTCTTCTCATGGTTTGACACAGATTCCAAATGGCCTGGAAAAGGACCACAGAGCGCTCTCACTGGTCCCAACCACCAGGCAAGCAATTGTGAACAGGAAGCAGCAAACTGTTCCTTGAGGAGGGGAAGAGTGTGCCAGGAAATATCCCCTAGACATCCATGCACAAAGTCTTAAAGGCTGTAGAGCAGGACCACAAAACACACAAGCAAGAGATCCAAGAGGCAGCACCTGCCCTGAGCACAATGTTTTGAAGCCGGAGGTCTGCAGAAGGCAGCCATAAAGTTAAAAACCAAAAACCAAAAAACCTAAAGTTAGCAATAATAAGTAAAGAATAAGAGACCATGGGTTTGAGAGGTAAGGGCACATGGGAGGGATTGGGGGAAGGACAGGAAGGAGGAAATGATGTAATTATTTTAACCAAATTTAGAAAAATTAATTCAAAGCCATAGTCACAATTAACTATAGTGACCAAACTGCTCACACCGATGGCTTAGATGAAGAACTAGGCACATTGTCAGAAAACATGAGCAATAGCAATAATGTCATTGCTTACATGATTTTACATATAATGTCAGTGTGCAATCAAAATCAAAGAGGCAGACATATAGTTGTTCAGTGGTGGCCCATGCCTTTAATCCCAGCACTCAGAAGGCAAAGAAAGGCAGATCTTTGTGAATTAGAGGCCAGCTTGGTCTACAGAGTGAGTTCCAGGACAGTCTCCAAAGCTACACAGAGAAACCTTGTCTTGAAAAACAAAAACATGAACAGCAACAACAACAACAAAGAGGCAGACATGCTAAGAGACATAGCAATTATTTCAGGAACAACTCAGATACTTGAAATATATATCCATTTAGAAATTTTCTATATCTATTGGTAATAAGGTTAATTCTTGAGTTTAAAAAAAGGATGACACACAATAAGCCCAGAGAGAATTTGAGGAGAAATTGGAAACTTTAAGATGGAAATGCCAGGAGTGACAAAATACAACAGAGAGACCCAAATAGCCTGGATGGGCTATTGTAGATCCGATGCAACTGCACGATCTCAATCCAACCTGGAACCTGAGACCCAGTGTGGTGGTGCTGAGGGCTGGAGGGCATTTAAGAGATTAATCTCAAGAGTGATGTGCTTGTGGTTGGGCTGGGGGACTTCATGAAAGATCTGAGGGACTGCCTTCTGCCATGCGAGGACTCTATTCAAGGTGCTGTCCAAGAAGTGGAGACCAAACCTCAGTGCCTCGATCTCCGTTTCCAGTTGCTGGACCCTAAGAAAACATTTTTATTACTGAAAATATTTTTTAAAAAGCAGTACTTGAATTTGCATATGTGTTGCAGAATATTTGCTTAACTGTGCAAAGATTTGTTGATTTGTTTAATTATGTAAAGATGTGTTGCATAATATTTTAACTATGTAAAGATATACTGTTATTTTACCTTGCCTGCCTAGGGCACCTGATTGGTCCAATAAAAAGCTGAATGGCCAATATCAAGGAAGGAGGTATAGGTGGGACTTCTGGGCAGGGAGAGTAAGTAGGAAGAGGAATTTAGGCTCAGGGAAAGGAGAAAGAAAAAGACACCAGGGAGATGTCTGCCAGGGACCCAGGCAACCAGACACAGAGGAAGACATAGAAGAGTAGGACATAAGAATGAAAGGTAAAAAGCCCTGAGGCAAGATGTAGGTGAAGAGAAACAGGTTAAATTAAATCAAAAGAGCTAGTGGGGCAAGCCTAAGCTAAGGCTGAGCATTCGTAATTAATAGTAAGTCTCGTGTCTTTATTTGGGAGCTTGTTGGCAGCCCAAAGATAAACCAACTACACATATGCCCTCCACCGTGCTTGGTCTGTGCAACAGAAGGGATGTTCAAGCATACCTGCATCCTCACGGATCTTCAGTCTGGTTCCCTCCC
The DNA here is from genome assembly GCA_004026605.1 of Ondatra zibethicus. Taxonomy (NCBI): domain Eukaryota; kingdom Metazoa; phylum Chordata; class Mammalia; order Rodentia; family Cricetidae; genus Ondatra; species Ondatra zibethicus. The sequence goes on along the minus strand of PVIU01001918.1, from coordinate 120,194 downwards.
TCTGCTCAACATCACTCGCCTCAGGTCCCATGCATTTGTGTACTTGGATTTCAGCCCATCACAGACGTGTCTGTACTGAAGTCCCAGGAGCTGTTTTCCTTGCTATTCCCTAAGCAACAGAATGCAGCTATTTATACAGCACGTACATGAAGTCTGGAGGTTACTCATCTGGAGTTGGTACACAGGAGGGGGCTGCAGAGATGGGTCAGCCCTTAAGGGCATTGTTGCTCTTGCAGAGGAGCCAGACTTTGTTCCCAGCACCCAAATAATGATCACAATGAATGCCAGGGGATCCAACACCTTCTTCTCTCTGCAGGCACTGGGCATGCACTCAGCATACATACATACGTGCAGGCAAAACACACACATACAATAATATAAATAAATCTTGAATTAAAAAAATCAAGTATAGGGAAGGATGCACACATATGATGGCTAGCGTCGACTGTCAACTCGACAGGATCTAAAATCATCTTGGAGACACATCTCTAGACACGTCTATGAGGAGCCTTCTAGATTAGGCTAAATCTAGATGGCAGCATCTTGTGAGCCCATAAAGTGTGGACAGTGAGCTGACCATCTCTCTCATTACCTCCCGACTGAGGAGGACACAGTAGACTGGCCTTTCCATACTCCTGCCACCTTGCCTTCTCAATGAAACCCTTAATTGCTCTTTCACACATTTTGCCAGAGCAGAGACAAATAATTGCTACTATAGGTAATGTGAAGATACTATCCCCCCACTTTTTTTTTTAGAAGGAAGGGGCTTGAGCATCCTCAAATGTTGGATTCCTAGACAGCAGAGTGAGACTTTTAAACAAACTATCAATCCAGAATTCCATGTTTAGAGAAACAATCTGTAAAATTAATTTTAAATAGACATGATAGCTTAGAGAAATTTGCACCAAAAAAAGTGGAGCAGACGCCCCTGGTGTCTCTTTTACTTTCTTCCTTCCCTGAGCCTAAAAAAAAAAAAAAATGGAAAGAAAGGGCAGAGTTCACACGTCATCCCTACTCCTGCCTATATACAACCTCCTCCACTGTTAGACCCCTACCCACTACTGCGTATGTGCTATACCAATGAATCTGTATGCTGACATGTGGTTAATGCTGTAAGTCCACAGTTTGCAGTTCACACTGGGTATGGATATTCTGAGGACATTGACAAACACATTCTGTAGTATCAATGAGAATGCTTCCGTTTTCCTAAAAATCCCCTCTGTGGTGCCCATTAACCCCTGGTCACCATTGGCCTTACTGTCTTAAGAATTTAACCTTTGCCAAAATGTCTTACATGTATCAGAAGCTTTATGCAGCCTTTCAGATAGCTGCCTCCACTCAACATGCCCTTAAGTCTCCTTTGTATCTTCTTGTGCTCAGTAACTGAATAGTCCCAGTGTGCCTTTGTCTATTCACCTATTGAAGGACATCTTGGAGGCAAGCAGGGTTTGGAAACTATGAAAAAACATCAATAAGCATCTATGTGCAAGTTTTTCTGTGGGTATACTCTTTCTTTCTTTAAGTGTTGAATGTTTTATTTTATTAATTAAATTTGTTCTTTGACTATTTTATATACTAGATAGTCAGGGTTCCCTAGAAGTGATAGAATGAGTCTATATATATATCAAAAGGGGGATTTCTGGAGGCTGTGGTCTGGCTAGTCCAACAATGGCTGTCTCCTTATGGGAAAGTAAAGGATCTTGGTAGTTGTTCCTTCCATGAGGCTGGAGGTCTTGGCTAGTCTTTGGTCTATGTTAGAGCCCCGAAGAAAGAGGTTCTCATACCAGCCCAGGGATGTCTCAGCAGCAGGACAGATGAGTTTTCCAGTGGGGGAGGACAAGCAGGCAAAAGCAAGGGCTTCCTTCTCCTGTGTCCTTTCGTGGCAGGTTGCGACCAGAAGGCGTGGCCCAGATTTAGCCTGGGTTTTCCTACCTCAAACGATCCTGATTTAGGAGATGGGGGAGTCTTCTCACCTCAGATAATAAAATCAAGAAAAATCCCTTATAACTGTGCCTGGCTGCTTAGGTTTTAGTTGATTCCAGGTGCGGATAAGTTGACCAAGATTAGTCATCACCATAACGACGATCTTCCTACGTAATGTACATGTGCCATTTGAGCTCACTGAGAAGCTAGCTCTAGAGGTAGGATCCCCCTCCTCTATTTCAGACCCAAGCATGTTTGTTTCACAGTGTCCTCCCTCCTGTGTGAGATGGGCTAGCCCTCTGACTCTGTGGAGGTGGAGAGAACATAAAACAGCCCAAGAAGAAAAAACACTGCTCTGGGTAACAGCTAGAGAGGAACCACCCCCAACAGATGTTCCTATTGTTTGTCCCTTGATACAAAAGCACCTGCAGTGTGAATAGAAGCCAGGCGTTCCCCAAAGGGAAAGCTCATTCGGGAACTCCAATGATTGCCTCAACTTCCCCAGTTGGTTTCTGCTGGATGCTCTGACCGGTTTGATGATGTTGTCTCTATCAGTTGCTATTTCTTTCGTTTGGAAGCCTCTCTCGGGGGCACACTCTGCTCTGCAGCTGCCTGCCTCACAGCAGCACCCTCAGACAATTCCTCTGGACATTTGAGCACCCGTTTCCACCATGTTTTGCTCTCGACTGCTGCTTCTATCCACCTGCTATTTGCTGTTTCTTCTTTTACTTTGGTTTGTTGTATACATCATAAACCCATTCATTCAGAATAAAGGGCACAGCTATCGTTGATTGTTCTCCAAACTGCACAGAGCGCATGTGTATGACTGCATCCCAGCTGTTCACGCTCCCTAGCTTCTGTGTCCCCCTGGCCCCAACAACCCCCATTACAAGTTCTTTCCTACACAAATATCTTTTTGTTTTGTTTTGTGACCCACCGGTTTTAACCAGGGTCGCCTGTTGGAACTACCCATTGGAGCCTGATAGATTCGCCAGTGAGTACAAAGATAAAGACAACTAACATTCCTAGCCCTAAATCCTAGTCCACAACAGCTCATCTGAAGAAGTGAGGCCTCACCAACTCCTGATCCATGATTGATAGTTGACAAGCTCAAACTTTTACAGGCCAATTAAAGGCAACTGTAGCTGTTATGAGTTATTTTAATGGCCATGTCATGCTCTGAAGATAGCATTTCAGCCTTTCTTCTACCTTCCAGCACTCATATTTTTTCCACTCCTTCTTCTAAGATGTTCTCTGTCTGAGTTACGGTTTCTATTGCTGTGAGGAGATACCATGACATCGCAACTCTTACGAAGGAAAACATTGAACTGGAGTGCCTTTCAGTTCAGAGGTTTAGTCCATTGTCATGGTGGGATATTGTAGACAGATGTGGTCCTGGAGATGGAGCTGAGAGTTCTGCAACTTGATCTGCATCCAACAGGAAGTAAACTGTGTCACTGGGTGTAGCTTGAACATAGAAGATCTCAGAGCCCACCCCTACAGTGACACTTCCTCCAACAAAGCCACACCTAGTGCCGCATAGTGCTACTCCCTATGAGGGTCATTTTCTTTCAAACCACCACAATCTCTGAGCCTTAAAGAGACTGGTATAAATGTCCTGTTTAAGGCTGAACATTCAACGGTCACTTAGTTTCACTACTTTGAACAGCCCCGAGTCTCTTCATTGATTGGTGCTCATTACATTGAGAGGGTTCTCTGATTAAGGTTAAGAGTAGTGTTTTTCTATGGTTTGTGTCCTGCAAACTTAGCTAAAGGACAGTAGCAAGGTCTCTGCTAGGGCCTATGACACCCAGCCATTTTTTTGTTTCGTTTTTTGTTTGGGTTTTTTTTTTTTTTTTGACTGAACTTGAAGTACCAGGCATGGATTTTCTCCTGTGGAAGAGACCTCGGATCCATTTAGATGATTATTTACCCCACAACAGTTGGGACACTATTGTATCAGTGGACACAGCTTGCCTGGCATATTGGCATTATAAGTTTATAGGGGTTAACAGATGAGTAAGACCATTCGTGTCTTTTCTCGCCCCGCAACTTGCACAGCTATGAAAGTTAACCAGCAGGGAGGAAGCTTCCAGCCCATTTCTGTCTTGATTTTTCTATGTCTTGCAACCAAGGTGTGTGGTGTCATCAGCAATAGGGTCTTATCATCATGGCAATAACCTGTATTGTTTCGAGGGGGGGGAGCCTGGGGACTCCCAGAAAAGAAGTGTCGTGTGGGTTTAAGTTTTTAACTTGTGTGGGTAAATACCAGAGTGTGGTTATTGGATCAAATAGTAAGAATATATTTGGTTTTGTGAAAGACTGAGATTGCCTTCCGAAATGACTGTAAGTTAGTACCTAGCATGTCTGTAGCCCCCGCTCTTTGTTTCTGTTTTGGTTTGCCACTTTCTTTATGCGTCTTGTGAGATTTCCCCCAAGCATTTTGGCCTTCTCTTTCTCTTCTTTCTTAGAAGTTATACTTTATTTCTTTGCCATCTTAAGCGGTTGCCTTAGAGTTTCCCATTATTTTTAAGTCCAGTGGCACGACATTTCCCATATTTTTAAGTCCAGTGTCAAAAATACGCATCATGGCTTGCATGGTACAAGTACCTTATGTACCTTTAGTGAAGACATGTTTGCATTCTTCTTTCCTGTTGCTGCATAATTGTTATCACATCAATTAAGGGTAACACAATGGTGGGCTCAATGATATTCTTGTTTAGAAAGAATAAGACTGTGGTTCCATCCACAGCAATGGCAAAATTAAAGAAAACTCAAAATGAAAAGGTGTTCTGTGCACTTTAGAAGTTATGGCTGTGGATACCAGACTCTGGACCTTCACTAAGTCAGTGCTGGATACACCTAACAAACGTACGTTACTAACATAGATACAAGGTCCCAGCTCCCCCTGTGTACTGGGCAGATGTTTAAACACTGTTAAAGCAATATTAAAAATATGTTTAAAAAAATCAGGAGCTGGAGAGCTGGCTCAGTACGTAAAGCATTTGACCCACAAGCATGAGAACCAGTTCTCCTAGAACCTGCTGAGAAGCTTGGCAGGTGTGGTAGCAGCCTGCAATCGAAAGGCAGAGCCTGGGGACCCCCGGGGCAAGCTTGCTAGCTAGACTAGCCAGAATGAGTGAGCTCCAGGCTCAGTGGTGGACCTTGTTTCAATAAATAAAATGAAGAGTGATCAAGGAAGATGCATGACATCAACTTCAGGCCTCCACACGTGTGTGCATGCCAACACGCATATGTACCAGGCACATACCCAATTTTTTTTTTCAAAATCACTTACTGCTAATCACAAACCTGTAAGTGTCTACTATAAACATTCTTAATTTACATTTTATGTAAATATGCAAAGATCACTCCCTCATTATCAGTAGTTGGACTCTCCCTTGCTGCCCCGGCTGCCTGGAGCTAAGAAACGATCACTCCAGCAGTCAGCCAGATTGTTCTTAGGACAGCAACAGGCTTCTCAAATGCTCCAAGGATACCTTGAGACAACTGCACAGAGTCTGAGGCTGACAGCTGCAATTCTGGCCCCTCCTGTTTGGAATAGATGAACTACAGATGACTCTATTGCCACCTTGGCCAGAACATACTTCCCATGATGCTCTAGCAGTGGAACTGTTGCCATGCAATAAGGGCAAGACTGTGCTTGGTCCAAACAAATGGCTGTGGTTGGTCCAAACATCCCTTCTTGGGACTCTTGGCCGGCAGTTCAGACTCACTCAGTCAACTGGGAGGTTTTGAAACCCAAAGAAGAGATCTCAAAATGAAAAATCCTATGGAAATCTAATCCCACTGCAAAAGGTGTCCCTCCCCCAAGAAAGAAAGGTGCTTGGACTCACCTTCAACTATTGAAGAAAAGTAAAACATAGGGATGGATACTGTATGAAAATTCCCAACAGTCCCTCCCAGATGATCCAACATTTGACATTATGACACAAAATCTGTACAATCAAGTCACCAAAAAATGGGCATACACCACATACACACACACACACACACACACCAACAAACAAACAAAAATCTCATGATGTTTTAAGTAAGTTTTTAAGGTTGGATATACCCAATTGTTAATAAGTTAAAACTCTCTATCATAAAGCTGGCTAAATATGTTGATATAGAAGTGAAATGGAGACAAAGTTGGGGGGAAGGTCTGGCCACAGCTATGTGGTAAGAATACCTCTGAGGCTGAGATGGCCGCACCGTGGGAGCTACAATATATCTACTACATCTGTGCCTCCCTAGGGTCTCCCGCCACAACCCCTTAGATCCCTGAACATGTTAATTGGGGCTTTAGATTCAAATCTGAGAATTCCAAAACCTTTGACTTTGATGCTGGATCTTTGTGCTTTAAGGGAACTGGAGAGATGACTCAGCACATTGTCTCACGCATTACGGTCTGAGTTAGGATCTCTAAAACTCAAGTAAGAAGCTGACTGGAACCATTTGTTTTTTAACCCTGACAGTGGTTCCCTACAGAGGAAGAACATTTACAGCCAGGCCGGCACCTGCCCCGTTCTCCCACAGTGCAGCAGCTCAGGTCACCGTGTGGCCCATCAGGTAGTCATATTTGCAACCCACACTATCAGCACCATGCATCGTGAAGCCTTCATTACGTTCTCTAGAGTGGAGAATGGAGGTGATGACATTTTAATGCTGTCTGCTGGTCCCATGCCCACAGGCCAAGCCAATTCAGTTCACTAAACGTCAGTTCAGATTTCAAGTTTCAATATCATCATCTGCTATCTCTGAAGAGGGGCATGGCAGGACAGACTTAACGAGCAGCTGACTATACCATGTGTGTTCTAAAAGGGAAACAGAGGCCTGCCTGTGTAACATGAGGGCTGGCTTGTTGGTTGGGGTTTCTGTCCTGCCGGGTCCCCCAGCCGTTTAGTCCCAAAGAAAATCACAGAGAGTCTACATTAGGTTATAAACTGATTGGCCCATTAGCTCAGGCTTCTTATTAGCTCTTGTAGCTTATATTATCCCATTATCCTTATCTATGTTAGCCACATGGCTCAGAACCTTTTTCAGCGGGGGCAGGTCATATCCTGCTTCTTCGGTGGTCTGGGCAGGAGTCCCAAGAGAGCTTCCTGCTTTCCAGAATTCTCCTATTCTCCTTGCTCCGCCTCTACTTCCTGCCTGGTTGTCCCACCTATACATCCTGGCTAATGGCCAATCAGCATTTATTTAAATCATGATTGACAGAATACAGACAATTCTCCCGCACCATGCCTGTATTCCAGCTTTGGAAAACAAGATGGGGGAATCCACAGAACAAGCCAGCTGCTGGGTGAGCCCTCTCAGCAAGCTCTGGGTTTGCCTGAGAGACCCTGAGCTGGAGCATAAAGCAGAAGAGCGCTAGAGGATGGGTCTAGAGTCGCCGTCGGCACGTGCATTCCTGGGTGAGCCTGTGCCCTGGAATATAAACTTCTCCCGTGGATCTCAGAGTCTGTCCCCTTAGGAGGGAACAGGATGGCAAAAGTGCCCTGTAGACGGTCTTTCTCTTTTCCCCATGTTCATTACGTTTTGATAAAACCCCAACAGGTCACGCTCTGGCAAACGACTTCTCCCAAAGGAAGACTTGGTTAAGAAAACAGAATTTTACAATATTTCAAACTGAGTCTTTTCCTCTGTGGGATCAGGAATGAATTTTTCTCTAATCTCCCCTGGGAGAGTGTGAAAGATCTCCCAGAGGAAAACAAGGGAAAGCGTGGTGTTTACCTGGTGCCTGGGGGCTCTCTCAGTTTTTACTTCTTAAGCTTGTCCACCCAGAGCTCCCAGCAATGGGACAGTCACTGTCAGGGTCTTCTGTGTCAGCCCTGCATCTTCCGAGGAGCGCGCTGGCATTGGCTCTCCTGAGGAGTGCGGCTTCAGCTCTGGGAGATTCCGAGTCAGCTTTATTTGTTTTGTTTTTGTGTGTGGGTTTTGTTTTTTCCTTTTTGTTTCTCCAATTTGTGAGACAGAGTCTGTCCAGTGACCTCAGTTTCAGACCCCTCAAATAATTATTTGTCTTTTTTGTCCCTCCAGTTTGATCATCTTTTTATTTACATTTAGAATATAGCAGCAACTACTCACTTAAATGCCAGAAGTTCTAAATCTTTTCATACTAAAGCTGAGAAAATTCTCTATCCACAGACCCGTACCACCAAAGAAATAAAGGTGTTTGGAAGTGAATAAATGAAGATAACGATAAATACTTTCAGTTCAAGGGGTAAAGAAGGGTGAGCAGTTAACACATCAGCTGCCCCTCGTTCTTACAGAGGACCAGGGATTGGTTCCCAGCACCCATGTCACATGATGGCTCACTACCACCCAGAACTCCATTCACAGCAGACACAATGCCCTCTTCTGAACTCCAGAGGCACCAAGCACACTTCACACATGGCATATGCGTGTATGCATATTTGTGTGTGTGAAAGAGAGACCACATGTGTGTGAAAGAGCACACATGTATGTGTGTATGCGTGTGTGTGTAAAAGAGAAAGCACGTGTGTGTATAAAAGAGAGAGTACACATGTATATGTGTGTGCGTGTGTATGTAAAAGAGAGAGCACCTGTGTGTACAAAAGAGAGAGTACACATGTATGTGTGTATGTGAAAGAGAGAACATACATGTGTGTGTGTGCATGTGTATGTGAAAAAGAGAGAATATGAAAGCATCATGCTGCATAATGCCGTGATAAATTAGACAACAATGAGACTCTTACACATGTGCTATACACCTGCTTCTGCATAACAGTGAGAAACAGAAACGTACAATGTCAAATGCTGGTGAGAACATGAAGCTACAGAAACCTCATTCATTACTCGTAGGAGTGAAGAAATAGTACAGTCATTATGGAAGATAGTTTGGCAAGTTTCACACAAACCCAAACGCTCTTAACCCATGATCCAATAACCACACTTGTTGGTCGTTAGCCAAGTGAGTTTCAAATGGACGCCCCCACAAAAGATTTGCATATACATATTATAGCAGCTTTACTCACAGTTTTCAAAACATGCTTGCAGCCAATAGATGAAGGGACTGACAAACTGTAATACAGCTATAAAATGAGATAATATTTTGCAATAAAAAAAATATACATAAAACTGGAGAAACTATAAATGCACATTGTTAAGTGAAAACGCCTCACTTGAAGGACTATATAGTGTAAGACTCACCAAGATACCTATTTTGTATCTTCAAAACACAATTCAGGGGCAGTGAGAAGGCTTACTGGCAGGGGCAGTGATGTAGGATTCCCCTCTGTATGTTGTGAATGTTTTATTACCATTTGTTAATAAAAAAAGAAAAGCTGCCTATGGCAGAGCAGAATATAGCCAGGCTGAGAGAGAGAAAGAGAGAGAGAGAGAGAGAGGGCAGAGTCAAGGAGATGCCATGTAGCTAATGAAGGAGACAGATGCCGGAATCTTACCGGTAGGCAACAGCCATGTGGTAATACACAGATTAATAGAAATTGGTTAATTTAAGACATAAGAGCTAGTTAATAATATGCCTGAGTTATCGGCCAAACAGTGTTATAATTAATACAGTTTCTGTGTGATTATTTGGGTCTGGGTGGCCAGGAAACAAACTAGCAGTCTCTGCTTACAGGACAGTGAGGTTGTTTACTGGGTGATGAAAGACACCCACTTCCAGGCCTAGCCACCTGAGTCTGTCACTGGGATCCATGGAGTAGAAGGTAACAACTGATTCCCACAAGTTGTCCTCTGACATCTAGGCATGTACTGTGGGGTCTAGGCATGTGCTATGGAGTCTAGGCATGTTCTGTGGGGTCTAGGTGTGTGCTGTGGAGTCTAGGCATGTGATATAGGGTCTAGGTGTGTGCTGTGGAGTCTAGGCATGTGCTATAGGGTCTAGGTGTGTGCTGTGGAGTCTAGGCATGTGGTATAGGGTCTAGGTGTGTGCTGTGGAGTCTAGGCATGTGCTATAGGGTCTAGGTGTGTGCTGTGGGATCTGAGCACTTGGCAGCACACACAACTGTAATTTTAAAAAATGTTTATAATCATAAGTCAGAGCAAGGCTGGAGAGGCTATATTAATACCAGACAAAATAGAGTTCCAAACAAGAAGTCTGAATATGTATAAAATTAATTATTTATGCTGATAAAGTGGTAGGTAAATTAGTCCAGAATTGGAAATCCATATTTCCTGTATGTTTGACAAAGACTTTCCAAATATATGAAGCAACAGGATAACTAAACCAGGAGTGCAGCACAGGCCTACAGTCCCAGAACTTGGAAAGCTAAGGCAGAAGGATTACCAAGTCTGAAGCCACTCTAGGATACGCGGTGAGACCATCTCAGCAAAACAACAACAAAACCCCAAAAGACAAAGAACCTAAGAGAACTGAGTAGAAATCTATGACTATAAAGAAATGTCAATTCTTCTCTGTTGTCAATGAGCAGAGAAAATCAACAAGAACATCAAAGACCTGAGCAACACTACTAACCCACTGACCTTGCTGCCATCTGAGGCACACTCAACCCAACAACACGGAGCATACACTGAAGGTGCAACTACGTTCCTGACACTAAAGCCAATCTCAACAAGTTTACAAGCATTTGGATTACACAAAGAATGTCCCCTGACCACAACAGAATAGAATTACAAGTAAATAACAAAGGTATCTGGAAAACCCCCCAAATACTTGATAATTAGGCAACATGCTATGAAATAACTCATGAGTCAAAGTGGAAGTCATAAGGGAAATTAGATAATATTCCAAACAGAGCTGAAACACAAAACAGCTCAAAATCTGTATGGTGACCTTGACTAAATAACCAAGGTTTGCTTCATCAGTATCACTGTATGCCTTTAAATGCTGCAGTACAAGAACATACAGGCCACCCATAACTTCAACTAAATCAGAAGAAATCAGCAGATAAATCTAAGGGGATGGTGGTAGTTTAAAATGTCTGGACAGAATTCTTTGTCTTGTCAAGCCCATTGACAATGAGGAAAGAATGACCACAGGAAACGTGACAAGTGCATGTACTGAGGTACCCTGGAACAAAGGAGGGACAGCAGCAGGAAAGCTAGTGAGGGCTGGGAAGATGGCGTGCAGCGCTCTCACAGAGGAGCCAAGTTCAGTGTCCAGTACCCATATGGGGTGGCTCACAACCATCTGTAATTCCAGCTCCAGCGTCCTCTTCTGGCTCGGCAAGCAACTACACCCAGTAGCATGTGTGTGCATAAGCATACACGCACGTGTGCGAGCACACACACAGACACGCACACAGACACACACACAGTAAATATAAATAGTGGAAAGTGTGTTCGAGTATCATAAGACTCTGAACTTTGTCTTTTTTTTTTTTTGACAAAAGGTCTCCATATGTAACCCCGGCTGCCCTTGAACTCACAATCCTCCTCCTGCCTTTACCTCCTGAGTGCTGGGATCGTAGCTGTGCATTGGTTCTCAACATTCTTAAGATATGACTTCTCTTCAAAATGACCTGTGTAACCAGTTACAACCCCAGTGGAAAGCCCAGCATTCCTGAAAAGCAGTAATGCTTTTATTTACTCATAGTCTGGATGACTGTCACACACACCTCAAGCTGGACAATTCATTGGCAAAAGAACTTGGTTCTCACAAGGGTCTGAAGGTGCAGAAACCTGGGTCAAGGAACCTGCTGACTCACTGTCTGAAGGGTTTATTCTCTGCTCCGCAGATGGCTTCTGCTGCAGCACATTCATGTAGGGAAGGGTTCACCTCACCCCAAATCCATTTTCTAACGGTAACCCCAGGAGGGTGAAGCCGCCATCACCTACCCTTCCTCAAGACCCTGCCTCTTAATGTCATCGCATCAGAGGTGTTAAGTTTCAACATAGAACTTCTGGAGGAAGGACAGCATGCAGACCAGAGCAAACCCACCAGCAGTGAACATTAGAAACCTGAAGTCGGGAAACGATTCCATTTCAAACAGTGTACCCAAAAGGCAGACAAGATAATTCATCATAATATTTGTGTTTTAATGAATAAAGCTTGCCTGAAGATCAGAGAACAAAGCAGTCACACTAGTCAAACATACAGGCCAGGCAGTGGTGGCGCACACCTTTAATCCCAGGACTAGGGAGACAGAGGCAGAGGGATCTCTGTGAGTTTAAGGCCACCCTGGCTACACAAAATTGAATTTGTCTAAAAGAGAAACAGAGCTCACACAAAGGTGATCCCAGCACTTGGGATCACATGCTTTTAATCGTAGGCAGGTGAGCTGGAGACAGGAGCAATATGGCTGGGTGGAGAGAGGAATATAAAGGGAAGAGACAGGAACTCAGTGGAGTGTGGGGTGTGGAGTCTTCAGGATTTGTGGAGACAGGATCTCTCCCATTTTCATTATGAGGTAGAGGTAAGGGCTAGTAGCTGGCTGCTTTGCTTTTCTGATCTTCAGGTTGAACCCCAATATCTGTCTCTGGGATTTTATTATTCATGCTACATCAGCAGGTAAAGGCACTTACTGACAAGACTGAGTTGGTGCTCTCAGAATCACATGGTAAAGAGAGAATTGACTCCGGTGAGTTGTTCTATGACATTTGCATGCTCTCTGTGACATAATCATTACCCCTCCACTGTCTCTCTCTTTCTCTCTCTCTCTCTCTCTCTCTCTCTCTCTCTCTCTCTCTCTCACACACACACACACACACACACAAAACTAATGAAATGGAAAACTAGTATAAAAAAGGACAACATATAATATATGCAGAACCCCATCACAATGGAACCTGAATCTACAGTGAGCTGCAGGCACCAGCCTCTCACAAACTCAAGATGGTGATGTGCCTAAAGGAACAGTGGGGGTTTCTTAGAAAGGTTAAAAAAAAAAGTACCTAAAATTCAGTGCATGGATGAGAGCTTGTCAGACCCTGAAGACAGAAAAGGCATGTCTGAAGAGAAAGTGGAAAATATAAACGCTAAAAAAAAATCCCCAGAAAAGTAGGGCACAGCAAATTCATTGCTGTGTCCAAAGTACATGTAATGACATACATTATCTGTATATCAAAATTGCAAAGACACTTAGCAAAGAAGTGGCCATTAAAGAAAACCCAGAACAACCTAAAGCTGCAAACTACTTCTAAACTACAAGGCTTTGTAAGGTGGTAGTGCTAATCCTTCCAAAGTTAATTTAGAAAAGCAAGAAAATTTGAGTAAAAAAAAAAATCCCCAGAAATCTATGACATAAAGCAATGAGGATTCAGCAACCCAGCATCCCAATTCAGAATCAGAGGAGGAAGGGGGGGAGGGGAAGGCAGTAGGGAGGAGGGAGAGGAGGAAGAGGGAGGGAAGAAGGAGAAGAAAGTAAGAAGGGGAAGGACGTGGGAAGGAGGGAAAGGAGGAAGTGGGGAGGAGGGAGAGAAGAAAGTGGGAAGGAGGGTGAGGAGGAAGGGGGAAGAAGAAGAAAGTAGGGAGGAAGGTGAAGGAAGTGGGAAGGACGGAGAGGAGGAAGTAGGGAGGAGGGAGGAGGAAGCGATACGAGCAGAAGAGGAGGTAACTAACTAATACTAAAATGCAGAAGTGGAAGGATACACCAAGGTTCCTGAAGAAACAGAAGATAATGCCGGGAAACCAGACAACAAGGGAGACACAGAGAAGCAAACTCAACAGGTTGAAGACTTGACAAAGATTTCTCTGAAAAAGGAGCCATTGTGTGTGGGTGTTGATGTTGAAGAGCTGCCACAGTGGATGGATGATACTGGCCAGGCATGTGTTACTCTGGTGCCTTTTAGAAAGAAATGGTATTTCTTGGGCCTGGGGAAATGACTTGGCTGGCAGAGTTCATGGAAGCACGATGAGAAGCTTCAATCCCCACCATTCTGTAAGAAGCACCTGTCGCCCAGCCCTGGGGAGGCAAGGACAGCCAGTCTAGCCTAATGGGTCAGCTTGAGGTTCAGGGAAAGACCATGGTTCAAAACAGAAGTGTGACCGGAGAGCACATTTGACATCTACCTCTGGCCTCCGTGTGCACATACAATTTAATGTTTTTTTTAGTTTAAATTTTAAAAATTCAGCCAAAAAAGAAATAAAGATCATTTCTAAACCCAGGAGACTGGGCGGAACAGAAACTTCCGTCTACAAGGTTGATCATGTGAATTCTCTCTAGCTTTTTCTGCTTTCAGAGCTGGAGTGTGGAACTTTTCCAAATCACACTGCACCAAGCCCTCAGATCCAAATGGCCACTTGGGGAAGAATTCAGCAAAGACTAACGCCCTGAATGAACTCAGTTCCAAAGGGTCCAGTGCCCTCTTCTATGAGTACTGCATGCACATGGAACACATACATACCCACATGCAGGCAAAGTACCATACATATATATGAATGGATTGAAGCTAGCATCCATTGATAATCAGTCATTGTTGACTCTGGCCCCTGTTGGTGCCTACCTTCCAACTAGTGGATTCTTTTTTTTATTACATCAGAAGTTTATTTGTATTTATTTACATCAAGATTTAGTTATACACATAGTTATGTGTATATAATTAGTTAGAATATATTACATATATATTTAAAATCCTTGAGAAAGAGAACACTAAATTTGCTGGAAAATGTGGGGTGACTGAGCAATATTGAGTGCTCTTTGAGGTTTGTGGCTATCAAGAAACAACTGTCACGCTGATTCAAAGGACATTTCTAACCATTTGTAAGTGGGAGGGTAAGCTAGGCTTACCACTGTATAATAGGACAGACAGAGAGGAAATATGGGTTAGTGAGAGCCAACAGGGTAGCCATGCCATGTTTTAATGTGTTATGCTTTAAAATGTAGGGCTGGGGAGATGATTCAGTGCTTATGAGTGAGCACTTGGTGCTCTTTCAGAGTCACAGAGCTTAGTCCCCAGTTCCCACCCTGGCCACTCAAGCCAGCTTTGTGCGAGTCCAGCTCCAGGGCATCTGACACTCTCTTCGGTAAATACAGCATAAAAAAGAACTGAAAATGTAATGCAATGTTTCTTAACAATTATAAAACATAGGTGGAAAACAAGCCTTTTGTGTGTGAAAGCAAAGCGTCAAGAAAGTGTTCAGAATGCAGTAAGAACCCACATAACGAACAGCCCCCTTAAAGAGAGAGTGATGAGTCTGAGGCATAGAAATGACCAGTGAGTACACGAAAAGATACTCAGTATTAATCATCATGGAAATATACACATTAAACCACAGGATATGACATGAAACAGGCTGGAGACATGGCTTAGCATTAAGAGTGCTTCCTGCTCTTGCAGATGACCTAAGTTCAGTTTCCATCACGGATGTAAGGCTGTTCATAGCTGCCTATAGTTCCTGCCCCAGCCGATCCGACACCCTCTTCTGGCCTCTGTGAGTTCCTGCACTCGCCTGTGCATATCTGCACACAGACACATGCATATACATGGCTTTAAAAAACTAAAAAAATTACATAGCAGAAAATAATGTTGATGAGAGCATGAAGAAGTAGGAACTCTTAGAAACAAGGACAGAACTTCTAATTTGTAAGGTAATAGAAACCCTTGAGCTGATGCCATCCCCAGAGGAAGCTAACAGTTACCTAGAAAGTTAAACTGGACCCCTTCCACCCAGAAATAGAACTTCATGCTGCCCCAGAGCCTCGGACAACACCAATACCTAAAAGCAGAGTGTTTGACCCACTGTCGTGGGATCCATGGAACATATCCTCAAACTAAGACAGCCACTAAGCAAAATGCACACAGGAAAGGGAAAATGACCAAAGCAGCTGCTGGTCTCATTATACCACCCATAGCCAATAAACTGGTCGCATGATAGGATAAAGAATGGTCTCTTGAAGCTTTGAGTAAGATGTCAGCTTGAAGATTGTGCTGGGTAAAGACAACGTCCACTTCCAAGGCTTCACAGTCTGTCAAAAATCAACAAGCACGACATGTAGAACGCCTGGGTCTGGAAACCAATGGGTGGAAATAGGAATGAGCCCTCCGAGTGTTGGAATGACTCATTGGAAGAGGACTGTTTCCTCTCCCTCCTTCTTAGACAACTGCACTATCTAATAAGGTAGCCATCTCGCCATCTGTGGGTGTTTAGACTTACATGCATTAAAAATGCATGTCCTCATTCACACTCGGCACATTTCAAGTGCTCAATGGCCACATGAAAAAGTAGCAAGGATGTTGGACAGCGCAAAAGAATTCCACTATTGCAAAACATCCTACCAGACCGCACTGCTCTATGGGCCTCAGTCCCGGAGGGAAATGCTTGCATCAGAGGCAATGGACAGTCTCACTGGGATTTAAACTACGCCTGTCCCCCTGTCACATTGGGGTCCTCGTGTTTGCAGATCAGCAGGAAAGGTGGAGTAACTATTGGCCAAAGTCATCAGTCCTAATCATCAAGAGGGGGTAGTGACCCTGTTACATAGTGACAGGGTGGAATGTGGCTCTAGGCGACTCGCTGGGGGACGTGCAGAAGCCCCAGCAAATTTTCAGCAGTGGATGGGCAAGCGTGTTGTATGAGCTTCCAGAAGATAATGGTGAATGGGGGCTCCGAGTGTGAAAAGAAGAAGGTTTGGATAAGCCCACCCCAGTGACTAGATACCTCAGACACAAGGTCCAAATAGACAGAGCTTGGTGTTTTAGCTACTGCTCAAATCTCCTTGCAATTCTAATACTTCTGAATCCCCTACCATTGAAGGCTAATTGATTAGGATTGTCTGAGGTTAGATTCCTGTAAATATGGAGAAGACAGTAACTAAGCAGGAAGGGCTATTTGCAAATATGATCTCGGTCAGGCTTGCCTTCCTCATGCCCTTTGTACCTGATTGACCCACGGCCTAGGATACTCACTTTCGAGACCTTTCACAAGTTGTCTCCTGACCATCCCAGTGTCATGTTCCTTTCAAAATTTGATTCAATTTGTTTGGTGTGTGTGCAGGTCCATGCGTGTTCACGGAACGAACAGAGGTCAATCTCAGGGGCTGTCCACTTTATGTTTTAAATTTAGTTTATTTTTAATGATGTGGGGGAGGGGGCACATGAGTACAGTGCTCATAGAAGCATCTGATCTGCCTGCAGCTGAAGTTACAGGCAGTTGTTAGCTGCCTGGCACGGGCACTGGGAACTAAACTTGGTCCTTTACAAGAACAGTTAGCACCTGTTCTTAACCGTTTGCCTAAGTCCCTTCAATTGGCATCTTTTAAAAAGAGATTTATTTGTCCCTAACAAACTTCTCCTCCATAATTTCCTTTAAACCACTTTAACTACTGCCTTTACTAGGATTCTAAAATATATAATACTTTAGTCAGCATTCAGAACTACCGCTGGAATTCAGTCTCCACAAAGGACAAAACACTGCAGCCTCTTCAGGGTCCATGACCCTCTGCGCACCACAGGTATCAAGCATATAGTCACTGTATGACTGCTAAGATGGAAACAGAAGTTGGAGATGGTTGTCTCAATTAGTCAACAAGAGCTGGACAAGCTGGTGTATGTTTGTCTTTTCCATACGCAGGAGAATGACCATGAGTTTGAGGCCAGTCTAAGCTATATAGTAAGACTCTCAAAAAAAAAAAAAAAAAAAAAAAAAAAAAAAAAAAAAAAAAAAAAAAAAAAAGAAAAGAAAAGAAAAAAAATGAAAGGAAGAAGGAAGGAGAAAAGTCAGTAATGACAAAAAACAAACAAAACAAACCACCTTGAGGAAAGAATTTGCCAAATATTTGCACTGAACTTCTAGAACACTGAACCTCAAAATCACAGTTCTGTGGTGACGAATGCCCAGTTCTTTCTGTTGAACTTTCTGTTGAATAACTAGTCAAAGTGCTGAGTTAAGTGACTGTTGAGTGTTTAGTCCTAAATGGGACATTAATACCTTCAAGGCTCAGGGTACATTTTGGGAAGGAAGGCAGAAAAACAAAGTAAGAGACAGACAAAGGGAGAAGTGAAGTGTTGTGATATGCTTTCTTCTGGACACAGCATGGCTGTCACACTCATGAACTCACAGGCAGCTATGATTACCTGCCCAGAATCAAACCAACATGATCAGCCAGTATTCCAACCCAATGTGTTACAAAATGAGAAGACAGGAAGATCAAAGGGGACATACTGGCAATGAGTGGGGGGAGAATTATATATGATTAACATGTATCTGTATGGAACTGCCAATGAATAAATAAAAGACTCTTTCAAAAATAGTAAATCAAATCTTTGAAATGGCCAGCAGTTAAGAGCAAAGTTGTCTAGTGTTTTCACACACAGGATTCGAGGCCTAAGTCTTCCAGGCCTTCAGAAACAAGAAAGCTGGAAAGGAGGGTGCCCACAACCAAACACTATTTGATACAACTTGGAGCATGTCTTATGTATATTTTCCAGAGCTCCTGAGATTCATTTTTAAACCTCCTATTGTCCTTTTATAAAGATTAGCTACGCCAGGGGCTCCCGAGCTGGCTCAGCAGTTGTAGGCTATGGCCATGGAAGACTGGAGACTTGAGTCTGAGCTCCAGGATTCAGGGTGAAGGAGAGAACAGACTCCATAAAGGTGTCCTCTGGTCTGCATGGTCCCCCTAACCATAATAATAAATTTAATTTTTAAAAAAATTAGCTAAAGAAGGTATGGGGGAGGGAAGACAAAGTAGGTAATGGGGTAATGGATATAAAAGTAAGGCTGTGGAGGTAATATGCCACAATGAGACCCAATATTGTATACAGTTATGTTGTGCTAATACTAAGTGATCTTAATAATAAAATTCTGGAGTCAGATATTGGGCTAAATGCTAAAATATCAGAGAAGTAAAGGAGTCAGCCACTGGAGAGACCTTTCACCTCTACCAAATCCTCAGACCCAAGTGAGCAAGATTCCATCTCCATGGATTTTCAGACTGAATGCTCTGAGCTCCTGTCTCCTCCTGCCTTATATTCCTCTCTCCGCCCAGCCATATCACTCCTGTCTCCATCTCCCTAGTGCTGGGATTAAAGGCATGTGACTCCAAGTGCTGGGATCACCTTTGTGTGAGTTCTGTTTCTCTTTTAGACAGATTCAATCTCATGTAGCCCAGGCTGGCCTCAAACTCACCTACCTCTTCCTCCCAAGTGCTGGCATTATAGGTGTGTGCCACCACCGCTTGGCCTCTAGGGCTAACTAGTGGCTTAGCTCCGCCCTCTGATCTTCAGGCGAGCTTTGTTTGTTATAGCACAGACAAGATATCGCCACACAATTAATATATGCTAGCAAAACCAACTACAATTAAACAATTATTTTAAGGATTAAAAAAAGGTAGTCCTAATCTAGAGGAGGGAATGGCACCTGATCGACAAGCTAATGATCTTGGCCCCTCAGTGGAGAGACTGATGGTGTAAGGAGTCACAGAGTGAAGAGGTGTTGGTAACACGGCGAAGCGCCGAGTGGCTGCAGCCCTCCTTTCTGTCCTGCCTTCTGTTTCTACTTCTAACTGCCACATGAAAGAGGCCACTATGCCAGGGCAATCAATACAATTAAGTTACATGATAAAACCTCTAGTACATGGACGCTTTAGAAAGATGTTGACTGGATTCTGGAATAGTGATCCTAGGAGGCTGGAAGGGTCCAGGGGAGGCTGGATGATTGATACTAGGATAGTTAGGCAGAAGGAACAGGTCCTTGGTTTGTCAGCACAGGGAGCTGATCACAGTTCAGTACAGCCTGGTGTGTACTGCATGAGCATCTGGAAGAAAGGGGTTCGAAGGCTCCAGACGAAGAAACCACACCGCACAGGGCCTATGCTAACTGCCAGCTCATGCTCCATGCCTCTGTTGTTGTACAATTAATGCATCCTAAGAAAAGACAATGGGGGCTGAGGCTGTAGCGCAGCAATGGACATGCCCAACATGCACGAAGCCCTAGGTTCCAAGCCAGCCCCTGCACCAACCACACACGGCAGCCCATGCCTATCATTCCAGCCCTTGGGAGGTAGAGGAAAAATTCAAAAAAAATTAAATATATTTAATATGAACTAAAGACACCCGGAGAGTTTTATGTTTCTGTTTGTTTTGTTTTTTCTAAGACAGAAGTTAATGGATCTTAACCCTCAAAAGCTGGATTCAATATGAACCTTTCAACCCACGCTGTGGGGGAATTCTACACATTTTATTGGTCTTACTCAAGATACTCAACAAACTCACCATACAATGCCCCATCTTATCAGGTTCCAAAGTTTCGGCCTCAAATGGCCATGAATTTGAAGTGAAAATGAATATGGCAACCTTAGACATATCTTTTCAAAATCATGGGAGACACCTACTGCCCTACCATTATAAATAAGGATGTGGGTGATACGGAAAAACCCATCTCAGCCAGACAATGACCTCACCTCCAGGATAAAGGGAGGGGACGGACAAGCAGGTGAGACCGGAACTGACCAGAAGGGCAGCCTCAGAACAAACACCAATCTATGCATTTGTTCATGGTGGAGTAGAGAGCTCCACATAGGGGGTGGGTTAGAAATGGTAATGATAAGGAATGGCACACTCGGAAGACGCTCAGTGCTTGGACTGGCCACGCAAGGGACAGCTCAGACTGCTCAGCAGGATGGAGAGGTTAATGTTTGCTTTCAAAGTGCGTGTGGCTTTCTGGGGAAAGTTACTTTGACAGCATCAAGACTGAGAGGGATGTAATGGGGAGCAGCATAGAAATGGGATGTGGAGACTAGAAACCTTCAGAATCCGTAGGCAGCTGAGGCACACTGCTCCAGGAAAGGGCAGGCAGCAGGCCAAGACCGAGTCTGTGCTTGAGCTGATCAGTACTTCTCACCGACAGGTTCATCTCTTTGGCTGTAATAAGCTGAATTCTGTGGCCATTCATACAGACTTCCTCCACTGTCAGAAATACACTAGATGAGAAAAATCAGGCGGGAGAGGGGGAATGGGAGAGGGGGCAGGGGGAACACATGAGTCAGGAGATATGCCGGGTTAGGAGGTCATAGATCTTCATAGTTGACACCCATGGGATCCTTGGAATTCTTCTCTCCCCCTTTTCTCATCTGACAGTGGGACTCCTAGGCCACATTGAGGGGTACACCACCCAGTTTCTAAAACCAGCAAGGGCACAGTTGAGATTGAAGCCTTTATGATTCCTCTGTATGTGTGTGTGTATGTGTGTGTGTGAGAGAGAGAGAGAGAGAAACAGACAGACAGACAGACACACACACACACACACAGAGAGAAAGAGAGAGAGAGAGAGAGAGAGAGAGAGAGAGAGAGAAGGCCTCCCAAATTTTTAAGTAAAACTAAGTGAGTCAAACTCCTAAGAACAACATGCAGGGTAGAAGACATCACTCCTAGGACCCACAGATCCCACAAACAAAGCTAGAGAGATAACTCAGTGGGTAAGAGTGCTTGCTTTGCAAGCAAGAAGACCAGAGCTTGCACAATTTTAAAGTCTGCATTCACGCCTATAACTCTACTGGTGAAGATGGTAAGAGGATTGGGGAGGGGGGTGCTTAACGGCTGATCAGGCATCATAGTGGGGGGGTGCACTAGGGAATTTCAGGTTAGTGAGAGACCCTGTCTTAAGGGAATAAGGGTAAGATGGAAAGTGACAGAAGAGGACACATGCACACACAAAAGACCTCAGTACACACAGGCACACCAGCACCCGTGCACACACAAGTGTGGACTAGTGCACATAAGGATAGTGTGAGAGGCAAGCTGTAAACAAGAGGAGAGACACCATGTGGACATCGGACTGAGAAATAATGGGAAGCGCTGCCAAATCATGCTACCCAAGTTACTGTTAAGTTTTTCCGGCCGGGTAAGCCTCTCCACTGACGCAATAATCCAAATTAGACCAAATCAGACCAAATTAGAAGACCAGGTTCAATGGCTGCCAGTGCTCCCAGGTGGCCCCCGGGAAAACACGGAGGGCGGAGGGGGGAGAGGGGGGAAGGACTCTGAGAGTAGTTTAACAGCCTGTGGGAGTGGTCTTGACCCTCCCAGGGGAGGGAGCTTTGAAATGGAACTTTCTACCCAACATTCCAAAATGGATGCCAGGAGCTGGGGTGAAGTCACCAGCCAAACATTCCAGACTTTTTTGGATAAGGATGTGAGGGGCTGAGCTGACGCTTTCAACCAGTTACCTCTGGTCAACCCTAGCTTTCGATGGGATCAAGTAGAAGCCGAAGTGGGAGAAAAGACAATGGGGCCCTCGACATGGACAGCTCGGCTTGCACAGTCTCACCCCATGTCTACTGACGCGCTTGTGTCCAGAGGCCCTAGACAGAGCCGTCACTTGTTCTTTTGGGACTTTATCCTGAAATACTACAGCACACAGTTGAGAATAACACTCATTCACAGGTACTTCACCCAGGCCTGTCAGTCTTGACATTAATCCTAAAAGGCAGAAACTAGCTATTCACAGGGCTGGCTTAATGGTTAAGACCACTTCCTGCTCTTGCGGAGGACCTGAGTTGAGTTCCAAGCAGCCATGTTTGGCAATACACAACTGCCTCTAACCCCAGCTCCAGGAGGCCCAACCCCCTCTTCTGTGTGTGTAGGTACACATTTCCACAATAGTGTGGCAGTTAAAAGACACATAGAGTTGGCTTTCTCCTTCTACCACATGGTCCCCGGGATCGAACTCAGGCCCTTAAGCTTGGCAGTAAGGACTTTTTCCCACTGAGCTACTGAGCCAGCCCCTGTACCTCCCTTCCTGACTCAGTACCATATTCTGTGATGTACCTATGAGCAGCGTGACGCTCAGGTTCCCTTGTATTCCTTTACAGGTGAGTATCAGACTGTGCATGCTCCACCAAGTATGTATCCATTCTCTGATGGGCATCCAGCTTTCTACAGCCCTTTGCTCTTAAATGACCTTTGAATCTCCACTCTGCGCTCACACGCTCAGGTGTGAACGATACTGGCCCTCAGATCATTCACAGTGGCAGGGTACGGACACTGTGAGGTTTACAAATTTTAGTGAGAAATACACAAGATCTGATGACCGGATCTCCAATTGCTTTCATAGCGTTGTTCAACTTCTCTTTTAGAATAGCATTTCTTTCCAGTCTTCAAAAGAAAGGCCTACTCTTTATATGCCTACTGTCTGACCATGTTGTACTGTTCCAAGGCATATACTTCCCCAGGGCATCAACGGTGGAAAGCAATATGAAATACTGTTTTGGTAAACTTTGTCTAATGACTAATCAAGGACCCATGTGCTGGCTAGTTTTATATCAACTTGACATAGGCCAGAATCATCAGAGGGGGGAATGTCAATTAAGAAAGTACCTCCTCAGGGAGGGGAGCAGAGAAAAATGTAGAGCTCAATAAAAATCAAAAAAAAAAAAGAAAGAAAGAAAGAAAGAAAGAGCCTCCGTAAAAAGAAAGATTATACGACATTTTCTTAATGATTGATGTGGGGTAGTGGCTCTCAATCTGTGGGCCACTACCCCTTTGGCAAACTTCTGTCTACAAAAATATTTACATTACGATTCGTAACAGTAGCAAAATTATAGTTATAAAGCAGCAATGAAAATAGTTTTATGGTTGGGGGCTCACCACAACACAAGGAACTGAATTAAAGGGCCACAGCATTAGGAAGGCTGAGAACCATTGTTGGTAGTGCCACCCCTGGGTGCTGTCAGGAAGTAGGCTGAGCAAGCCATGAGGAGCAAGCCAGTAAGCAGCACCCTCCATGGCCGGTTTCAGCTCTGGTCTCCAGGTTCCTGCCCTGACTGCCTTTGATGGCAAATTGTGATGTGGAAACCTAAGCAAAATACTCTCTCCCCTCCCAGGCTGCTTTTGCTCGTGGAGGCTCGTTACAGCTACGGTAACCCTGACCATGACGATTCATTACATTCAAAATAGGGTTTGCTGTTGAACATTATACATGACATTTTAAAATGGGCCTTTTAGTCCTAGCTGGGCAGTTTGGAATAAAAATCGTTTATAGAGTGGGGCAGGGGAAGTGATAGATACTTTTGGTTGATAATTTTGTCTCTTCAGCCTCTTGAGTGTTTTCAACAAGCATCAGGTATTAGCATAATGTTTCAGAAATGCCTAATGAAGAATCCGTCTGGAGCTGCAGAGACAACAGAGTTAAATGTCACTTTCTGTTTGTTTGTGAGAGAGGGACTCCCGGGGTAATCCTGGCTGACTTGGTTTGGAACATGCTGTGTAAACCAAGCTGATGTTGAACTCACAGAGGCTTCCGCAGTGCTAGGACTAAGGGCATGCCTAGCTGACAAGTAGCTTTAATGGGGGTGATAAATAATATAATTATATACAATAAGGTCTTGCTTCTAGAAGGAAAGGGCTCCTCTCCTTTGGAAAAACACTGAGAAAGTATCTGAGACCATAGCACTGACTTATGGATATTTTTGACAAAAGAGCTTACTTAGAAAATGTGCTAGACCACAGGTTGCGATGCAGAGAAGGTGCTATCTGGGGGGAGAAAGGGAACCTTGAAAAGTGAAATGTCCTTTAGAGGTTTGGTGGTGAGGAGGAGGAAGTGGCTGAGAGCAAAGGGCTTTTATAATCATAGAAGAAACAATTCAAAGAAGACCAAACAAGAATCATCACTAAAGGGACCACAGTTCACATGGAAGAGAAACACTTGCCCTAAGATCGATGATTCAGAAAAACCCAACGCAATAGCCATGAGAATAAGGAGCTGTCACTACCTATGGTACTATAAATAGCAATACATACAATGAAAACCATCTCTTCAGAAATTGAAAACACAACAGAATGGTTAAGCCCCGTCCAAGAAACAGAAGAGACGATAATAAAATAGTGACTAATTAATTCCTGCTGGACAGTTGTTAACATGACATCACGGGTCAGAAACTGATACTCATGAGCAAAGCTAAGAAATGAGAACTGATCAAGCTCAGGAAAGGCTGCAAGAAACTCAGCTCAGAAATGAAGGCTAGATCATAAGGTATCCAAGAAAGAAGGAGGTATGTCCAAACATGGGCTTAGAAACACACACCTAAAAAAGAAAATAAAGCAGATGAACATAAAAGAATGAGGATCAGAAACAGAGGCAGACAAATAAATGAGAAACATGGATATGGATTGGAGGGGAAAAAATGAAAAGGAAAAGACAGACTGGGGGTGATAGCTCTCTCAGTAAAATAAAATTCTTGCCATGCAAGCAAACACGAGGACTGGGCCCAGGTACAGAAGCTGACCATAGTGACAACTGCAGTTCTAATCATGGTATGGAGGAAGCAAATGCAGGTGGCTCTCTGGGGTTCCCTAGCCAGCCCAGCTCACAAACCTCGGGACCCAGTGAGAAACCCTTCTTCAAAAAGTAAGATGGAAGTCAGATATGATGCTCCATGCCTTTGATCTAAGCACTTGGGAGGCTGAGAAGCCAGATCTCTTATAAATAATGTATTTTAATTTTATGTTCAAGTGTCTGCTATTATATAAAATCTTGCTAAATTCACTAATGACAGTAGTACATGTATTGTCTTAGGCTTTCTGCAGTAAGCGACAATCATTGCTACGATTTTTCATTCAAATACATAGTGACTTTTCTTGCCTTAAACACCAACTCTTCTAGGATGCATCTAAAAAAACCATAAACATTGAGAAGAAATATCTAAGTTTGTTCCTAACTTCATAGGAAAATGCTAAGTATTTCACCATTAAGTCTGATGTAAACTGTGGAGTTCTGGTTTGTTTTTGACAAACCCTTTATCAGATTAAGGACGTTCCCCTCTGTTCTTTGAGAAGAGATTTTATCAGAACCAGTTGTTGGGTATTATCAAATTCTTTTCTCACTATCTATAAAGAGTATCTTGTAGCCTTTTTCTTAATTCTTTTATTGTGGTAAATTAGGTCAATTTACTTTTAACAGGAAACCAACCTCCCACTAATGAAACAGATCTAATTTGATTAGAAGCAGTCCTCCTTTCATTTCTGTTGCTGTGACTAACACCCTAACTGAAGAGCAGCATACAGGAGTGTGTGTGGGGGGATTTGACTGACTCATAATTCTAGCTGACAGTCCGTCACAGCAGGGAAGTCACAGTGGCAGCTGTGACTTCATATTCATGGTCAAGAAAGATCAAAGAGAGGATGAACGCATCCTTGCTTGCTTGTCTCAGCTAGTTTTTTCCCCTTACACTGTTCAAGATCTCTGACATAGGGAATGGTATCACCCACAGTTGGCTGGGTCTTCCCACACCAGTTAAGACTTCAGATAATCCCTTACAGACCTTACAGACATGCCCACAATCCAACCTTATCTAGACAATTCCTCAGTTAAAACTTTCTTCCTGGTGAGTCTAGGTGGTCAAATTGACAATTTAAAATTAGCCATCAAAGCTGTATCTGTGCCTTTTATACATTGTTGGGTTCTATTTGTATAAGACTTTGATCTGTGTTCAGGGAAGATATAGCCTGGAGTTTTCCTTTTATGCCATCTTTGTTCGATTTTGCTATGAGACTTTTAGTGACCTAAATCAGCTGAAAACTTTGTAGGTAATCCTTAAAAAAAGATTTTTTTTTTTTTGTTAAACCAGTCCAGGACATAGAGCAAAAGTGCCATAATTTGTTTCACATTGCCAGCACAACTATAATATCAATTATCTCATTAGAGCAGTTTAAAGGATACAGTTACAAAATACAGTTTAACAGAAAGAAATTTTTTAGGGTCAGTGAGATGGCTCGGTGAGTAAAAGCACGTGCTGTCAAGACTGACAACCTGAGTTTGATCCCCAGGACCCACAGCATGGAAGGACAGAACCGATTCTCACAGTCGTTCTCTGACCGGCACACCTGCACATGAGCACACACACACACACACCACACACACACACACACACACACACACACACACACACACACACACACACCATAAATAGATAAAAGAAAATTCTCCCTTCTCACTAATAAGAATAGGAGCAAAGTTGTACAAATATTGATGACTTCAATATATCCTGCAAGACAGAAGAGGAGAAATAGACTTTCTAGTTTCTGAAGAATCACCGAGAACTGAATTAAAAACCAAAACCAAAAACAACAACAACAACAAACCCAAAACCACAACTACCTATTAAAGCTATTTTAGAAAGAAAAATGGTTTCCATGAGGCAGACTCACACAGAGACATCAATCACCCAGAATCCAGAGGAATGAGTCCTCAGACTCTAGCAGAAAAACAGAGAAGAGACCAGCTGAAGTTAAACACATAACAAGAGGTTTAAGCTTTGTGGCTCTCTGAAACGGACAGGGATTGTTGTGGGTACAAAACAGATTCCCTGTCCTGGGTCACAAGATTGCATAGTTTGATGAAGTAATTTTAGAATCTGTTCACAAATGGAATCAACTTCAAAACACAAAGTCAGGCTGGGGACACTGCTCAGTCAGTTAGCCCCTCTCTCACAAACATAGAGACCTGAGCTTAATTCCCAGAACCCAATGTGGTTTCGGTTTTCATTTCTTTATAGTATAGCTGTTTTATCTGCTTTATCTGTACACCAGCTGTATGCCTGGTGCCCGAGAGGGCGTGAGGAGGAATGCTGGATCCCCTAGAACTGGAGCTACAGATGGTGGTGAACCACCACCTGGGGGTTGGGAATCAAACCCAGATCCTCTGAAAGAGCAGTCAGTGAACTTACCTGCCTCAGAACCCAATTTTTTAAAAAGCTAGGCATGGTGGTTAGCACTTGGAATCCCAGTGTTGGGAAACTGGAATCAGGCAGATCCCTGGGGCTTGCTGACCAGCCGGTCTAGCCCATTAGGAAGCTCCAGGCCAGAAAGAAACCCTGACTCAGAAAACCAAGGTGAGCAGCACCCAAAGAACGACAGCCAATCGAATGGTTCACATGGCTGATCCTGACACTCACATGACTGAGAAGCCCGCGCCTGCTCTTCAGGGCACCTCATTCTCTCACTGGACAACTCCCTTTCTATTTTTAATCAACTCCAGCTTTGCATTATGAAATTCTTTACTTCCTCAAAAACCAAAGGTTCTGTTTTACTTGAGACCAGGTCCCTAAAAGGTTAAGGGGTCTCCTACCAGTGACATCACGGAGCCATTCTTCCATCCTGCAGACATATGAACTTCAGGGTGGGGGGTGGGGCAATTTTATGTTGATACTGGAGTCAGGGAGTAGAGAGTGACAGCAACGAGGGGTTTCTGTCTGTTTGTTTGTTCTCCTTTGTCAGAAAAGAAATCATGGAGAGGCTCTGGACATACCTTGGATGGAAATTCAGTCTGGTCAGATGAAACCAGGAGCTAATAGGGCTCCAGAAGGGGTTAGGACATGTTTTTTGTTGGTTGTGATGGTTTTGTTTGTTTGTCTTGTTTTTGTTGTTTTTCTTCTAAATGGAGTTTCTGGACAGAATTCTAGAAAACAGTAGGTTTTCAGCTGAGAAAGAAGAAAGGCTTCACTTAAGCGAATTCCTGGTGAGTGTCTTCAGATTTTGGGGTGAGCGGCTCTTCTTTCCATGTCCATACTTTTACTGTGGGAGTCCTCACCAGAGCTGAGCTGGTATCACTGTCATGCCTTTAGACATCCAGACTGTGACTTAAATAAATATTTTCTTTCTAAAGTTTTTTTATTTTTTATTTTTTTTTAAAGGATGACACCCAAGTTTGAACTCTGAACTCAACATGCGCACGCACAAAGTTCAATGTCACCTTCTGCTGGAGGAACCTCCCTCCTCACATCTTCCTCTGGAGGAAGCCGCTCTCACACTAGACTAAATCGGCATCAACAGTTCAATCATACAGGCTCCAAGAAAGCCTTCCTCCCCAGACACATTGCCAGGACGTCCAGGAGTGGCTGACTCTGTGAGCATCGCTGTGGCTTCGATTCTCTGCAGCCTTGCTGCTGACACTGTAGCTGACGTGCAGCTGGGCGCTGTTAGAAAAGAACCTCTTAGACTCTTCATGATCGAACAACAATCTCATTTCATAAGAACCTGAAGTAAGAAGCACCAGCTAGCAAAACCCAACCTCTCCATTACAGCCTTCCTAGTCTTCCGTAATATAAGGCAGCTCATATGAAAACCATGAATGCTAAACCAGACATTGGAGTGCACACCTACAGTCCCAGTAATTGGAATGCTGAGACTGTGGGATCAAGTGTTTGGAGTCAGCCTTGGCTTCACAGCAAGACATATCAAACATTCAGTGAGCTATGCATTAAAATTTCACATAAATAAAAATTCAAACACTATCATTTATTATTTTGAAAATGTTTGCTCCCCTAACGTAGCACAGTGCAATTGCTGCATATTTTATAGTCTTTAAAAGGACACTGTGCGCTTCCTTACTGTAGATTTGCAAAGGGTTTGGCATCAGACAAAAACTTCTCACTCTTGCCTGAAATCTCCAAGTCTGTCCTTGAGAACCTTCTCCTTTCTGTTCATAGAGACTTTTTCTGTGTTACCACCAAGCTCAGCATGCACCATTATTACATTAAAAGTCGGGTGTGCATTTTAAGTTTTCCTTTAACAGACTCCATTCTTTGGGTGGGAGTGTGTATTGCTCACTTTCCACCATCCATCACTATGGCTGAATCAAGAAGATACTGGGAACAAACTGTGGCAACTCATCCCCAAATACAGACAAAAAGGAACTCTCCAAGACATCATATAAACAAACTAAAAAGAACCTGAAGAATTAATCCAAGTAAGGGACTGGAGAGAGGGCTCAGTGGGTAAAGAACTTGTTGCCAAAGCATGAGGACCTGAGTTTGGGTCCCAGGAATCCACCGAAAGCCCAGTGTGGTCACAGGCATCTATAATCCCAGTGTTTCTGCTCTGAGATGCCAGGAGGAGCATCTCTGAAAGCTAGAAGCTAGGGAGCCTGGAGTACATGGAAGAAAACTACAAGAGACACTGTCTCAAACATGGTGGAAGGTGAAGAGCGACACCCGAGGCTGTCGTCTGATCTCTACCCAGCATGGCATGTGCACACCTGTGCTCATACATGAACATGCACACATCACGCACATACATACCATCCAAGTAGAACACAGCAAGGATAAGACAATGGCAGAGTATGGTGATGGCACCTGTGATCCCTGCTTCTGCTCAGCAGGCTAAAGCAGGAGACTCACAAGCTCAAAGTCTGCTTGGGCTACATAGCAAGTTTCAGGTCAACCCGGGAAGTCAGCAAGACTCTGTCCCAATGTCAAAAAACAAAAAAAGGACAAGGATTTATCTCAGTGATGGGATATTGGCCTGGCATGTGTAAAATGCTATGCTCCATTCCCAGAACTGAAGAAGAAATGATGGAAAGACTGTTCTTGCCTCAATGGGTGCACACTGAAAATGCTGAGTAGATAATGCCTACCATGTCAGGCCCCTTGCCAGTCATCACAAGAATAAGTGCTAGAGAGACTGGAGGGCAGCCCAGGGGTTAGGAGCATTTCCTCCTCTTGAGTTTGGTTTCCAGGACCCACCTCAAACATCTGCCCTCATGGTCACACATAAGTTTTAAGATATAAAATTATTCTTAAAGCCAGCTGGTGGAAATGCATGCCTTTAATCCCAGTACTCAGCAGGAGAGGCAGGTTGGATCTCTGAGAGCGCCAGGCCAGCCTGGTCTACAGAGTGAGCGCCAGGCCAGCCTGGTCTACAGAGTGAGCGCCAGGCCAGCCTGGTCTACAGAGTGAACGCCAGGCCAGCCTGGTCTACAGAGTGAGCTCCAGGACAGCCAAATCTACACAGAGAAACCCTGTCTCAAAAAAAAAAATCATTCTTAAAACAGTAAGTGTTAAATATAACTGTAACATGGAAGAAGACCCAGTCCACATTCAAGGGATTTTTCATTAATCAGATCGTACCTTTCCATGCCTAGATCTCCAAGCACTCTTATTTCCAGGTGGTCTTCAGCCCCTCCAGGATGTTCAGCCCCATCAGGCCCATCTCCAACTTTATAAATCTCTGTCAGTCCAGTCCAGAGTATTCTAGCAAAGTGTTCTAGTTGGCTTTCTGTTGCTTTGATAAAACACTGACCAAAAACAACTTGGGAGACAATTTGTTTGGTTTACAGGTTACAGTCCACCCTCGAGGGAAGTCAGGGCAGGAGCTCCAGGCAGGATCCTGGAGCAGAGACCACAGAACAATGCTGCTTACTGACTTGCTCCCTGTGGCTTACTCGGCTTGCTTTCTTATACAACCCAGGCCCACCTGCCCTGGAACCACTCGCAGCAGGCCGGATGCTTCCACATCAATCATTAATCAAGAAAATGCCGCACAGGGCAAGTCAATATGGTGGGGGGCTCTCTATTGCTTAGGGTCTTAGCTGGGGTCATCCTTGTGGATTCCTAGGAATTTCTCCAGAGTCAGGTTTCTAGCTAACCCTATAATGGCTCCCTCAGTCAATATCTCTTTCCTTGCTCTCAACTCTGTCCTTCCTCCTTCTGACTATCCCATTCCCTCAAGTTCTCCTCACCCCTCCCCTTCTCCCCTCCTCTTCCCCTTCTCTCCTTTTTTCTCCCCCCACTTTCCCCAAAGCAATGTGCCTTACCCTTTCTGAGAATTGGATGGGGTGGGGGTGGGAGGATGTGTAGAGGGAATGGGAGGAAGGGAGGGAGTGGGAACTAGGATTGGTATGTATAATGAAAAATGATAGTTTGTTTTCTTTTTAAAAAAAATAAATAAATAAGAAAATGCCCCACAGGCCGATCTGATGGAGGTAATTCCTCAGTTGAGATTCCCTGTTTCCTAGTGATTCTAATTTATGTGAAGCTGACAAAAATCTAACCAACAATATCTCTGGGAGGCTGGGAAACCAAGGCCATGGTAGCAGCAGGCTCAGTGTCTGGAAAGGGCATGCTTCTCGCTCCAAACATGGTAGCTTTTCACTGTACACAGGGAGAGAGAAGTGGATGGGGTCTTCATTCCTGCCTGGGCCTATCTTTTAAGGATGCTAATTCCAATCATGAGAGCTCTATCCCCCGCCCCATCAAAGAGCCCACCTCCTGACATCATCAGGTTTAAGATCCCAGCATATAAACATTGATTCAGACTACAGCCATGACCCTGGTATCCTCTCCGCAGCAGACACCCTCACAGGCTCCCCATGGTTCAGATGGTCCAGTGAATTCTCAGGGATTGGTGAATGCCTATGTCTCAGTCTCTGATGCTCTGTTCTCAAGATTTCTTGCCTTATTTTTCTTCTGTCAACCTCATACAGTATGGCAGATTCAACTGATGACCTTCATGACAGAGGCTGGATGGAGAAAAGCTGAGAAGGGGGGGCGTAGTAACAGGCAGGGGAGGTTACTTGGAAAAAATGTAAGAATCCTCTCTGTCAAGTCAGTCTGACAAACCTGTATGGAATTTGAACATGGTCCAGAATATGACTGTTGCGGTTTGAATGTGAAATATGTTCTTCAAGCTCATATTTTTGAACCCTTGGTTCCCAGCTGCTGAAGCTCTTTCGTGGAATCCTCACTGGGGAAGTGGGTGGCCGGAAGCAGGACCTGACTGACAGCTTGGCTCCACTTCCTGTCCAATCTCTGTTGTAAGATTAGGAGTCTTGCATACTCCTGACACTGTGAAGCCACCTGCTGTAATGCCATCTTCCCTTTGATGGACTTGTCCCCTTAAACCGTGAGACAGAGTGAACACTTCCCCTAAGTTACTTCTTTTCAGGTATTTGATCAAAGAAACAAGAAACCAATACAAGGACTGAGAGAGAAAGCCTCATTGCTCCTCCAGTCCCAAGGGCTCTAAAAAGGCAGACAGGCAGGAACCTGTCTTTCCCCGCAAACAGCTTTACATGAGTATACCTAGTTCCTGATGTTTCCATGACAGGTTAACATGTGACAATCACACTGGGATGTACAGTAGAGACCCAGGTGACCTGGATCTTCCCAGATAACTTCAGCCTAAGTCATCACCTCACAGGCCCTCACCACACATAAGGGAACTGTGTGCTGGGTTCCACTGTAATCAAAAAGCTTAGGTCAGGGTCAAACTGGGGGGGGGGGGAGAAATGAACCAATCAGGACTACCACCAGATGGCTAACTCTTAGTCCAAGGGACTTACCAAAATGTTCAAGGGAGTTTCCAAAGTCCCGGAGGATGTGAAGGATGCTTTCAGACCAGCCAAGGTTCAAGAAGGAGCTTGCTCGAGTACCAGTGTCAGCATGCTGACTCAGGGAAGCAGCGAAGTGAAATTGGGTGAAACCACCCCAAACATAAAACAGGTCTCCGGAATGGCATAGTTGCCTTTAGTGAAAAGAAAAGATGTGGCTCATCCATCATGAATCTGGCATTTGAATGCCTTTTCTTGAACACAGTACTTGATACTCCCAATGTACTGTTTTCCATGACACATCACCTACCATCCCTAGGTCCAACTCCTGACATTCTGAGCACTAACTGAAAACGCCCCCCTTGTGTACCCAGTGGAGCATTTGCATGCCACAGGCCCTGAGATGTTCCCCAAATGTATTAAAATGTTGGTTTCCCCATCACACCCCTTGTTGGTTGTCTGCTCTGTGGCTAAACATTTGTTCAAAGGGGAAAGGCAGGCACTATCTGTCAAGGATCTCCATCCACTTTCTAGAAATTGTGTCTGAAACAGGGGTGGGGGGGTCTATGATCATATTTCATCATATACACACGTGAAATTCTCAAAGAGGAGATTTGCAATAACAATAACAAGGATGAAATTCTGTTTACTTTCACTTCACTCAAGCATATCTTATCATCGTAACTTATCTGTGTGTTCAGGCGCTGATCTTCAGGGCCACAGGCAGCAAACACAGCCAGCTGCTCCAGTCCCTTGGTTTGGCTTTCAGGGAGCAATAGCAGGTAAAGCCCATGAGTGTTCGAATCTCTGCAGGCCTCGGGACTCTTTACTCTCCGTCCCATGCGTCGCAGTTCCCAGGCAGGCTCAGGATTGACTCCTCAGCCCTTGGCAGCATCCACCCTCACATCTTCTGGGCAGGAGTAGGTGTGGGGGTTCCAGAGCCTCTTTTTCAGATGCCAAGCAGCCAAGTGCCTTGACAATTATTTTAAATATTTATCCTTGTTAGTGGGGATTGATCGTGGGGCCACACGTGTGCTGGGCAAGTGCTCTACTGTTTAGCCATGTCTTCGGGCCTGTCTTTCCAGTTCTTCTGCTTGGCCCACTGTGTCCTCTCATGTCGCGGCTCTCCCCTTGCCACCCCTCCGCTGTTGCTCCCACTCTGCTGATTCTCCTGCTTCTGTTTCCATTTTCCCAGCCTAGACTCTACTACTGAAGATAGGTAAGAAAAGACAACCACGGAGTCTCTGTTGGGCTTCATGGGTAAGCAGGGCAGGAAGGAGTCTAAAGTCAGCTCCCTAAGCAGCCTGCTTACATGACTCAAGAAGAGTTGTGTGGACCAATCACAGCATGCCCCACGCAAACAGGGGTTTGTGGTGGCCCTGTTCACAGCCTTCAGCACCAGTCAGCGGGCCCTCAGCCTAGGTGCTCCCCATCTGACCTGGGGGGGGGGCAGATAGCTGCAGGGTCATGTAGAGTTCATTGAGGCTTGTTGATAGCAAAGCCTAGGTATAAACTGTTCCAAAAATCCTGGCTGCAGACCCAGGGATGTCTTTACCGAAGACTTCCATGCACGGGCGTTCAAGAGAACTAACAGCTGGCTGCTCAGCTGACAGTCCTCCCACACACGGCAGCCGGGACCGGAAGGAAGAGTCCCTCTGCTGACCAGGGAATCTTATTGCCACATCTCCCATCTTGAAAGCCTGAGATGATAGCTCACTTGGTAAAGCGCTTGATACACAAGCATGAGCACCTGAGTTAGATCCTTAGAATGCATGGGAAGAGAGCTGAACACTGCAGCTGGAGAGAAGGCTCAGTGTTAAGTGCATATACCGCTCTTGCAGAGGATCCAAGTTCAGTTCCCAGTACCCATCAGGCAGTTCACAGCTGCCTGTAACTCCAGCTGCATGGAGTTCCAATGCTTCTAGCCTCTGAAGGTATTGGGACTCAGGTGCATATAACACACACACACACACACACGAATGTGTGTACACCTATACACATGCACACACACATACACACATGCACACACACACATGCACACACACACATGTACACACACATAAATTGGAAGAAAGGCACAGCAGAGTACTCTGCACTTGTCCCAGCATTGGAAGGCAGAGACAAATGATCCCCGGGTCTCACTAGCCAGCCAAGCCAGCCTATTCACCCAGTTCTGGGCTAACGAGAGACCCTGCCTCAAAAAACCAAACCAAACCAAAACAAGG
This sequence comes from Ondatra zibethicus, assembly GCA_004026605.1. Taxonomy (NCBI): domain Eukaryota; kingdom Metazoa; phylum Chordata; class Mammalia; order Rodentia; family Cricetidae; genus Ondatra; species Ondatra zibethicus. The sequence goes on along the minus strand of PVIU01001918.1, from coordinate 85,109 downwards.
TGAATGGCAAGTACACCTTTCTTCTTCCACTCCCTGATAGTATAAATAAATCCCAGAGAAGTCCCATGCTGTTCCCAAGTGATATAACGTAGAATAGAGTTGGAATACAAACCAGGCGTGGGTAACCCCTAAGCTAGTTTTTATAACCATGAGAGAGAAGATAAACGCTCTTGTGCACTGTCAACCAGACAGGCGCTTCTGAAGGGCAACCTTGCAAGTCCAGAGCATAGCAATTCCATCTTCATGGCTCTAACTCCATTTTAAAACAGGCAGAGATTGAAAAATGGAGCTCTCAGAAGCATTGCTCTCTGAAGCTGTTCGCCAAATACTTTAAAGGCTCAGCAATAAGATTTTATTGACTTATGATTCAGACGCATAACTTAAATCTATGACACCATTAAAACGAACCATCTAGGGGACTAAAGCAATGACTCAGTGGTTAGATGTGCTTGCTGCTCTTGCAGAGGACCTGAGCTTGATTCCCAGCACCCACACTGGGCAGCTTACAATCCTACCTTTAGCTCCAACGCCAAAGGATCTAACTCCCTCTTCTGGCCTCTGGAGGCACTGCACACACATGCATACACATACAAAACACATGAAAGTTACACATCATTTAAAAGTTTTAAGTCTAACACAATGAACATTTAGTAACAGAAAGGCACAAGAAGCCATGATGTCAAAAATGAAGGTGAAGAAGAAGCCGCAGCAGCAGCAGAAATCTTTAAAATAAAGATGACTTTGTAAGCGGTGAGTTGCATCCTTGAACGTCAAGGTGAGACTGTCACTGAAGACAGCACACATTTTGGACACAGGATTGGGAGGAGGTGAGCTAGAACTGACTTGGAAGCCTCCTCCAAGAGGACCAGCTTCCAGGATTTTGGAAGGTACCATGCAAGTTGCTAAGGGAAAAAAGTAACCAATAACTCTACCCAGCTGTGGAGCCTAGGAACCACCACAATGGCTGACTCTTCTAGCTCTCTTCAGTGATGCAATAGTGGGTAACCAACTGCTGTCTAACTGGACCTAAGGTCCACTTGATGGGAGGGAATTCATGGCTGGCACTGAAGACCTCACAGACTGCCTGTGAGAGAGGCCACAGACTCCAGAGGAGAACCAATCACTGCTATTTTCTTAAACAAATGTAATTTCTAACTGATATCTAAATACTCAACTTTCTATCCACAGACAAGTGATCTTGTCCCTCCTCATCAAAGAAGCTTCTCTTCATAACAGATGAAGACTGTTAAAGAAAGCCACAACTTTTTGTAAAAACTCAGAGAATAAGTGGATGTGGGTGCCCAACTCCAGTGGACACATTTACAATGCAACCCCTATACCTAAGGCTCAGGAAACATCACAGAAGGATAGAAAAGCTATGAGAAGCCAAAGGAGCAGGATGCCCACTGCTAGGCAGAGTGTTCTAGACATGACAAAAGAGCTGAGCCCATGAAATCTCAACAGTAAAGTTTCCTAAAGAAGATATGCAATAATAACACAAGCCACCATGTGGATGGGGAAATCTCATGAGGACCCACCCATAGATAAAGAGCTCTGGGCAATCAATGGCTGCTGAGAGACAGGCTCCCTCTTCTTCAGGGATGAGCCCAGACAGGGTAGGGTAACCTATCCCAAGAGGTCAGCCCTAAACACAGCTACATATCAGCAACACTAAATAGACTCAGCACAGTGTGTGTGTGTGTGTGTGTGTGTGTGTGTGTGTGTGTGTGTGTGTGTGTGTGTGTAAAACACAGGAGGAGTTAGAAGAGGAGAGGGAGCAGTGAAAATCATGTAAATACATTGCTTGTGTATGATATTCTCAAAATAATTTTAAAATTAAATTTAAAAAACTAGAAAGTAAATGTGAACATTTTATTTTATTTTTCTTCACCGATCTAAGAGTCTAAAAATTATTTTGATCTCTTTTAAAAAAAATTCACCTTTTGGGTTCACTGTTGTCTTATTTGTTTTGTTTTTTATTTCCCTGTTCTACTTCCTATTTCTGCTGGACCCAGGTAAGGTTTGCTTTTCTGTTCTAATCTCCTACAATAGACATTGACATAAGGATTAGCATCTAGAAATTTCCCTCTCGGCACTGCTTTAGCTCCCCCACAAGGTGACAAATGCTATGCTCTCCTTGTCTTTCACCCAAGCTGTTTTCCAGTCCCCCTGAGGAGTCCTTTTCTGACCCACTGATTATTTAGGGAGTTTTTGATTAATTTTCATGTTTGTGAATCTCCCAAATTTCTTTCCATTATTGATTTCTAGTGTAATTCAATGTCTTTGAAAAACCATAGTTTGTGGCTGGGCATGGTGGCACATGCCTTTGATCCAAGCACTTGGGAGGCAGGGGAAGGCAGATGTCTGTGAGTTCAAGGCTAGCATAATGAGTTCCAGGACAGCCATGGCTTCATCCAGAGAGCCTGTCTTTAAAAATAATAAAAAGAGAGAAAGCTATAATTTCTGTTTTCCACTCTTTAACATTTACTGATGTTTATGTTCTGACATGTAGCCTGCTATAACTGAAAGAATGTTCCATGTGAAAACAAGAAACATGTGTGTTCTGCTGTTGGGTAGAAAGCTTCATAGAAGTCCATTAGTCTAACTGATTTACAGTATTTTCCATGTCTCATATTTCTACAATGATCTACTACCTAGACTGTGTCTGTATGCACACACACACATGTGCATATGTGTTTGTGTGTTATCTTATTTCACTTTGCTTTTTGACACAGGGTCTCAACCTGTGGTATCAAATGCTGCAGAATTTGAGTTCCTCCTGCCTCAGCATCCTGAATGGTGGGATGACTGGTGTACAGCACCAGACCTAGGTCCTCAGCACCCTGAATGGTGAGATGACCAGTGTACGGTGCCAGACCTAAGTCCTCGACATCCTGAATGGTGTTTCTAGAACTCCTTTCCTGCACAGTTTGGTGCAGTTTTCCCATAGGTCAACCCAGCTTTCCTTGTTTACTTTTCTTCATCCCTTTCTTTACCTCAGACTGAGGGAAAGTCTGATATTTTTTTCCTTTTGCCAATTTAAATCTGAATGTTAACTTCCTCAGAAAAATTTGTATTTCTATTAAAATTTTAACTCTATCATTTCCATTTGGCCACTTTTATACACATTTTTATCTATTTATAGTCTCTATTTGGTAAGAAGACAGCCACATTCTTTTGTTCTTTCGACACAGCTATTACTAGTTCATTGAAAATATTTATTAATAGTTGGTTTGGTGTCTTTGTTTAGTAATTCCAGAGTCTGGGCTTCCAGATTTTTCCCCCTCACAGCCATACTTCCTTTTTCTTACATGTCTTGCATTTTTGGTTGGCAGCTGGACACTTCAAGCAGGCTGATACGGGAACTGATAGTCACAAATTTCCTGGTGCCCTGCTCCATGACTTGGTGATGATGACATCTGTTCCATGACTTTGCCGGACTTTGAGTCTGGAAAGCACGTATTCTCTGTCTTGCATGGCAATTGACATCTCCACTCAAGTTAACTTGGTGGCCCACTAATGCCTGAAGACATTTATTCAGAGTCCTGAACCCCCGATCTCCCCTGCCTTCTCTGAGAGATCTGGGCCTAGCGGAATGCTTTCAACAGCTGATAATTATTTTGACTCTTAAAGGTATTGGTCCGAAACAGCCTAGCTCAAATTTTGGTGAAAGAGGAATGCCTCAGGACTTGTTATCCTCATCTTTGTTTTCCACTTCTTGATCTCCCTGTGATGTGTGCTGGGGGAATGCCCCCAAATGATCGTCTCGGTCACACGCTCTCCCATTACCTGGGCCTAATCTGCTGGGGTTAGTCAGAGTCCAGTCACAAAAACAAAACCAGATCTCACAACAAGTGAAAAGGGAACAGGGACCACACCGTGAAGTCGAAGAGACCACACTGCAGAGCACAGAACAGGAGAAAAGAAAGACACACACAGGAGTGATATCAGCAGCCTCGGACCTGCAGCTGGGGCACAATGTCTTTGCACCTGGGACAAGGTGCAAAGGTTAAATCTAGAACCCCAGTTTAAACCTGTGAGTCCTGCAGAGCTATAACTAAGACACCAGAAAAGTGTGAGGCTGTCCAAGTGTTCCTGGGACTCCAAAGGGGACACCAAGGGTCCCAGGATACAGAGCACCAAGAAAGCCAGCAGAAGGTTCACTTGGAGAAGTGCTTGCTTTGTAAGGATGAAGATCTGCATTTATCCCCAGAAGTCACGGGAAAAAATGCCAGGCATGGTGGCACGCCCTTATAACCCCAGAGCCAGGATGCAGAGACAGGCACATGGGGGGCTCACTGGCCTTGCTAGCTCGATGATCTCCGGGTCAGTGAGAGACTCTGTCTCAAAGAGAAAGGAGGACAACTCCTAAGGAATGATGCCTGAGATTGACCACTGGCCTGCAAACACACACACACACACATGCACACATGCACGCTCGCATGCATGCACATGCATGCCCACATACATGTGTATAGACATACACGCACACATATTCATGCATGTGTACACACATGTGTGCACACACAGAAAGAACACCAACTCACCGGTATTGCGATCTGTGTACTAGCAATAAGCCCATTTCTACAAAACAAGCCACTTCTAGAGGACTGGAGAGAAAATGGGCAGAGCGGCTGTCGGGCTGACTGGACAGGAACAGCCCGGCAGACAGGAAGAAGCATGCTCTGCTCTGCCTGTAGTGTCCCTGCTTGGCAGAGTCTGACAGGAAACCAAATGACAAAGGGGAAGTATAGTTTGCCAAGCCGTGACTCAGAAGCACAAAGTAGAGCACGGAAGGGAAGCAGAGTGACGACTTGATGCCTCTCGTTTGTTTCTATCCAGTAATAATGAGTGTCAAGAATCAGGGTTTTAGAAAGCACATTTGGTTCTCGTTCAGATCTCAGTGCCTCTTTGAGGGACCGTGTTACCTCCTTGCTTTCTCTGTATCATCCCACGTATGCGCAGTGATTTCAAATATACGTCTCTCCTAAGCACCTCTACTTTCTGAAGTTCATTCTGCTTTTGACTATCTTTGCTAATGAGATGCACTCTTTTGGGGACTTAGATTGTGAACTCAGCCAGCAGGAAGCCAACTGGCAAAGGGTAGTGGGTTGTGGTTTGCCAAGGACCACACAGCAAAGCAGAGGCCTGGATTTCATGTGTGTCACTTCAGACAAGACTTAAACTAGTACCCTAGCACTTTAGAAGTATTATCTCTAGACTCAGACTCGTATTGATGTGTTGATGTCTATGTATGGGGGTGGGGGAGGCATTAAGAGGAGGCTAGTCCTAGTCAGCCTGTGGATGAGAAAGTTTTCATTCCAGAGAGTTTTCCTTCATCCAGCAGACATGGGCTTTCATCTTGTTTCCCACGGAAATCAAGATGCTTATGTGCCCTGGAAGAAGAGGGAGGCGTTAGTCAGAACAGGACACATGACTTCCACGCTTGCTTCACTGAAATGAGTGCTCCAAACAAAGAGCAAAGGTGGGCTCTGTGATCCAGGACTCTTCCTGGACACTCCCCCACCCCCCAACTCCCCCCTTCTGGGTATTAAGGCCAACAAACTCTGGTGTTCATGACAGTCCTAGCTGCTGACTTCAAAATCAGAGAAAGATAAGAACTCCTACCGAGATGTTCAAGATTACAGCCTGCACAGTGTATTTGATCTTCAGGAAGAAGCCTGCATCTCACCTTTCACCTTAACGTTATCTATGTCATGTGTCATGAGTGGCACAGAAACCCCGAGCAGCAAAGTCTCTGTAAAACACAAGAACGCACTCTGATGCTTCAAGGAGTAAAAAGGCTGCAGGCAAGAATCCAGCCATGGACCACACTCTGCCCATGACTGGTGATCACAAGAGGTGCATAACAGTCCAGGGGCCGTGAGAATAGTTAACATCTTACAGAAAAGGACACACTACAATTGTTTGTTTGCCCCTAGGGGGTAAAAATATCTTTGTATTGCTAAACTCCAGCCCTTTTATATCCTCCCAAGAAGTATCAATATCTAGTCTATTCGCGCTGTCTGTACAACATGGGGAAATACGCGAATGAAGTTTCCCCACCCTGGTGAGAGCAGGTGTACCCTGAAGGCTGGTATAGTTTTGCATCTCCTGCTGTGACAGTAGAAACACAAAGCAGTTGTGAGAGGAAGGCTTTTGTCACCTTGTAATTCTAGGTTATGGTTCATTACTTCAAGGAAATCAAGACAGAAACTCAAGCAGCTAAGTGACATCACATCTGCAGAGAGCAGGGCTGGACAAAGGCACCCGTGCCGCCTGACTGTTTGCAGTTAATACTCAGCTAACTTCCTCTTCTACATTCTGGGCCCCCAAGTCAAGGGAATGGTGCCACCCAACATAGGCTGGGTATTTCCACATCAATTGAAAATTAAGACAACCCTCAGACCAACCTGCCCTAGATAAGTTCTCATTAAAACTCTCTGCCCAAGCCTGTTGAAGAGCCTGTTGACTGGGAAGCAATATGGTTTATTTCCTCACCTTGGGTTTGTGAAGAAATTGGCTTGGACTCAACAAGTTGAAGGTATGACCAAAAGGGTTGAGGTTGCCTGCAGTACTCACGTAGCCCCTAGTCCCTAAGATGTACCTCATAGTGGTGATGAGATCCTGGCCAAGAGCTCAGATCCTCTGGAGGCGGACATAGCAGGATATCCTTACAAGTAATTTTTTTTTGTACCTCCTTTTCTGCCTATGGTCTGCAACAATTGAAAAACATGCAGGATGGCACCTTTGTCTTGGGTCCTGTGGAAACTGCTCTTGCCCTCTCTGACTGTGACGATACGAAAGTCATTGCTGTTTGCCATCTCTTCTCCAGCAGGTTGCACCTTCCATGTTCTGAAGTTTTCACATCCACTGGGAACCAGAGAGTAACTCTGGCCCCCTTCATACCCATTACCCAATGATAGAGGTCCATGTGGTCAGTACCAGCCTTGCTACCATGCCTAAACTATTGGGACAACCAAATGATTATGTGTAGAGAAAGCAATGAGACAGGGTCCTTGAGCTCTTACCACCTTGTGAAGTCCACATGTTTATTATCCCCTTTGAGATGGAAGGGGCCACAGCAGAGGTGCCCACTATAGTGAGCTCCAAATGAGTAACAGCAGAGGACTCCCACATCAAACCTCATGGGTCTGGGAACAGAAAAAATGGAGGGTGGGACCCATATTAAAAGCATATTTGTTGTACGATATTTTGATGGCATTTGGATGCTCCTGAGAGTGCCAATAAAGTTTGCTTTGAGACAGAGGGTGGAGCTAGCTACTAGTTGACCAAAATTAACAATAGCGGTTTTGGAGGACTGAGGACAGATAGAGAGACAAAGGAAATAGTAGGGCGGGGCTTAGAGAGGGTCTCTGCCCCTTTGGTTGGAGGAATGGGAGAGGGAGGGGGGAGGTCACTGGTTGTTTCTCTGTCACTTCTCTGATCATTCAGGTTCTTACCCCAACATCTGACTCCCAAGTTTTTATTGATAAAGAATAATTAGATAAACACTTCACATGCGGAGAAGGCACTCACTCTTCCTGCCTAAGAAACTTTGGGATTTTCTCTCTATTTAAGACCTTTTGCATTCCTATTGGATACACATTCCTACTGGATACACATTCCTATTAGATACACATTCCTATTGGATACACATTCCTATTGGGTACACCTTTAGGTTGGATTTTAGTTAAACTGACTTTTGTATAAGCATACTGTTTTTAGAATATCAAAACAGTTCCGTTTGCTGAGCTGAAATGTAAAATTGGTGAAGGAAGTCCATTAAGCATTTACTAATAGTTAAGTAACTAAGTTAAGGAACACAAGTTTATTTCATATACTTTAATTTGTATAATAAAAGGGTTTCATTCTTTATAGAACTAAAAAGAGTTGCATAGCTTTTGTAACTAGTTAAAAGGTAATTGGTACTCCTTTTTAAAAATTAGTAAAATGAACATATGCCACACTGGTGTATAAATACAACATTTGTATTTAGTCTAAAATATGACAAATTATTTTTCATCTTGGCTTTCATGTTTGTTTGTCTTTTTAAAGACTGTCTTCCCAATCGAGTCCAGGCTGTGTCAAGTTGATGGTTAAAATTAGCCAGGATGGGAGCTAAAAATCATTCTCAGAAAATACTGCCCAGCCTGGCTGGTACCAACAGATGTGAAAACTTCAGCCATGAGAAGCCCAGGAGTCTGGAGCAAGCCATCAACAGCAACCCTGAGAAGTTCATGGTTTTAGAGGTCGGCGTCTGCAAGGCATTTCGTGACACTCATTAGTCTGCTGCAGTTGTTTGAGGAAACGAATGCACAAACTCACATGTGCAGACACATGCGACAGAAGTCAAATAACCGAGGGGCGCTGGAAATGCTTAAAGGGGCCCATGTCATTACAGGCACCACAGGAAACCGGACAATGAAAAAGCATCTTGCCAGAATGGAACCAGGACTTAAGCATGGTAGGAATGGTTTTGTCTGAAGATGAAGCAAACAGGCTGGGCACAGAGGTCACACCAGAGTCAGCTCCGATCTCTTAGCTGGAGCCTTTGGTCCTCACAGTGATGATCATCAAAAATAGTGGAGATGGGGCTGGAAAGATGGCTTACAGGTGACAGTGCTTGCTGCTCTTCCAAGGGACCTAGGTTTGGCTCCCAGCATCCACATCAAGCAGCTCACAACCACCTGTAACTCCAACTCCAGGGTTCTGATGCCCTCTGACCCCCACATAGACACACAGACACAGACCAGACAAACAGACAGACAGACACACACACACAATAAATAAATCCTTGAAAACTGGTAGAGATGTTCAAGGATATGGTCTAGAACAGACAAGGAACAAACCTGGGTTTAACAAATTACTCAGATGTCTCTAATTACAGTTGGTCCAGAATCAAGAAAGCAGGGTGTATATTCAAACATTTCTGATCTCACTGGGAGAATAGACAAGAATTAAGAGGGCATAGTATTTAAAAGGCTGTCAATTGTAGCACCTGCACTATGGGACAGTACGCGAGCCCGGAACTAGGCTGGAGATTTAAACACATACGCACACAGACAGAGACATGGAGACACGAGTCATCCTTGATACAAGAATGCCAACTTTATTGTGCTCCAGGGAAGTGTATATAGGGATCCTTAACTGATAGCCATGCCCTAGCTCTTGGGATTTCCAACTATAAAGCCCCCAGAATTCACTCCCCTGCCATCAGGAACTCATGAGGGTCTCGTGCTCAGAGCAGCTGCAGGCCCAGGAAAACAAGTGATTTCATTCCAGCAGGCAAAGGGTCTGAGGCAGGCAAGGAAAGTCAAGGGGCCAGGGGTCTGCAGCCCCCAACAGTCAATAAGCACACAGAAGACATGAAACCATCACTTGCCTTTCACAGGAGAAGGTTCTTTATCAGTAGGCTAATATATCAGGCATAGTGATCATTAAGGTCACCTCTGGTTCCATTTGCATCTGCGATATTCATCAAAACCCACTTCAAAGAAGAAATACAGGTTCGTATTTTTTGTGGTATTTTGTGGTAGCTATAGAGCAAGAGATTTTCCATTTACAAACTGCAATATCTTGGGCAAATTAATTCTACTTCCTAAATTCTGTTTCTTCCTGTGTAATGTGGTTAGTGTAATAAGCATTAAAATAAATGTGACATGCCTGGCACACAGCCATCTGTCCACAGTAACTAGTCAGCATTGGCTCATAAATGCAAAGTATCTGTTTGTTCTTAGAATTCCCAGATTTCCCAAATTCTGCCCTCGGTGTCCTTCTTGCTCTCTGCATTTTAAACAATGATTGTAGCTACATTTATTGAGAAGTTACCACAAACAAGGCCCTATTGTGAGTGACAAATATGTATAAACTCGTTCAATACTTATAATTCCAGGGAGATGAGAGAATTTACCCTAACGTAATAAAGCAGGGAGCTTTTTAAACCCTGAGAGTTTAGTAACCTGTCCAATTGACATGGTCAAGTGTCAGAGCCAAGCAAGCCGAATGTGAAGACCTTGTGTCAGAGCTACCTCAGCTTAAACAAAGCAGAAACTTCAGAAGTCTAGTATTTGAGCCTTGTGGAGCAACAGAAACAGGGCTGGAGTTATATCTGTGCAATTTCTGTCCCTACGGGTTGGGTCCCAGTGATCAAAGTTGCAATAACAAAAACGCACTGTCAAATCAGCTAACAGTGATAAAGGGCTCAGTAGGTCTGTCTGCCGCCAAGCCCAACAACCCGAGTTTGACTCCTGGAGCCCATACGGTGAAACAGAGAACCAGTGGGGACAAGGTGTTCTCTGATCTCCATGGCTGCATTCATATCCATACACACTCACTCATAAACGCACTCACTCACGTGCACACACACACACATTCACACAATAAATAAATGTAATTTAAAAATTTTAAAGTAGCTATAGGGCAAGGCTTTTTTCAGAGAACCTCCAAACCCTACAGCACACTCATTACACAGGCTTGCACACCATTGGCGTTCATCCTTCTTAACTCAGGAGGACTTTTCTGTGCCCTCTCAGGCTTGTCTCTACCCTCTGGGCACAGCCTGCAGGTAGAGTTTGAAGGGGCTTAGGAAAGGTTATCACTTCACCCCCAGTAGCGTGGAACAGAGCTGGGGACAGCAAACAGCGAGTGCACGTGAGGGGCAAGAGCGCGCATGCGCGGCAAGCACTCTGCCACCGAGCTACAACCTTGGCCCCACTCCGTGCTTTTAAAGTCTGCTATTTACTAAGCCCAGCATCCCTGGCATTTAGAACATACACTTTATAAACATTTGATCCTCACCTCAGTAATTAACACACTGTTGAGCCTGCTCAACCAAAAAGCAGTTGACTCATCTCTGACTTTTCTTTTTCCTTTCAAGGTACACATGCAACCCATCACCATATCCTGTCATCTTTATCTTCTAAATGAAGGCCAGGCCCAATCAATTCTCTCTGCTTCCACCACAGACGCTTCATCTGTGCTACTGTAACCTCTCCTTGGATGACGCAATGGTCTCTAAAGAGAGCCTCTTCCTTCCACCCTCCTTAACTCTCTCCTGTCTTTCTCACAGAGCAAGAGAGCCCCTGTGACCTACAGGACAAATCCCTAAAGCTCTTGCCCTACCTCCGTGAGCCTGCATGCCCTTCTGGCTGCCTCATCTACCGGATGGTCCTACCCTACTTTGTCTACTCCGAGCTAACTTGAACATCCCTGTTCTTCAGAAATCCAACTGCTTCCCAAGTCTGGGTTGTCTATACTTACCGTATCCCCGCCTGAAATTCTCTTTTCCTTGATTACATTCAGAAACCTAACCAAAGGATTCTACTAGGCGCGGCCTTTCTTGCTCTACCCCAAACAATAGACTGGCCTGGGACCGGCGTGGCATACTTGTCGTCCCACGAGGACTTGCTCTCCTCATAAAGATACCATGGAGGCTCCAATTTTACAACATCCTATCCTAGTCATCCCCACAGTCATTTCCAGCTTCTCGATGCCTCACAGGGGAGATCAGACTTTAGTATGTGTTGGGGGATGGGGAGAAAGGAGCCATATTTAAACCATGGCAACTGAAACAAAACATAATGCAATAAAGGTAATACGCGGGGTCCCTCGGCAGACCCGGCTGAAGAATTGAGCCAGCCTCCTGCAACTGGCCCGGGCTGAGGAGGGGAAGTACGCCACTTGTCACCCTGCCCCTCCCCCCTCCCCCGCCCCCGGGTTCCAGAGGCAATCGGACAGATGGACGCAGGGGGCGTCAAGACAAGTGGGAACTTGTTTACTTCCTTACGGCATGCAACTTATAAAGCAAAAACCCACGAATCCCAGAAGAAGTGGAATGGGAATTAGCCAATCACATCAGCTGTCACGTCCACATGAGCTGAGGATGCTATAGCCCCTAATGGAGACCACGAGGGCATCAGGCATTTTACATCATCCTACCCCATCTTTAAGTTCAAATTATCTTTTTTTGTAAACAAGTCAGGTCTTCTCCCCGCTTGCTCCCCTTCAGCGCCATCTTGGCTGGGAATATTTCTCGCGGGCTTTGTAACGTCACTGTTTTTTGAATTTCACTCCTTTTTCTAGTTGTCACGCATTTGGAGTAACTGTTACGCTTTTGGAGTAGCTGTCACACTCTTGGCCTGGCTGTCACGCTTTTGGCGTAACTGCGCCTTTTTCTAATTGTCACTGTTTTTGGCGCTAACTTGGCCACTCCAGCTTCCTATATGCTTGATTCGGCCCACAGGAATAGCCTTTAGCGTACAGTTTAATTCTGTACCCACAGTGACTGCTAAACCCTTAAGATGTAGTTACGATGACTAACTACATAAATGGCTTCATGGCTGGCAACTACAGGGCCAGATAAGGAGGTCATAATGACTACAAAGAGATTACCTCTACGCGGAGTATCAACGCGGGCACTGCTATCTCTAGGGCTAGTATGGGCATGCCAGTGCACAATACATCCTGGAGCATCCCTGGACTCCACCTCTGGATGTCAGTAGTGTCCTCTCAATGAAGACAATTCGAATTATTATCAGATAGTAAGCAAATGTCACCCACGGGCAAATTCCTCCAGCTGAGAAAGCGCTGCTCTAGCGGCAGGAAGGAAAGGAGCAAGAGACACCTCAGCCCTTTGCTCCGCCCCTGAGTGAGCATGTCCATACACAGTGTGTATACAGTAGCTTACAAAATGAAGTCTATCTTTCCGCTTTCTGTCACTGTGATGAACACCGTGACAACCAGGGGAGGAAAAAGGTTTATTTCATCTTATAGGTTGCAGGCCATCATTGAGGGACAGCAAAGTAGGAAGTTGAGGCAGAAGTCACAGGAGAACACTCTTCCTGGCTTTCTCCCAGGCTCATATTTAGTTCAGTTATCATTTTTATACAGATCTGGCTCCGCCTGCCTAGGGACAGCACCACCCACAAAGGACCGAGCTTTTACATCAATCAGAGGTCGCAGAAATGCCCCACAGATACATCCATGGGCCAATCTGATGGAGGCAAATCTTCAGTTTAGGTTTCCTCTGCCCAGTTCTATCAAATTGACAACCAGGATTAACTATCATGCATCCCTGGACAAAATGGAAATTATATACCTAAAAACCTAAGGTGTTCCTAATTAGTGACAACAAAATAGAAGCAAATGAATAATTTCTTGGTTCCGTGGGGAGAAAAATAAATAAAAGAAAGTTCATGTGAATAGTTAATGAGATCTGTGAAGAGAGACTTCCACCTACTCAGGTTGGTGACCAGGAGGAAATTAGTGAGTTTTGTTTTGTTTTTTTCCATTCACAAAGACAGGAAAATCAGAAACAGGAACCATTTAAGGGAAGTCTTTGTGCGTGTAGGAGGGTATTCCAGCATGCACATTCCATCCAGAATCTGAAGACCCTCAAACGTCTTATACAAAATGGTACAGCAGGAGCTGGAGAGGTGGTTCAGCGGTTATGCTCACGTTGCTCTTGGAAAGGATCCTAGCTCAGTTCCCAGAAACCACATTGAGTGACTTGCAACCACCTATAACTCCAGGCCCAGAGGATCATATGCCATCTTCTGGTCTCTGTGGGCACTTGCACTCAGGTACACACACACACATGCACATAATTTTAAAATAACAAAATAAAATGTAAACAAATAAATAAAATGAGCCAACATTTGCATATAACATATATGCATCCTCCCTAGATTATTTAGACTAACTAATACAATATAAATGCTATGTGAATATTTGGCACATTGTGCTATTTAGGGAACGGTGGCAAGGAACAAAACCTACACCTGCCCAGTACAGATCCAATTAAAAATTATTTTGATGAACAGATAGTGGGACTAGCACAATGCAACCCATTTTCAAAGCTGACTGCACAACAATCCGGTTGGGGAGTGTTAGAACAGAAGAACTCATGAACTCCTTGGCCAGCTAGGCAAACCTGAAACTGCAAGCTGGAGAGTGATGCAATCTGGAGCAAAAGAGTCAAGCATTATCAACACTTAGGTCGCATTTAGAAGTCACAATCATTGAGAGAAAGCAAAAAGTCTACAAAAGAACTCTGACCTATGGGGTGGATGTCGGGGTCCAGCCTCAACATAAATTATCTCTCAGATCAGTATAGAGGCATGGGAATAATTGAGACACTGTTCACACAGCAATATCAGGAGGGAGTCTCAGGGTTCATCAAAGTCCTGAAGATCATCCGTGTTTATTATGCAAACAGCTTTTACATCAAAAGGTAAACTGAAGGGGAAGTTCATTAGCATTCTGTTTCAGGGGTAGTGGGACTAAGGTCACGTCTGCAGTATGGCTGCTCTGTTAAGTAGCCTGAGTTATCACCTCTTCCCAGGTGATCTCTATAATTATAAAGAAGGAGCAAAGCAACATTAGCATATCCTGACCGTTTGTTAGGGATGGTGAAAGTTTGTCTGGAAAGGTTAGGTGACCGCCTTCTGTGAGGCCAGCTGCAAACTATGGCCTGAGAGTCTGGCCGCCATACAATGTACAAGTATGGACCTGTATAATATATGGCCCTACAAGTGGACTACTCCCCTATAAGCAGTTGGCCAGGGAGACCTCTGGGGACCTTAAAACAATACAGCCTATTGCCACTGCTTTTGAATACCCACCAGGACTAAATGTTAACACCCTGTTGCTGAATATAACACATGCTTTAAATGTAGGATTAAAAAAACCCAAAAGGTAACTGAGCTGGAAGCTTCCTCCCTGCTGGTTAAGCTTTTATAGAAAGATGCTGTGCAGGCCACTGGAGGAGAATGGTCATTAACAGCTTTATTCAGCTATGAACTCTGCATGCTACAGCACTGACCTGACAAGCAAGATGTACCCACCAATACCATAGTGGCATTATTGTTATGATAGTCACCAACTACTTTCTGATTGGATCTGAGGCTCCCTCCACAAGAAGGAATTCATGACTACAACTGTAAACCTGTCCCAAAGCTCATGGGTGGGAAAGTCACAGGTCCTAGTGGGGAAGCTATACCCATTTTCCTATATGGATATGATGGGCCCATCATATTGTTTTCTTAATATTTGTGTTTCTTTTCACGGGTTAGTGTTGCTGTCAACTTTGGTTGGGGAAGCTTCCCTTTGCAATGATGGCAGTTATTGCAGAGACTTAGAACTGGTCAAAGTGCTGAGGAAAAGTAATTTTTTACTACCCAGTCTTAAATGAGATGTCTATATCACACACCCCAAGCCTCAGTGCATGTCACAGAGAAAAAGGTGGAAAGATGTAAGGATGAGAAGAGGGTGTGGAATGTGGTGGAACAATGTCTGGTGGCCATGAGATGACGATCATCAAACTCTTGAGTGCTCAGCAGCTATGATGACCTGCACAAGCCTTGCACAAGACTGAGCCCGACGACAAGCTATCCTGATGAGGGAGGGGCTCGTGGAATCCCAGTCTTCCCTGAGGATGTATAGGCAGTTAACTGTTGCTGGAAGAAAGACACTTTCTTCAGTGATGTAAGCCACTGGTGAATTGCCCGTGATCCTATAGACATCTCACTCTTGTTTATGTCATTACACTCATTGGTTCATGAACAATGACAAAAAATACATGAAATTAGATGAATGTAGTTACTTAGCTACTTTACTTGTTGCCATGACAAAGCATTTGACAAAAAGAACTTAGGGATGAAAAGGGCTGTTTCAGCTCACAGTGTTAATGTACAGTTCATCACAGTGAGGAACACTTGTGTCTTCATTTGTGCTGTGGCAAATCACAACCAAGGCAACTTACAAAAGAAAGCATTTAATTGGGCTTATAGTTTTCAGAGGATTAGAGTCCATGATGGCAGAACAAAGGCATGGCAGCAGAAACAGCTGAAAGCTCACATCTTAGCTTACAAGCAAGAGACAGAAAGAGACACGGGAATGGCACAAGTCTTTTGAAACCTCAAGTCTACCCTTGGTGTAACATCTCCTCCACCAAGGCCACACCTCCCAATCCTTCCCAAGCAGCTCTACAAATCTGGGACCAAGTATTTGAATATGCAAGCCTAAGGGGACTACTGTCCTTTAAAACACCACAGTTTATAAACAGGGACAGAAGGCAGGTGGTTGCCTGCAGTCAGGACATAGAGGGGAAAGAATGTTTTTACTCAGTGTTTTCTCTCTCTCTCTCTCTCTCTCTCTCTCTCTCTCTCTCTCTCTCTCATGTTAGAGCTTCCTAAACTGATACTAAAATAAAAGTGTGCCTTTGCAGAGATGCACAGGAATGGACATCATTTTCCTGCCTTCAAATATGAACCTTGATTAATCTGCAAGTATAATTTGTGGAAACCGTCTTTAGAAACAGCATCATAGAGTGAGCAGTCAGGAGTCTAGGTGAGCTTTGGATTAACTGTGGACTGTGTCTCAGAGTCCTTGGCCTGGGCAGATCACATATCTTCAGGAATCACTCCGGTGTAAACTGTTCTTTTCCTTAAGAAGGCACTAGCATCTCTGAGGCTCCTGTGTGAACAGTCCAGGACCAAAGAGCCCCTGAAACCTCAGATTTTCTTCTGGCCAAACCAACCATCCTTGGTTATTTCCCCTGTTCCAGTGTCATTGCCTCAGTGGTCAGTATGATGGTTGACATTGTCAACTAGATTGGGTTAAGAAACACCTAGGGAGTTGGGTGTGGTAGCTCACACCTGTGATCCCAGGACTTGAGGAGTTAAGACAGAAGGATCACCATGAATGTGACGCCAGCCTGGGCTGCAGAACGAAACTTTGTTATGTTTTAAAGTAGAACTCCCTGGAGCATTAACAATGCACATTTTGGCATGTGCCTGTGAGGGTAACCAGAGAGGTTCCACCGAGGGGCAGCTGACAGGTTTTCACCCCAGTCTTTGAACCTCAAGTTTTATTAAAACGATAGAGATTTAGTTAAAGGTACCTGTAGCAGCAGCGACAGAGCCATCCTCTGGGGAACAGAATTCCCCCAGGCTAAGGCCTGAGCAGTGGCGCGAGTAGTTTCCAGCATGGCCACTGTGACAAACAGCACAGAATCACCGAGGGCTTGTCTGTGAAGGGTTAACTAAGTGAGAAGGTGAGGTGGAGAGCAGGAAAGCACACCAAAACTGTGGGCAGTGCCAGCCTGAGCTGGGATCCTGACTGAATAAAAGGAAAGGAGGGGCTTCTGAAGGAGTCAGACACATTGCAAGTTTAATGGCAGTGGTAACTAGGTTTTCTACACACTCTAACTTCATTTCTGATGCTGGGATAAAAATACCCCTATGGAGAGTAACTTAGGGGAGAGAGGGCTTATTTGAACTCACAATTCTAGGTAACAGTCTGCCACTATAGGGAAGCGTTAGCAGCAGGGGCTTGAGACAGCTGGTCACATCCCATGCATAGTCAAGAGCAGAGAGAGGTGAATGCAGGCTTGCTTGGGTTCAGCTAACTTTCTCTACTCTTACACAGTCCATGGCCCTCTGACTAGGGAATAGTGCCACCCTCATGGGCTGGGTCTTTCCACATCTTAACAATCACTGTCCCAAAGACATGTCCACAAGCCACACTGATCTAGGAAATCCATATTCTTTTTCCCTGGTGAGTCCAAGTGGTGTCAAATTGATGATTCAAACTAATCATCATATTACATTAGGCCTTATTTGTGAGCATTCATAGAATTACTCATGAGACCCATGTTGGTCCTATAGGTGTGTCCACTAGAAAGCTGGATAACAAGGTCTAGATAAGAGTTCAAGACAACTTAGTACATCACAAGCATATATGTGGTTGCTATAGCAATGGAACTGAAAGGAAGCAGGAAGTGGACAACATGGCACATATGTGAGGGTAGAAGAACCCACAAGGGATGCTGGTAAAGAAAGGAAGGATAGTGAAGCTAAAGACTGAAGAAAAAAAATTGCTGACAAAATTGTCTACCAGGCTCTGCCACAAGAGGATACAGAGCATTTTATCAGTTTCAGGGAATGAGTTAAAGGGAGGCACTGTGTGGCATTCGAAAAATGGGAAGTGAGAGGCCATCAATAGGCCACAAGGTTTCAAGTAGCTCAGCAATGAAATAAAAATCAACATCGCTTTGCCTGGGCGAGATGACACAGACCAGCACCAAAGACAGACAGATCTCCATGCATTCCAGACCAGTCTGGTCTACACAGCAAGATAGTGAGTTCCAGGCTAGCCAGGGATACACAGCAAGATAGTAAGTTCCAGACCAGTCTGGTCTACACAGAAAGACAGTGAGTTTTAGATCAGTCTGGTCTACACTGCAAGATAGTGAGTGCCAGGCTAGCCAGGGATATATAGCAAGATAGTAAGTTCCAGGCTAGCCAGGGATACATAGCAAGATAGTAAGTTCCAGGCTAGCCAGAGCAACATAGTGAGACCCTGTATAAAAAAAAGAAAGGACAATAGCAGCTGTGAGTTCCTTGAGAACAGGAGAGATGGGTTGGGAGGTAGCTCCATGGTTAAAGCACTTGCCATGATGGCATGGGTGGGGGAAAGATGTCATGTGTCCTTGTGTTATGTGTCTCCCCTCACTCCCCTGTCCATCAATGCCTGAGGTAGGTGGGAGAGTTAGTCCTGCAGTAATAAGAGTCAGGGAGCTGTCCCTGCCCCCCATGGGCTGCAACACTAGCACCTAACCTGGGCAGCACAAAAGAGCCAACCCTGTCTGCACAGGGGGGGAGGTAGTACCATTGTGGGTGAGGCAGCCCCAAAGTAGTGAGCACGAGAGAGCTGTCACCTATTACTCATCTATTTTGTGGTGACCTAAATGGGAAGATGTCCCCCCATCCATTAATGCCTGAGGCAGGTGGGAGAGCTGGCCCTGACGTTACGAGGACAGGAGAGCTGCCCCTGCCCCCCACCAGCAGTAACACTTGGGAAAGCAGGCCCTGCACCTCACCTGTTGGCTGAGGTGTAGGTGAACCAGCCCCCAATTAGTGAGAACAGGAGACCTAGTCCCATCCCTCATCTGCCATATAGTGGCAAAGGCTGGGGAGAGATGCCGCCCCTGTTGGGGGCTGCAGACCCCTGGCCCCTTGACTTTCCTTGCCTGCCTCAGACCCTTTGCCTGCTGGAGTGAACTGAGCAAAATAACTTGTTTACCTGTGTCTGCAGCTGCTCTGAGCATGAGACCCTCATGAGTTCCTGATAGTAGGGGAGTGAATTCTGGTGGGTTTTACAGCTGGAAATCCCAAGAGCTGGGGCGTGGCTATCAGTTAAGGATCCCTATATATGCTTCCCTGGAGCACAGTAAGGTTGGCATTTTTGTATCAAGGATGACCCGTGTCCCTCGTGTCTCTGTCTGTGTGCGTGTGTTTTTAAGTCTCCAGCCTAGTTCCCGGCTTGTGTACCATCCTGTAGTGCAGGTGCTACACCCCACCCCAACATCCATCAATGCCTGAGGCAGGTGGAGAAGCTGGTCCTGGTGTCTTGAGAGCAGGAGGGCTGTCCCTGCCCCTCACCAGTGGCAGAGCTCAGGAGAGGGGCCCCTGCACCTTGCCTTGCCCTGATGGCATACATGGGAGAAACCCGACCCTGAGGGCATGAAAGCAGAACTGGCCCACACCTTGCTCATTGCTGCAAGGGTAAATTAGCTGGAGCAATGCTGGAGAGCTCACCCTGGAGGTGAGGAAAGGGGAGAATTGGCGGGCTGATCAACACTGCAGCTGCCCAAGCCCAGACCAGGCTATGACTTGACCTGCCCCAACATTCACCCCATCTGTGATCTGTTGGAGCACATGAAGGGACTGGTTCTGCAGACCCAACGCTGCAGGATTCCCACAACACAGGGCAACAACAGGATATCCAAGAAGAGTCTCACTGAGGGTCCAGCATCGATGGTGTAGTAGAGACCAGAGGCCTCGAACCAGACCAAAGACTGCAAGGAACACTTGCAAGTAAAGATTATATGGACAAACAGGTTTACTACATGGCTCACTGTGTCACGCTGCAGTTACATGATGAGAGTTTAATTTCTTTCCATTTTTTTCTTTTTTTCCCTTTATTTTTGGAGGAGTTGCAGAGGCAGCGGGTGGATGTGAAGGGATAGGGAAATGGATGGATCAAGATTCATTGCACATCGAATAAATAAAAAGGGTTACAAGAGCCTGAGGACCCAAATTTGGCTTCCTATGGAGCCCCCAAAGCATGCTGGATAGTGAGAATGGTCACATCAGTGAACTCTGGGACAGACTGAGAGACTATGAATAAGCTGGAAAAACAATTGGGGGTGATTCCCGACATCACCCTCCTGCCCCCCCTCCCATGCACAAATAGAAGGAGCTATTTTAAAAGATGGGGGGGCAAGCTGGTACTTCTGTGCAGTTCTGTTGGCTACATATATGTGATGAGAAAGAGGCTGGCTAATGGGGAAGTGGGAAGGAATGGGGAAGACAGATGCCCTGGGGGCACGGACCATCCACATTGCAAGCGCACTTTTAGAAAGAGCATGGAAAGTGCTTTAAAGCATCAAGCTGGGGATTTGTTAAACACCCTCTGCTCTTCCCTACTACTGACCTCTTAATCCCAGTGTTTTACAATAATAACACCACCACAAGTCGGGTCTCGCTAGAGTTCAGAGGAACAAAGAATCTTTTAAAAAGTTAAGAAAACTCTTCAACACGCATCAGCCTTGTGAAGGGCGTCCAAGACATCCTTTGCTCAATAGTCAGCGGGCTGAGGGTCTTTTGCTCTGCCCGTTTAGAAATCACAGGAAGGCAAGAAGCTCTGCAAACTGGGGCAGCAGGGATGGGGGATGGAGAATGGGGGTCTCTGGCAGCTTCCATTCCCCTCAGCGTTTTGCAGCAGAGAGCAGGAGCAGTATAGGTAGGCAGAAGCAGCAAGTGGTGCCCTCTAGTGTTACAATGATGGGCATACCTCAGGTTATCTAGATCCTTGGCTTTTAGTTCCAACACTAGAGTTCTCTGCCCAGAACCTCAGACCCTTGTCCCGGAGACTCGACAGTTATCACTGCCTCTGCCACTCTTTTTTGTGTGTGTTTATTATCAGTTCCGCTTGCACTAATTTTAAAAAGGTAAGAAAAGACCACACGATAGAAGCCTATTATTGGGTCTGATGTTGCCATTCAAATAGCAGCCGAAGAGAGTGTGGTGGACTTAGCCTGAGTGGCCTGCTCATTTAGCCCAAGAAGGGGTGTTTGGACTGATCATAGACATTTAGTAGGACTAATACAACTTCCTCTTAGCACCAATCACAGTCATTGAAGCTTGTGGTTTGGACCAATCACAACCTTGCCTCGTAGTACGGTCCCTCTGTCAGACCACAAAAGGAAGTATTTTCCCTCTGGCCAACATGGAAATGCCACAGGGTCATTTAGAGTTCATCAAGGTTTGTGATAGAAAGTCTGGTAGTTTTGAACAGCTCTACACTTTCAGAATAGAGACAACCAGCTGCAATTGTCACATAGCTTCCTAAGGTGTCCTTGGAGTGTTTGAGGTTGTTGGCACAGGCACCAGTCATCTGGCAGATGTTAGAGCGACAGTCCTTTTTGTGTAATGCAGCCAAGTCAGAAACAGGGTTCCAACACCTGCTAATTTGAGTCAAACTGTCCCAACCCTGTCTTTAGTTCCATAAAAATAAACATCAGAAGGAACGATTCCCATCTACAGTTCAAAGATTCCCTGTTACATGTTTAACACTTTACAGTGGCCCAGAAAGGGGCAGGTCACCCTCTCAGCTGTCTCCCTTGAATAATCCCAGGCTGAAGGCTCCTCCTCTATCCAACTGCCTCAGACTAGAAACTGGGAGACAGTTCCAGGGCAGCACCGCACCACACCCCAGCCATCCCAGTGCTCATCAGTCTTTTGGAGCTAACAAAATCTCCTGGAACATTCTTGTTCATTCTGCCAAACTCACACATTGAAGTCCTAACCCAATGTGTGACTATATATTTGGAGCCAGAGCCCTCAGGGAAAGACAAGGTTAAATGAAGTCACATGAATATACCTTACTCCAACAAAACCGGTGACCTCAGGAAGTAGATTAGAACACAGGCAACAGACAAGGGGGTGTTCATAAGTAACCCAAGGTAGGAGGTCTCAGAAGAAATTCAACCTACAACATCTTGGACTTTGGGTCTTTAGAGCTATCAAAAACAGATTTCCATTGTCCATTCAATCAGCCGGGAAGCAGATTTTATTTTGGTGATCCTAGGATGCTAAAACATATAATTTTATTAGACAAGCACTGAGAAGATTCCTTTTTATAACTAACTTCAACACTGCAAAAAAACAGAGTTCAACTAGATGAAGAAACATGGCACTTGATTTCATTTTCATTCCAATTCTGTTGCTAGGATGAAATATCTTGACAAAAAGGAAGTTAGGGGCCAGGTATAGTGGGCACACTCGGGGAGGCAGAGGCAGGTGGGTTTCTGAGTTTGAGGCCCATCTGGTCTACAGAATAAGTTCCAGGACAGACAGGGCTATACAGAGAAACCCTATCTTGAAAAACAAAAACAAAAAGGAACTTAGGGGGGGAAATGAAGAGTTTATTTTAGCTCACAACGCAGACTATAGTCCGTGACTGCAGGGATGTCATAGTGGCAGGAGCTTAAGGCAGCTGGTCTAGAACAAAGAATTAATTATCCATGCTTGCTGGAGCTCAGCTCAAGGTCTCTACTCTTCTATAGCCCATGGCCCCCTGCCTAGGGAATGGTGCCAACTGCAGTGGGCTGTGCTTCCCCACAACTGTTAACTAAAACAATCCCCCAAAACATGTCCACAAAGCAACACAATCTAGAGTCTCTTCCCAGGTGATTCTAGGTGTGTCAAATTGACAGTTTTCAGCTTTGCGGGGCAATTCATCATGGATATTAAGACAAAGGAAAAGCAGAGGTGGGGGGGTGAAAGGGCAATTGCCAATTAACTTACGTGTCAACCTGACTAAACCATGATGATCAACGCCAACTCAACTTGTCATCTCACATAATAGAATGCCAGAGATACCATCTTAGTTTTGTCAAACAAAAGCAAGATTTGTGTTGCCAGGCAATCAAGAGGGCTGAAATACCAGACTCCCAAAAAGTGACAGGGGAGAGAGGAATGCAGTGGAAGGCAGTGAACAAATATTTCTCAAGCTTAGAAAGCAGGACAAAAAAAACCAAACACAAAAACAGAACACACTAGACATAAGATTTATAGTTCACAGAATGAAAAAGACTATAGTTTCTAGTAGGAAATGGGACAAAGTATAAGGAGTAGTGGGATGGCACAAATTAAAACAAATTAATTTTATTTTTTATTTATGAGTATGTCTGTCTGTATGTATGTATACATGTATTCATATATGCATGCAGGTGTCTGTACAGGCCAAAAGATAGCATTAGAGCCCTTGAAACTGAAGTTACAGGTAGTTGTAAGCTGCAGACAAATGCGGGCACTGATAGCCAAACTCGGGTCTTCTATAAGAGCATAAGAGCAGCAAGTGCTCTTGACTGCTAAGCCACATCTCCACCTAGTCTCATTCTCATGCCTCCTACTGCCCACATCTATGTATGAGCTTCTCCCACTGTTCCCTATTATCTAAAGAAAAAGACAGTATTCTCTTCATCTTTGCTTTCCCAACAGACCTTTACCAACCAGTAGAGGAAAATGCAGTATTTTCAGAGGTAAGACTGTGAGAAACTTCCAGTCCAGGGTTTGAATCTCATGCCTTCTATTTACTAGTCAGGAGCCCTCACATGACCTTGGGGACCTTACCTAATTGTTCTAGCTCAGGTTCTTTATCTGATCTGAATAAAATGACAGACTGTGGCACCCAAGAACTGTGGCCAGCACATGTGGAAAGGCTCGCCAGCTGAGCTGGTTAGCAAGGGCTGCTGAGCAGGACGCCATCACCACGGCAGCAGCCACCCTGCATTATCCCAGAATGTGGTCAGTACTCTTGAGCAGACCAGCACACTACAGATTCCTTAACGGCTGATGCCATGCTTAATTTAAGACACTTGGCATCTTATAACTAAGTAGGATATCTATATTTGAGTTATATTTCACATGGAGGGGAATTTTTTTTAAAAAATGGTAGATTTCTACTTTTAGCCAAGATGAGGTAGATTATAGTAGACTAACTTTTAGGCTTCTATGCTCTGAAAAAAAAGAAAGAAAGAAAGAAAGAAAGGAAGGAAGAAAGGAAGGAAGGGAAGGGAAGGAAGGAAGAAAAGCCACAGCTGGAGAAATGACTCAGCAGTACTGGATGCTCTTCCAGAGGGCCCAGGTTTTGATAGGCAACTCCCATGTAGCATCTATAACTCCAGTCCTGGGATCCAGTGCCCTCTCTGGCTTCCAGAGGCACTTCATGCACACGGTACAGACACGTTTGCAGGCAACACATCTGTACTCATAAAACAAAACAATAAAAGGGAAAAGTTGTAAAAGACAAAAGACGGAAGCCAAGAAAAATCATAAAATCTGAATAAAACTGTTCAAAAACCTTCTGGGAAGCATGGAATTACTAAATCATAAAGGCTTGGGTATCAAGGTCATAAAGGATGGATCTTAAGAAACCAGAAGTCTACATCTTCTTTCATCTGAAAGCCGTTTTCAGATTGCTGATCTGTGGGAGAGCAAAATGGAAGGGCGCATAAAGAGAGAAGAGGACATTGAGGGTAGGGGAGCCTGGCTCAAACGTTCACCCTGGTTATCTATTGAGACAGTTTCTGAACTCTGAAGCTGCACAGGCTGGAAGGTTAGGATGCTCAGCAGAAAAATCTCTGGCTCAGATTCAAATTTTCTTTGAATCTTCATTTCTTTGAAAAGAAGAATGACATTTGGGGACTGTCTAGATACAAAATATTCGAGGATCAGCTCAGAGGAACTGCTGATGGGGCAGAGCAGAGAACACTGCAAGCATCACAATGGGAAACCCTTTGATTTCTCCTCCTACTTAATCTCTCTGCCCACCAGCCCTGCCTAGTCTTTCTCTGCCTAGCTATTGGCTGTTCAGCTCTTTATTAGACCAATCAGGTGCCTTAGCCAGGCAAGGTGAAACAAATCCAACACATTGTTACATAGTTAAATACACATCCTTACATCATTAAACAAATGCAGCAGAAACAAATGTAACACACCTTTACACAGTTAAAGTAATATTCCACAGCATAAAGAAATGTAACACATCTTTGCCTAGTTAAAATAATATTCCACAACACTTCTCTGCCTAGTAAAGTGTGAGCCCTGTGCAGGAAGCCATCACCATCCAGGGCCTTTATAATCGGTCACACGCAGCATTCAGAATTCAATAAAATGCAAAGAGTGGACCAAACAACCAGAAAAACAAAGGTGTTAAAAAAAAACAAAAACAGAAAGCCACAGAAAACAAAAACCATGGCATTATCAGACAAGAACTTTCAAGTAACTGTTTTCATTGATCGAAGAAAAACATGGAGGAAATAAAAGAAGAATTCCCCAGAGAACTAGACCCAGAACTAAAGAAAAAAATGAAGAGGCTAGAGACACAACACAGTGGTTAAGCAGACCCAAATTGGGCTTCCAGCACCCACATCAGATGGTTCACAACTGCCTGTAACACCAGCTCCAGATCTGACGCACTCTTCTGGCCACAGAGACGCATAAATAAAAATAAATCTTTCTTTAAAAAACGAACTAAGTTGGGATGAACTCGGGGTAGAAGTGCTTGCCTGGCACATGTGTGGCTCTGGGTTCAATTCCAGCGCTGGGGAGGGGGGTGGGAGGAGAGCAAAGGAGGCGAACAGCAAACAAATGAACTACAAAGTAGACAAACGGAATAGCTAATCTTGAGCATCTGGGGGTGGGAGGCCAGGAGACACAAAAGGGAGGACAGACACTTTTACCATTCAGAGTTACCAGAGTCTCAGGAAGACAGAGGAAAGGGAAAAATCAAGACAGAAACAATACTCAAAAGATGCAAGGTCTGAGAAATTTCTAGAACCCATCAAAGACCTCAACTGGCAAATTCAGGACGCTCTGCAAATGTCCAGAAGGAAAACAGAGAAAGGAATCCTGTACTTACATCACAGAAAAGCCACACAAAGTGAAAACGAAGATAAAAATGTCAGTTAAAAGATAGACAAAGGGGTGAGGGGTTACCTTCAGAGCAGCAACAACACAGGGTAGCCTTCATTTTCATCAGAACTAAAAATGAAAAAGGCACACCACAAAATAGGCATTTGGAAAAGATAATGTGCAAAACTGAAATGTCTATAAATCAGTAAGAAAGACCTGAAGCAGAAACCCGATGACTAGTAACCATGAAAGGGTGTGCCCCACCAGCATCAATCGGCACCATTTTACTTAGGGAGGGCTGTAGACTGAGCAAAATGATCTTTTTTGTTTTTAAATTTCAAGTGAAGTATCAAAACCGTGGTGTAAGTAGATTGTCTGGTGAGTGCATGGCTTCCTGGTTCGTGGTCAACCATCATCTTGCTATCTTTTTACATGACAAGAAGACAGAGAGCTCTCTGGGATGTCTTTCATAAAAATGCATGTGCTGGCTAGTTTTATGTCAACTCAACACAAGCTATAGCCATCTGAGAGGAGGGAGCCGCCACTGAGAAAATGCCTCCATAGACTGAGCTGTAAGCAAACCTATCTAACATTTTCTTAATTAGTGATTGACATGAAAGGGCCCAGCCCATTGTAGGTGGTGCCATCCCTGGGATGATAGTCCTGGATTCCATAAGAAAGCACACTGAGCAAGCCATGAGGAGCAAACCAGTAAGCTGCACTCCTCCATATCGCTGCATCAGCTTCTACCTCCAGGATGCTGTTCTGCTTGAGTTCCTGCCCTGATTTCCTTTGATGATAAGACACAGAAGTGTAAACTGTACCAGGTTTTTTTTCTTTTGGGACACCAACCTGCTCCCAAATCATAGTAAATAGAAAGTACAATGCAAGCCACTTCCAAGCCTATAGAAACAACAGACATCTGGCTGCCTGGACAGTTAACCCAAGGTTCCTCTGCAATATTGGGGCATCCAATCTTTGGCCTACAGGCTTTAAATATCCAGTCGACTCTTCTATGAAGCAGGAATTTTGAAGGACTGTCCCACCTTGTTTTGGCAAAGTTCAGCAGTTGCTTTCCAGACACTGGGGGGAGGACAGGTAGAACTTTCACTCACTCCTTCTTATATTCTCAAGAAATGTGAGTCAGAAGTCATGTGTAAAATTACTTATCGCATCCTTTATCATACTATACAAAGACTGAAACCATCTCAAATGCCCATTGGTAGAGTGTTGACCATATTATGATTTATCTTGAGTGTCAATGTCATAGACTCTGAAGTCAGCTAAAAGGCACCTCTGGGCAGCTCTGTGAGGGAGTTACAGGAGGAAATTAGTGGAGGGGGAGGACCCTCTTCTACAGTACACAACACCTTCCTGTGGCAGCCCAGATGCAAAGTCCAAAACAGCAGTGTTCTCACTCTTCCTTGCCTGCCTTTCCATCTTGCTGGTGAGTGTGTCTATCCAGTTGTGGCCACTGCTGCTGCTGTCCTTCACTCCTATCACAACAAAGCTTCTTCTGTCTTCCAGTGTGAACTGAGAATGACCTCAGGCCTTCAGCACCAGACTGGGACAACTGAGGCACAAACCTCATAGACCGAACCACTGCTGGTTCTCAGCTTCTCCGGAGTGTAGCTGGCCACTGTTGAACTACCCAGCCTGCATCCTGTGAGTCAATCTAATAAATTCCCTTTGTAACATATATTTATCCTGTGGGTTCTGTCTCTCTAGAAGATCTGTAAAAACAAACTCCATGACAATACAAACAAATCTTTAACACAATACCAAATGAAGGACAACAAACAGACAAATATTTATAGGCTGCCTCAGTTAGTTAAAAAGTCAATGAAAATGAAGTTACTGTAGTCAGTGACTTGGCCACAGGAGGGAAGCTTCAGTGGTGACCACCAATCGCCATCCCACGGTTACCCATGAGCTTCTTGGACAGGGAAAGAGATGTCAGCCAGGAGGGTCTCCCATATGGCTCCTGAGTGCTGATCAGAAAAACTCCAGCCAGAAAGTAACATGTATGTAGGCACACAAACACACACACACACACACACACACACACACACCTTCATATTCTTTGCATCTGTGAGCCAGGGACAACTTAGTGCACACATCCCAAATCAAACCCTAACAACATCCCAGTTGTAAATCACATGTTCTTCCTATGTTCTCAGGCAAGGCAGGTGAGAGTATTTAGCTCCAGTTTTCAGAAAAGTACATAAGCCTGGAGAATACATGGGCGTTAAAACCATTTTTAGGACCCAAGGCTAGGGTTTTGCTCTGCAGAACGTCTGCATGGTGGAGATGTATACAAAATGGTGAAACTGCTAAGGGCTCCTGGATTGTGTGTGTACACACTCATATGTGTGTATGCTCATGTGTGCACATGTGTGTAGAGACCAGCCATCCACTTCAGGCATTTTCCTCTGAAACAAGGTCTCTCTTTGAGCCTGGACCTCACCCGTTTTGGCTAGGCTGGCTCGCCAGCCAGCCCCAGGGATCTTCCTGTCTCCACCTTCCCAGTACTGGTATCATAGGCATGCACTGCCAAGCCCAGCTTTTTATATAAATGCTGGGAATCAGAATTCAGGTCCATGTCTATGTGGCAGGCATTTCAAACTGAGTCAGCCCCAGTTCCTGGACTAAAAACAAAATAACACAATAACAATGAACCCAAAACACTGCAAATAGGCTATTTAAGGCTTCTGGCAGGGAACATTTTATTTTTTGGTTAAAGCCACAACAAATAGAAATGTCATAAGAACAAACTTGTAAACACAGCATCAGAACTTTGGTTTCACTAAAACCTCTCCCACCTGAAACATCTGAGGTACAAAGGCACCGAGTTAGGTGCCACACAGTTTGGTTCTGCAGCAGCCACACCAATGCCGCCCTTAGAATCAGAGCAGGCATAGGCTGGCCAGAGTCTGGGGCCCAGGTCACCCAGGACTCGGCCCAGGACACACTCTCTCAAATTCAGACAAATGCTGGCTCCTCTGCTGACCTGCCTGACAGGAGCTGGAACATACAAAGGAATCTGTCATGCTGAACTTGAAGATGACTTGGGCTGAGGGACCAGGAAGGAGCAGAGCAGATGAGGATGTCAATCAACTTCTGTTGTTCCACAAGGCCTCAAGAACTCTTGTCCTCGTTCATGGAACCACTTATTGGAGACTGTGAACAGAAAGCAGGGATGTGATGATTCAACCTAACAGTTCAGCAGCCCAATCAATGCTTCCTATGATGACCACTGCCCTGTGATTGGGGGGGGGAGGGAGACTCCAGAGCAACACGGCTCAGACCTCAAGCTACTCATGCACTGCTGAAAACACGTGTGCACGCAGGTAATGGTACAAAAGTCTACCAGTGATTCAATGCATGTATGCAAGTTGCCATGGGAACGGAGCCAAAGGGCATCTCATGATGTTCAGGAAGCAGTACTGACTCAGAACAAGAAGCTGAACCAAAGTTATCCTGGAAAGAAGGCGGGCATATCATATGGCTGCCACTCACTCCAAGTGGGCTGGATGCAGAAAGTACGATGAGAAAGTCCTCAAAGGCAGAGGCCACCCAGGGAAGTGTGAAGGACCTCAAGAAGCTGGGATAATGGCAGGCAGAAACTGAGGAGAGGGATGGGGAACCTGTCAGCACTGGGCAGGGCTTAGCCATGAGCCACGGGCCCTGTGAGCTATAGAGCAGAATCTCAGTGCTGTGGGTGCCCTAGCTGGTGCATTGGTATCAGCTCCGCCAGGTCACAGGCACGCACCATGACTCTGTTCTCAAACATGGACTCTCTTATGAGGAATACAAAAGTAATGCAGAGCAGATGACACAGCTCATGTCATAAACCTGACAACCTAAGCTTACTCTCCAGAACCCACAATGTGGAAGGAGAGAACCCATTCTTTCAAATTATCCTCTGACCTTCACACGTGTGACATGGCACATGTGTGCACATGCACGCACACACACACACACACACACACACACACACACACACACACACACGAGTTTTTAAAGTAATGCACTACTAAAGTCAGAGATTTTAAAATACAATTTAATACCTGAACTCACCTAAACAAACTGTCCAGAAGACTTGATTAACAGCATATATAGTAGAACGGTAAACTTTAATTAAGCATGCAGTGCTTACATGTGCCATGTTAGTGCAAGACATCTGACATCTAGTAAACTTTCTCTATACTTCTTCCTCCCAAACCAGCAACTACATCATTTTCATTTGTTTACTTCACCGTTTATGCAAGCCCGTCACAGTTTATCTCCCAAACTCCACGGTTACAAATGCAAGGGTTCCCTTCCTTTCACAGTCTAGTCCACGCCTTTCCCAGCTCTCACAGCTGCTTCCAGGGTGAGGCCCAAGCTCATCCTCTGCAGAGTGCCCGGGCGCCAATCTCATCACAGGAGTCCCCTTCTTCAAGGGACAAGGACAGCTAGCCTCACCACCACCACCCTGTCACCTACGATGCTGGCTGTAGCCGCATGTGTCTTTCTTGCCTCACACAGACGCCCGCTCTCCTCTCTGCTCCCCCTAAACCCTTGCCAGAACCCACGTCTCTGGAAATCCATCCTGGACCGAGGGTGCATATGCAGCCCAGGCCTCCTTGGCTCTCTGAGCACTGACAAGCAGCTGTGGAAGCTCTGGCTGGGTGGTATAAGCAGCCAAGACAACCTTTTGTGATGCAGAGCTGACAGCAGCTAGCGGTGGTTTCCACCTCTGCATCTAAGGCTGAGGGCCGCATCAATGCTGCCCTGGTGTAGGAGGTCCTTCTGTATTTGTGTTGCTTTTATTGGTTGAATAAAGAAACTGCCTTGGCCTTTTGATAGGGCAGCACTTAGGTAGGTGGAGTAGACAGAACTGAATGCTGGGAAGAAGGGCAGATGGAGAACTGCCATGGAGCTGCCAGAGTCAGACATGCTGAATCTTTACCGGTAAGCCACAACCTCATGGCAATATATAGGTTTAATAGAGATGTGAGAATTAGCCAATAGGAGGCTAGAGCTAATGGCCAAGGAGTGTTTTAATTAATACAGTTTCTGTGTGATTATTTCAGGTGTAAGCTAGCCGGGCGGCTGGGACAGAACAAGGGCCCTCTCCTTCAACAGTTTGGCGGCCCAACGTGGCCAACTAAATCCACTTAAAAACCGGAGAGAGCTTAATTTTAAACACAGAAAAAACAGTTTAACA
Source organism: Ondatra zibethicus (assembly GCA_004026605.1). Lineage (NCBI taxonomy): Eukaryota > Metazoa > Chordata > Mammalia > Rodentia > Cricetidae > Ondatra > Ondatra zibethicus. The sequence continues at coordinate 53,912 of PVIU01001918.1, read as the reverse complement.
TAGCTTTTTGCTGTTTGATGGAGGCATGCTCCAGAGAGATTTTCCTGACTCAGCAATAGCAAAAAAAAAAAAAAAAGCCGCACCATTTTAAAACGAGGTTTCCTGGGCCCTGCTGCTGGTGCAAACTCCAGCTATGGAGCATTTGTGGGCCCGGGTGTTTGTGTGCCCACTCAGGATCGGGAACAAAGCAGCTGAGACCATGCCCGTGGCTTGGTGCTCCCTGCCTGGGCAGGCGGCAGCATGAGGTCTACTAGGTGTGCACAGGTGGGAGAGCATGATGGATTCCTGCCGCCATACACAGAGATGTTTCCAGGCTGCGCAGTGCTCTGTGTGGCAGATCTGGCTGTAACTCAGATAAAAGAGTTTATGTGCTGCACGCTCATTCTCAGAGTTAAATTGCTGAGTGTGGCTCCTACCTGGCAGCCCCAGAGCTAGCAGAAATGGTACGTTCACCATTTTAAAATTGGAGAGAGGCAGAGCCAACATCCAGAGCAGCTGCAACCAAGCTGCTTAGCATTTTAAAAGCTCTTCAAGACAGTAGAGAATTAAAGACAATACAATAGGACAGATTCAGACATAAAAGACCTCTAAATGGGTCATAGTGTTAGATAAACATACGTAGGCTTTGGAGAGAGAAGAAAAAGAGTATAGAAAGTCATAAAATAAAGTTAATGCTTAAAAAAGGGTAAAGTCTTTAAAGAGACAGAGTAAAGTAATAGAGTTAAAAATAAGCCACATAAAAATGGAAAATTCACAGAGAGTCTGGGTTCTGTATATTATTGTGTTTTCTTTAAATTTTTTGACTGTGAAGGAGCTAACTGTAGAGAGACATTTCATTGTATGGGCTGCTAAACTAATCCAGCATCTATATTATAAAGGTATCTTGACTTCAAAATTTAGGCCTAAGGAGATGGTGCTTTGGAAAAGAGGTTCTTCTTTTGTTTTCACAGAAGATGAGAACCTGTGGATTGCCTCCAGGCAAATATGGTTTGATAGGCCATGCCATCCTGAAAGGTTGTCGTAAACACCCTCAAAAAATTACTTTACTCAACTGCTGATTGAGATGAACCTAGCACACAGGATACATCATAAAAGACCTGATTAACAGCACCCCCATACAGTACAAAGCAGTTTGGAGAGAAAAAAGCTATGCCCATATTCCCAAATATTGTTTATAAATGTTCTTTTACATTTAAAGGGGGATATGATATAGAGATGAATAATTTGCATTGGTATAAATCTTGGTTTATTGATATAAATTTAAGGTAAATCTTGTTATATGTATATGTATTTCTGCTCTTGATTAATGTATTGTGATTGTGTAGTTCATTTAAAAATGTAATGTATTATTAAGAAATATAGGTTAATATATAATCATCTATAATAGTCAAGTTTATAGTTATATTAGTTAGATTTTCTAGATGTGCATTTCAGATGGGTAGGCGTTCTTCATATCTTTCAAAGACTACAGAATATGGCATTTAAAATGTTTTAATAACTTAGGGCTTTACATGACAATGAGACACGTTTGCTCCTGGCAGCACCAATCTACTTCAAGAGGAAGATGGGCATCCAAGAGGCTCCTTATGGAGTTGGTTAGCCATTTGGGCAAGAAACTGCTCTTGCCTGGACACAAAGAACCTGCAGAGAGAGGATTGCTGAACTTTGCTAAAAGTGAGATGGTCCTTTGGGGTTCCTGCTTCATGAAAGAGTATGCGAGACATTCCGCAGGACAGAGAAGAAAGTGACTGAACTGTCTTTGAAACTTCCTGCTTCATGGAAAAGTCTGCTGGATACTATGGGCCTGTAGGCTGAAGATGGATGCCCCAATGGTACAAAAAAACTTTGGGTGATTGTACAGGCAGCTAGACGTCTCTGTCATTTCTAGAGTTTTGGAAGTTGCTTACTTCTTGTTTACTTAGGTAATATTATATCCTTCTGGAGTCTTTGATAGAGTTGAAGAATAGATAGATAGTTATAGTTTTCCTTAGTTATGATAAAAGATAAAGTAGATATAAATATTGTAACGGTAATTCTTACTTGATAACTGTTTTGTTATATGTAATTTTACTATGTTAAAATTAAAGCCTTCCTTTTTGTTTAAACAGAAAAGGGGAAATGGTGTAGGAGATCCTTCTGTTTATGTGTTGCTTTTATTGGTTGAATAAAGAAACTGCCTTTGGCCTTTTGATAGGGCAGAAGTTAGGTAGGTGGAGTAGACAGAACTGAATGCTGGGAAGAAGGGCGGACAGAGAACCACCATGGAGCTGCCAGAGTCAGACATGCTGAATCTTTACCGATAAATATCTTTACAAGGTAAACCTCGTGGCAATATACAGATTTAATAGAAATGGATTAAATCAAGATGTGAGAGTTAGCCAATAGGAGGCTAGAGCTAATGGCCAAGCAGTGTTTTAATTAATACAGTTTCTGTGTGATTATTTCAGGTGTAAGCTAGCCAGGAGGGACAACAAGCAGCCCACTCTTCCTTCCTGTTACACTGCCCCTCACGTCACTCACCCCACTTGCAGCCCACAAGCACAGGACAGGCCGCATGTCTCGTCCGATAATCACCTTCCCCACTCCGCAGAAGGTTGTACCAGAAGACAGCTGTGCCCTGGGAGAGAACGAGCTGTCAGAGTACATCCTAAACATCAGTTACAAGGACCTGCTCTAAGAATCTAGAGTCATCCACCCTTCGGCAGAAATGCCCCTCCTTTTCTGTGTTTGGGGGACAGGGCTCAAATGCACCTATCCCTCAAATGGAAGAAAGTTCAGTAATACACCTGCCCTGCCTCTCTTCTCCATGGGTACAAGTGGGGACCACAGTCTAGAGTGCAGGTGGGAAGACAGTCAAGTAGTCAAGTAGACAGCCCGTGGCACTGGGGGACATTGGCAAGGTCTGAGCCCTGCTTCAATGCAAGAATCACACTCACCTTCTTGGGCCAAATTGCAGCTCCCAAGTCAGGAAAGACGGTGGCACCTCCGGCTTCTACATCACTCATCTGGAAACATAAGGCAAAAAGCTTGGTCCCTCTCCCCAAGGGCAACAGAGCAGCAAAATTGCAAGGACACGACAAGATGCACGGGTCACCCTTCCACCAAGAATGAGCCACACTGGCTGGAAGTTCTGTCTATGACTGGCTAAAGCCAGGAAAGGCTTCCCACATGCTGCTTAATCTGTGCTGTCCATCAAGACAGGCTCTACGCCTGGAGGTTCAAGAGCTAAAGCCCCCAGAAGAACCACATTCAGGACATCCTTGAATAGACACAACCTGCATCTATTTAGAAAATGACTTTCTTAGGCTAGAGAGACGGCTTGGCAGTTAAGAGCACGCTGTTACACACAACCCAGGTTCAGTTCCCAGCACTCACATGGCAGCTCACAACCACCTGTAACTCTAGTTCCAGGGGATCCAATATCTTCTTCTGGCCTCTGTGGGCACCATGCATGCATGTAGTACATATAACATATGCACACACATATGCATGCAAACACTGATACAGATAAATACATATCAGAGATAAAGAGGGGCGGAGGGGAAGAGAGAGAGAGAGAGAGAGGGAAGAAAGGGAAAAAGAAAATACCTATCTTTACCCTGACCCCATCTTGAATTCTGACCCACTGCCGTGGCCTTGCCTAGGCCAGTGTGAGAAGCTCTGGACAGGAGCTCCCTATGGCTTCTAACCTCAGGAGTACCCCCTTCCCTGTGTGGCCGTTTTTCTGGCTCTAGCTGCTCTAATCAGACCTCCACCTTCCCAGAATGCTACTCTTCCCTGCTTTCTCCTGTAAAATGCACTTTTACTTGAAGCATTTGTCTATGCTGTAATAAGAACTGGAGCTAAAATATTCCCCAGTATGTCACACACAGCCTGCCGGAAGGGGTGGGACTCGGCAGGCTCATGATAAGGAAGACAAAAACTCAGTGGCTCCCCCAGTGATGGGGTTCAAACCCAGCGCCTCTCCAAGTCAGCCTTGCTCGCCTCTCTCTCCAGATACAACAGCCTTTGCCTGGTTCGCGACATCCCAAACCTATTCCCTTCCAGGTCCCCACACACCTTCTTCTTCGCCAAAATATGTTCCACAAATTTCCATTTAATTTTCAAGTCTCAACTGACATGCTATTTCCTAAATGAGGCCTTTACTGAGCCCCGCGCCTGGGCAAATTCTTCAGTGTTTGTCTCCATGGTAACTAAACAACCATCTTTCCCATGCTTCAAGTGAATCTCCCAAGTCAGACGTCAGATGTCACAATGGAGACCACATAGGACCCCTTCTCAACAGTGTATGAGCATAGCATTCTCCAGGATAATTAAAACTTAAAGCCAAAAAAAAAAAACAAGCTTTGTTTCTAGGTCCGTTGACTATGCATCCTTAGAGTGGGCTATTATAATAGAGAAAGGTGAACTGACAGCCTATGGATGGGGGCGGGACGGGGGCAGCAGGAGGGGAGCTGGGAATGCAGCCTCTGAGGAAAAGTTTCCATCTAAAAGCACCTCCTGGCCATCTCTGCTCTCTGCCACTTAGACAGAGCCCGCCATGACTCCCATTCCCAAAGCTCAGAGTAGACCTGCATCCATCCAAAGGGAAGCAGAACACGCCACGGCAGACACATGTTAAAGACAGGGACTAGGCATCAGCCAGCAAAAAGTCGGCATTCCAGGGCTTCACTTGGATGAGGTTATGTGGTCTCAGAGAGTGGGGTGGTGGTGAGGAAGGGACTCTGGAATTAGTGTTTAATAGAAATAGAGTTTCCATTTTATGAGGTGAGAAGAGCTATGGTAACAGATGGGATATGGTTCACATTAGGGATGGATTTAATAAAAGTCACTAAAGCACACAGAAAATTGTTACGATGGAAATTTTTATATTATCTATATTTTACCACAGCTAAAAAAGATATGGGGGGGGTGTAGGAAAGAGTCAGGGAGTAGAAGAAGGGCAAGCTCACAGGTGGGAACAAAAGCCAACTCTCTATACTCTAGCCAAGAAGGGCACTGGGGAAGCCTATGCAACAGCTGATGCTATGAGCCCGGATGGGGTGGGATGTGCAGAGCTCTCTGGCCCCAGGGGCTCCACCGGGCCCATCAGGCGCACGCATCATACTCACGTAGTTTAGAAACGTGGCCACACGATTCCCAGTCCCTAAACGCTTGAAAGCATCTTGCTCATCGCTCTATAAAATTAAGTGAGAGTGAACAAACGGGCCCAGCCCAGTACTTACATAGTTAAGAAACGTCGCTAACCTATTCCCCTCCGTTTTGAGGCCGCTGTCAAAAGGTCGCTGCAATAGACAACAACTTTTATCTACGTTTGCAACTAACTTACCCACCAACCCAAAGGACTGGGACCCGAAGGGTCAGGGGGATGGTGTGTGTGCCTTCCGCAGAACAGCAGGGACATGGGACAAGGCTACAAAGGGAACCCCAGCAAGAACAGAGGGAAGGGGAAGGAGGTCAGAAAAGCTTTCATAGGGCCTTAGAGAGATCCTTTGCTTTATTATTGGACCAAACATTCCCTACATCGACAGAAAACGGCCAGGCTTCACTGGGCCCTGCAGGTGCTTCACCAACAACATGGTCTTTCCCCTGGTGAGGTGGAAGGCGGAGGAGGGATGGCGTGAAAGCTGAAATGCTTCTAGAAGCTCTAACCTTGTCAAACCAGCCAGGGCAGAGCCCTTCAAAACTACTAGTGATTGAGGGCTTACCCTAGAGAAGTCAAAGTGTGGTTCGTACTGTCCTCCCATTCCATAGTTTGCAACCTGATGAGAGATTACAGCATTGACTTTGTTAGCAGTATGAACAGCCCCATAGCTGCCCAACTCTCCATGGAAACCATCTCCCTAGGCCTGAAAACAACCCCCAACTTTTGTGTGTATGTACTATGTGTATGTGGTGTATGTATATGGTGGTGTGCACATGTGTGTGTGCACGCGGAGGCCAGAGAAGAATGCTGTGTGTCCTGCTCCATCATGCTCTACCTTATTCCCTTGAGACAATGAACCTGGAGCTAAGCTGTCACCCAGGAAATCTGTGGGTGCTCTCCACAGCGCTGGGGTGGCAGTAAAATGCTTAACCACACTCAGCTTTTCGTATGGACGCCGGGAATGTGAACTCAAGGCGCATATGAGTACATATTTGTTCCGGAGATGGTAGTAGTACTGTTTTTGAAGGGTGGAATCTTTGGGACCTAGCTGGCATAATTAGACCAATGGGTGTGGGCCATGAAAGTTTTATCCACTGTTGGCTCTGGCCAGCCCAAGCTCTCTGGTTTCTGATTCGGGAAGATGTGAACAAGCTGTGTTGCAAGTTCCTGCTGCCAAGCCTCCCCATCATGACGGATTAAAACTGCGAACCAAAGCAGACCTCTCCTTCATCAGTTTGCTTCTGTTGGGTCCTCTGATGAGAAGAGTAACTAACAGTGTAGGTGCCTGCTCAGACAGCCTGGGAACCTGGGAGACCACCCAGCCCAACAGAACCCCTCCCAACTTCTCTGGTCCCAGGACCAGCCTACCTGCAACAGTTCTGCAGTCTTCACAGTCAACCCTGTGATATGCTGCATCCGACGGTTGACGCGGGCCACAACAGGGTCATCATCCTCCTCTAGCCAGGAGCTACACAAAGAAATGAGCAAAGATGGAAGTCCTCTGGTCCATTCCCAGACAGGCCAGCTAGTGGGCAACACAGGTTGACTGCCCCGGAGAGAGAAGGTGCAGCAAGCAGGACAAGCCGGCATCAGCCCTCTTTTGCCTCCTTGCCGGGAAGCTCCGGAGTTGGGCTTGAGTGGCTGTCCCCTACCCCACTTCACCCCACAGCTACCTCTGCTCACCTTTTGGAAACTCTGTAGCTGGCAACAGTGAGGACACCTGTCTTGGGGTCACGAACAGTAGCTCGTGCAAGCTAAAAGAAAGAGGATGGAGTTATCCTTTTTGGGTTTGGGTGTTTTCCCAGAGAACACTGAGCGCAGATGGGCCAGCCACATCAGTGGGAAAATAGCTGCAGAAAGTAGCTCTAGCTGAGGTGCCATGATACTCCAGTCCAATCTCTGTGCTATGAGGCCTAGCCACACCCTCCTTGCCCATTACCCACCCCCTCTGCTACCCAGGTCTATGCTGGCAGCACTGTTATGCCTATGAATTCTGCTTGGTCTGTACACGATTTCTCCAAGCATGGCCTTTCTTGACAGGCCCACACCACACTGCCTGAGCACTCAGACCGGGCCATCTCTGAGTCTCAACCCAAGGCTTCTGTTGACATGGTCAAGTTTTCCCATCCTTCTGCCAAGAAGCTATCCAAACCTGCCTGCTGTGCCTTCTGCCCTGCTTGGCCCCTACTGTTCAGCAAGGAAAATAGTTTTCAGTCTGTCTCGGCCCTCCCAGAGTCAACAGAGAAAACGGTAGGAATCTGATGTACATGAACTGCTGTGCAGAAGCCACCTATCATGGGCAACCACACACGAATACACACACACACATACACACACACACACACACACACACACACACACACACACCCTTCCTCTACCTCATCCCCCCAGTCCCCATATGAAGGCTTAATGGAACTCCCAGGAGGGATATACTTGTCCACAGCAAGAGTACAGGTGCCTTCCTTTGTGTAGACTGTCCTAATGGGCTCACATGATGCGGGCCTGGTATGGACAGGCATGTTCAGGCAGAAGTATAGGTGAACCAAACAGAACAGTGCTGATGCTTATTTCCAGTAACTATCTGATTGGTGTCGACTGTGTGCCAGGTCCTATCCTGAGAGACTGAGACATGACCCCACCTTCAAAGAACTTGGTCAAGTGGAGACGGTAGAAAACCGGCTAAGTAATTAAGCATGGGTGAGCTTAATGTACTGTGGGAGCGCAGCCAAAGGTTGCAGCAGTCTTAGGTACTGCTGAGAGCTGGGCTGATGAGGCAAACTCTGTAGGCATCAGTGCCAAGGCTGTGAACTCCTCTCTGATGCCCTTGCCCTTGAGATACCCTGTATTCCCCTCCTGTGACACTGCTTTGTTAGCTTCCTGAGGACATCATCCCCTTGTATGATAGCTCTTTGGTGGCACTGTCTCATGTCTTCCCTGGAAACAGTATATAAGATGTTGAACTTCTTAATAAGCCTGCTTGGCGTGAGACATAGCTTGTTCAAGACCTCCTGAGCCCACCTGTTCCTACCTTCTTTACCTCTGATCCTCTTCCTCGGGCCCCTGCCCTTGAAGAAGAACCTGCCGGCCCAGGCTAGGGTACCGCATACATTATAGCAGCAGGGAAAGAGCACTGGCGCAAAGGCCCTGGGTGAAAGGGCACTGGCTACAGGCTGAGGATACTGATGCAGTGAGATGAGAAAAGGCCCGAGACAGAGACTGGGGTCTGCTGCCATCTTATGGTCAACCTGAAACAGGGACGGCCTTATGCAAGGGAGGGACAGTCACAATGGAATGTAAGGACTATTGTGCCACCTTATGGACGGACCAGAATGGGAAGAAGACTAAAAGAAAGTTGGAACAAGGATCAGGGCAAGAGATGACAGAGGCCTGGGACAGGAGGTGAAAAGGGATGGAGAAGAGGAGCCATTACCAGAAGTCTGGTCAGGAAGTAAACTGACCCCTCTGATCACTTTGCTCATAACACTCTAATATGAATATGGCAGCCGGCATACCCAAGAAAGATGGTTTCCTAGGTTCCGATCTACGGTCCTTTTATTAGCCTAGTGGATGGCCATTCCCGCCTGATGACAGTCATTGCCTCCAGACTGTGCAAACATCTGAGCCTTGGCATTGGCCTGGTGCCCAAAAAAAGACTTTGGGCAGCTGTGCTCTGCCCTGGGGACAGACGAGGCTATTTTGAAAGCAGGCTGGGGACTCACAGACAGCTGCCAGGCATTCCCCGCAAGCCAAGCTAAGCTCGCTGGCCCCACTTCAAAGCCAGAATAGCATCTGTCTGCCCTGGCCTCCGGAAAGGAGAGGTCAGCTCATGATGGCCAATGTGTATGGTTTGTCACATGGCTCCTGTTAAAAGGCCAGTTATCCCAACGCCAGCCACCTTCCCCATCCCTGCCACCCATGTATGCATGTGCACACAGAAAAACATTCAATGTTCCAGACTACAGCAGGTAAGCAATCTCTCGGGAGATTTTGGTTTGCCAGTGCCTCTCTCAGCTAGACACCGGGAGAATGAGCTTTCTTCTCTGGAGGACTTCGGACCAAGGAAGTGAAATGAGGGGGTCCTAGTTACAGCGCTCCAGACACTAGATCGAACCTCGCTTACACCCATGATATCAGCAACAGACCCTGTCTCCTGATGTGTGCTAGGTCTTCAAACCAAGGCTGTTCCAAGGTGAGCTTTGGGGCCACTACAGGCACCTATCTGAGGTCTGCCCTGAGCAGAAGCTCCCGGCCACCTCAGCCACTTCAGTTCTAACACAAGCAAAGCAACAGAAGAGCCAGCTCATCCCTCCCTCCCAATCGCCTATGACGGGAGAAAGCCCACGGTTCTCTTCGAGAAAGATTAAATGGGACCAATCATCTATGGGCTTGAAATCAAAGAATAATTGTAGCAACACACATACAAAAGCCAACAGTCGATGGTTATGGCACAGCAAATGTCAGTTGGATTTCCATGATACTCAGACAAGGAGGTCCACTGCAAAGATGTTACACAAGTTCCAAGCATCTCAACAATACGGTCAAGGCAAAGGAACTCTAACTCTTAGGAAGGATCAAACATTTCCCTGGCTTGCAGAGGACAATTCTGTCAAGACAACCCAAGAACACCAGCCAACAAAGTCAAGAAGGAGGAACTTCTACCTCTGACCTACACAGGTGAGTTTCCTCAAGGGAAAATGGAAGGTAGAACTGGAGTCTGCAACAGACAACAGTTCATACACATAGAACACTGGAGACAGGTCCTGCCACACCAAGCTCAGTAAACACGAGTTACCACTGGGAGAGATACTTCAAAAATCAACAGTTTGGCCTATTAGGCTAGAAACGTGGCTCAGCTAAAACAGTGCTGGGCTGGCACATAGAGGGCCCTGGGTTTGATGGCTGCACTATATAAACCAGGTGTGATATTATACAACTGTAATCCTAGCCCTTGGGAGGTGGCAGCAGAAGGATCAGAAGCTCAAGGTTATCCTTAGATATATATATAAAACAAGTCTGAAGCCAGCCTGAACTACATAAGACCCTACATAAAAAATGCTACCCAATAATTTAGCATATAAGTGAACTAATATAACAATGCAACAAATTAAAATATTCCCAAGAAGAAAATTTACAAAAAACAAACCAATGAGGAATAGATTTAGTAAGAAATGTATTTGAATTGATAATTTAAACATAAGTAGAAATGAAGACTATCCAGATTATATGGATGTACACCCTCCTCCAAGTCAAACAGTTCACTGTGGTCTTTATCATCTCGTGGCAATCCTCACCCCTCGTGGCCGCCCTCGCCCCTCACTGCCGCCCTCGCCCCTCACTGCCGTCCTCACCCCTCACTGCCGTCCTCACCCCTCACCCCTCACTGCTGTCCTCACCCCTCGTGGCCGCCCTCGCCCCTCACTGCCGTCCTCACTGCCCCTCACTGCCGCCCTCGCCCCTCACTGCCGCCCTCGCCCCTCACTGCCGCCCTCGCCCCTCACTGCCGCCCTCGCCCCTCACTGCCGCCCTCGCCCCTCACTGCCGCCCTCGCCCCTCATGGCAGTCCTGATCTGGAACTCCACAGATCCCACTTTTCTGGGACTATGCATTTCCTCAAAAGAGACCCATACACCAGCCCTTCAACCAGGCGAAACAGCATTTGTCACGGAGCTGCTCTGCTCCCAACACGACCTGCTATCATGCTCACATCTGTCCCTCCTGGTTCCCTGCTTTTTTCTTCTCTACAAGTTCATAAACCTACAACGTCAGTCTAAGTCCACAGCACGTCAGTGTACTCACACTAGCTATGGGCGAGGGTGAACTGGTGCACAGACAAGCTGCCCCACAGAGGCAGCAGGAGGGACTGCACCCCGCCTCATTCAAGGGCCTAGCAGGACCCCCAGAGACACCTACTTTGGGCTTAGCGATTTCCTTGATCCTCTCGATTTCTTCATCCGACATCACATCATAGTATCTGACGATGTGCGGGCTATCCCACTCGTCTTCCTCTTTGAAGGGGGCGATGAGGAGCTGTGGCACCCTGTTACCATGATGGTACCTACAGAAAAGCTTCTTCTGCCTCCGGGGCGTCTAGGGAGCACAGAACATAGGTCCCGAGCAGAGTGTCAGTCTGCACAGGCTGGCTTCACCCTCCATGGCCAAGGCTGGCCTCGGCTTCACCACAGAAGAAAACCAGAGTAGGAAGGGATCTCACACAAACCATGCAGCTCCCCTTTTCCCCGAAGATCACCCCATTTCCACAATTCCTGTGGCAAAGGGCACCTCCTGATCCTTTTCATGGAGATTTAAATAGGCCTGAAGCACTGTGGCTGGGAGAAGCCTTTCCAGATGGAAAACAACCAGAAGCCAATCGGGGGCACAGAAAAGGGGAGCACCTCCCTCAATACTGAGCTGTGAGGATCAGTGGAACCCTAGGGCTCTCAGAAGCCAGGGGCACAGACACCAAGCCCCAGCAAGTGCTGCCATTTTTACCACTGGGTCTTTCTTGTCATTGACACCATGACCTCCCTGGGGACCTGAGGCATATCTACACCCATCATTTCCCTCAAACCAATGAGCCAAACGTAAGGTAGGCACACTGGGGTGAGTGGGGAGTACAGCAATGCTCTGGAGGACAGGAATTCTCCCTGGAGCATCCATGGAGACAATCTCCTGTCCAATGCATCAGAGAACCCCCACCTCCCAGCCTCAGAAGATGCTGAGCAAAGTGCAAATTGACAATGGAACTTCCCATGCTACCTGCCCAGAGCCAGCACCCAGATTCCCAGCCTAGCCACCCACCCATCCCCAGGTCTCACCAGTTTGACGCCCTCCCCACGACACAGGCTCTCATACACATCCCTCTCGGGGAGGTAGTCCACGGGCCTCTCGTACAGGTTCTCCTGGGTCGCTAGCCCAGCTTCTGTCTGATTGAACAATGGTTTCTCTCTTTCTTCCTCTAGCAGCCGCTCAAAGTACCGAAGATTCCCGCCAGCTCGTTCATGGCTTGGGTCTAGGAAAGGTGAAAAGTGTGGACAAGAAATCCACAAACATCTGTTAGGCCATTTACAGAAACTGTTCCGTGAGCCACTCCTCTCCCAGCAACACTCTGCTGGCTGCAGCACCTAACCGGGGTGCGTCAGCCAGCGCTTAAAAGCCAACAGAGGCTTTCTCATCATGTCCGGTGATGAGGGAGAAGTGTCATAGCAGGGCACATTTAGCTAGTAACTAGGGGGTTAGGCAGAACTCAGAACTGTAGGACCTCCAGGAGATCCCCTGAAGTCCTGCCTCCTTCTTGTGATTGGCTGTAGCTATTTAAAGCCATTCCCCAAGTGCAGCCAGCAAGTCTAGCGACCACATCACACATTGGCTACAGATGGGAGACAAGCTGAGAGACTGGTAAAATAAATAAATAAATAAATAAATAATAGGAGGGCTACAAGGCAGGCCAGATAGCTCAGCAGGTAAAGGTGCTCACTGCGAAGCCTGACAACCTGAGTTCAATGCTCAGGACCCACATAGCGTAAAAGATTCCCTGGAGTTGGCCCCTGACCATATATGTACACTGTAGCACTTTTGCATTCATCCACATACACAATCAACAAACAGACAAAAATAAATAAATAAAATGTAATAAACTTTTATTTAAAAGTAGAAGAGCCACAGTTCTGGACGACAACACAGTATCTGAAGCAACAGCCACGGCATGATTTCCACATCACTCCCCAGATAACAAAACTGAGGCTCAGAGAAGCCCAGTGACTCAAGATGAAACCATACAGAAGAGTTAGGTATCTTGACTCCCTGTCCAAGGTTCTTACTAACTCACACGACAGATTCTACAAAACCCTCTGGTCACGTTGGTCTTGCGAGATGCTCAGATGCTAGCTGGCCTCACACGCAGGCTCCTTGGGAAGCAGTGGCAGAGTCAAGTCTTCACTGCTTTGTGAAAGTCCAGACGATAACATTCCCATGTATTAGCAAAACGTGCGATTAACAGTGCTTTGAGCCTTGTTCTGTCCCACATCACAACACATACAGAGTACAAACGGCACGCTAAGTCCTACTTTAGACTTCGGGACACTAATAGCTAGAATTAGTGTCACCGCAGCCATCCAGAAGTACAGCTTGCTTCTCAATCCGTACTTTACACGGTGAAGGGTCTACCGTGCATAATGGTACAAGTGCCACAACACTAGGTCCTTATTTTTAAAAGTGCCACAGTATGCGTGTATGTGCATATGCACTTACATATATATGCTCAAGCACATGCATGAGCAACACACACATATACACACAAGGATGTCAAAGGCCTTTGAACACCCATCATCAGCTGGACATGGCCTGACGTGATGGCTGTGGGTAAGGAGCTAGTCAGCAGTTGGCAAGGCAGTTGAAATCATTAAGACACACTCATCCCTGGCCAGGTGACAATCCAACCGATTTAGTTCTAAGAGATGATCAAGCAGTGTATCCAGAAGAGTCAAGTTCTCTTGCTAGGTCCAGTCCCTAACCTCCTTACCAAGAGAGAGCAGGCGGCGGGTGAGCTCCACAGCACGGTGCAGGTCACCCAGCTGGAAGACAGCATAACTCAGGTAGTCCAGCACCAGGGATTTTGTGATGGTGGCCTCCTCCCCAGCGTCGAGCTGCTTCAGCACCTGCTCCATCCACAGCACAGTATGGTAATAGTCTCCTTCATTGTAGGCTGAGCGGCCCATCCCAAAGCAGTCGTCCACACTCAGCATGGCCTGGTACTTTGTTCCTGTAGCAGGAATAGCAACAGTCGGGCTCAGAAATGCCTCTGGGTGAGGAAGGCCTGGGCCACTGAAAGAGGGTCATTATCCAAGCAAAATCCCACCCAGACTTCACGCCCACACACCATGAAACACCGTCAATATAGTGAGCATAAACAGGACGGTGTAGCTTAGGTTAGAGGTCATAGTCAATCTCTAAGCCTCAGACTCCTTCTCTCAAGTAGAAGGGGGTTTGTGACAGGGAGTCCAGGGATCCCACCAAGACACGGCCCTGAGGTCAGTGGGTATAGGTCCTGTAGGTCAAAACCAGAGCTGTGCGGAAGTTTGAAGACCAGAAAACTTGGATGAATTTAAGAACGGATTTCAGGTGACATGAAAGTCATGGACGAGGACAGTCACAGGTAGGAAGTCTGAAAAAGGAAAGGACAGAGAAGGTTCGAGGTTAGACCTCAAGGGAACACAGATGGAGTAACATGAGAAGGACAAGGGGAAGAAGAGACAGGTAATGGGAACAGGTGACAGATGCCAATGGAGACAAAGAACTGAGGCTGGGATCCAGCGGGGACGTTGGAGCATCAGCTCAGCGGGCCTCGTGCCTCATGGGACCTCTGCTGTGGAAAGTGGCCACAAAGATGGTTTCAACCTAAGGAACAGCAGCAGCTTTAGGGAGATGTGGAGCTTGGGATGACAAAGACTATGTGTTCCTCAGCAGATAATGAGAAGGCAGCTCCCACAGAAGGAAGAGGGTTAGGCACTCCCTGCAGCCACCTGAGTCCCCTGTTAACAGCTACCGGGCATGGATGGCACGCTAGGACTGTTCGCACATCCCTCCCTTCGCCCAGGATCTACAATGAGCCTCTTCCAGGAGGAAGCCCTGCTACAGGATGGCAGCTGCTGCAGAGACCAATGTCTATTTATTCTGGTGGCCCAGAATCTGACTACATGGGATAGAAAGTCAGGAGAATAAACACAAGATGGAGTCATAGGCAGGCCAAGCGTTGGGGGCTTATGGGACCGTTCCTTTCTCCACAAGTCTCCATGGATCTCCACTGACTCTTTGGATCCAGGAATCTATTACAACAGGCTTAACACAGATAAGCAAGCTATGCTCTGGACCTGGACAGAGCCAGATCTTGGGGCATCCCTACCAGTTGTATGACTCTGGACAATTTACCCAGCCTCAGCCTCAGTCCCCTATCTAAAAGGATACGCTACCTACCCAGTCTATCTAAATAGAGACACCAGAATCAGTTTTAAAGGGCTGTGCCAAAAATCCATTGAGATGATATATGGGAATGTTGCCTCAGGATGTTAGAGATCAGCAGCTACAATCAACATGTCTTATGAATGCCAAGAATGTGAGGAATGACGTCCATAACTCAGCATCCTCCTCAGAAGGAAACTCAAGTGTCTGCTCCACTAACGGTGACAGCAAGGCTGAGAGCTGAGGGCTATCAGGCAGGGAGGAGCCCACAACGGGTAAGGGTACTAGGGCTGAGAGATGGAACCGCTGGGAACAACAGGCAAGCTGGGAGCGATGTCCCATGGAGGCAATGGAGCCTCAAAGACCACCTATAGGGAGACTTTGGCGTCACTTCTGAAAGCTAAGTATTGAACTCAAATGGATAAATGTGTACTTAGGAGCAGACAGAAAATTGCCCTAAGTGAGTTGGAGATATGCAAAGGGACAGAGGGCATTAGAGAGACAGAATCCATAGACTTTAAGATTATGGCTTAAATAATCTCAAATAATGGGCAGAGATGCTTTTTGCTAAGAGAATACGTAAGGACAGATGGGAATTTCAGTTTGGCACAAATGAAGTTTATGCAATCCATGGAATGTCCAAGTAGAGATGTCTAGAAGTACTCGCCTATTCTGGTTGGAGGCCCAGGAGACATGCCTTGACAAGGAACACAGATCTGCATGTCATCCATGTTGCGCAGCACATCAAGTGTTGAAAACAGTGGGGCTCCCCTGAGGAAGAGGTTCAGAGCGAACAGTGGATGAAGTTCTGGGGAGTAACTCGCTTTGCCCTCCGGCCCCATTAAGGACACTCAGGGGCCTGTTAACTGCGGAAGGACGCTGTCCATATACAGCTCCCTTCTCCCATCCACCACGCCTCACAGCCACAAGGCAAAAAGCTCCCCAGAATTACCTTCTCACTCTGGCCTCATGGTTGGGTCTGGACCAACACCTGACTTAAGCAGGAATAAAGAGAACCCTCCTCCCCTTGTTAGCCCAGCAGAGTCCTCCACACCAAAACCCTGGGCCTTGAGTAGCCAGCCACAGAACAACTAAGGAGGAAACAGGTTCTACATCACCTGAGTCTCCCAGCTGTATTTCCCCTAGGCTCCCAAGAAGTGAGGTGTTATTTAAATTATAATGAGGTCCAACTGAATTCTTGGGTTTATTGGTCTCAAATAACCCCCTAGACCCAGTAAATCTATAATCACTAGCACTGGGCAGGAAACAGGCAAAAGGCCAATTAAAAAAAAAATCAAAAACAGAGAAATGAATGGCCAGACATGTGAAAAGAGAAAAGGCAGAGATCAGCACCCCAGAATCCAGGACATCAGACAGAAAGAAACAATCCATGCCAGATGCTACAGCAAAATTAAAGGGTGTTATGCTTGTAATCTGCCTGCTGGCTTTGCTGGCCCTGTGCTCCTGGTGACTTTGAAGAACAGGATCACAGACAAGAGAGACAAAGGCACTGTGGGGTTCAGGAGTATGTGAGAACCGGGGAGGGCGGCAGAGAAAATAAATCAAATCACCTACCCAGCAGCCTCAGCAGGAAAGAAGAAATAGACTCAAAAGAGCATTGGACCAAGAGAAGTATGAGCAATGAGCTACAGAGCCTTCTTGTGAGGTAAGGAGAGAGAGAGAGAGAGAGAGAGAGAGAGAGAGAGAGAGAGAGAGAGAGCAGGGAAAGGGGGACATAGGGAACAGGCAGGACTATATATGAGCTCAAAGAGCTCAGAGAGGTAAGGACAGAATGGGAAGGGACAGAGACTGACTAGGGGGACATTCGGTAGACGCAGTGGGTCTTCAGACCAGCCGCGGACAGAAAGCAATGAGAGGCTCAGGGATGGAAGCAGATCTACCATCAAATGGGCAATTTTCTGGGGGCAGGATGCTGAGGGAGACTCCTGAGCAACAGCCTCAACTCTCTACCATGCTAGAAGAGAGATCTTGGCTAGTACCTGAATCAAGACGTTGGGGCAGGGGTTGAAGCATGGGAGATTGGCATCCAAAGGGAACCCGAAACCACCACCACCACCACCTAAGCCAGCTGACCTGTCCAGACACTGAAGAGACAGAAGTAAACGAGGTGCCTCACCTGGAAGTTCCCCCCTAGAAATTGTGTCTGGGTCCAGTTTGTACGTGTCCTGAAGTCTCATCAGTGCTCTGGCGGCTCCGGACTCGTCCTCGTCGGTTGGGAAGAACTGCCGCTGCAGGGAGAGGTTGGCGACGAAACCTTCCAAGGGACAGCGAGAAGAGAGTTCACTCCTGATCGGGGGACAGAATTCTACCGGGGACCAGAGGCGGTCGCTAGAAGGTGTCTGGCTAGTGGGATTTCCCTGCCCCTCCCCTCAAAGGCTGTTGGTAGGCTGTAGGCTCAGTGATCGGAACACCTGCCTGGCATGCATTCGGGAGCCAGCACCAAAATAAGAGTAGAGAAAAGCAACAATAAAGCGTTCTTCTTCTTCAGAGAGTCCTCTCTGGGGGGTCCTCGACAGAACTTCTTTCTTAGCCCTCCCTATGCTGTTCACTTGGAACTATAAGGTCCTGCACCTGGCTTAGCACTTGAGTCAGAGTCAGAGTATGGGCTTATGGTACCAAGACCACAGCCCAGAGCCTAGATAGATTTGACCGCTGAAGTAGCCCCAGGTGGCTTTTCTAGGGCCTCAAGGCCTAGTCCCAACCAGAGACACAATTCCTAATATTCTAGGACTCCGGGCCTTGCCATGCTAAGGCTTCAGGCCTTAGAATCTGCCTGAGAACTGAGGACTGGGAGGGGAACGCCAATGAATTCCGTCCCTGGCCCCTTTCCAAGAGCCACCTGGTGCCACCCCTTCTCATGGCAAGCCAGGGCCCAGGGATGAAAAGGCTGCTACATTATCTTCGTCACAGCTGTATGGTCAGGAACTCTGAAGATGTTAGCTTCCACAAGAAAGAAGGTAAGCCCCATAGATAGCCGCACTGTGCTGTCAGGGCTCTCCCTTATGTGAGGGGCAAGCATTCAGCATCAGAGACGAACGTAAACAATTGCTCTCTGGGCCTGTCCCATCACCTTCCAGGTAATCATAGCTCCCAGCTATTGATGGGAGGTGGCAGGGATGACAGGATCAGACAGCAGATCATCTGTGTCTGTACGGGCTTCCTCGCCTACATCTCCTGCAGCCGGAGGAACAGCCTGTTCTGAGCTGTTCTGAGCAGCAGGCCCAGCCCAGGAAAGGGAGGGGAGGCGGGTCTGGGAAAGGCAGTGGTTTCAGGAGGCAGTGAGCTCACAGGCACAGCTCCAGCGGGGCTGAGCTCACCAAACCCTCCCCTGAGACTACCCAGCCCCCAGCCAAGCCCAACCCGAGCTGGTCACGTGGCTGTGACCAGTCTCAGTCAGAGAGACAGCTAGTCTGAAGTTAATCAGCACTCCCAGCTCAGAGAAGAGGCCCAGCCTGAGGCTGGGAATCCCGTGGCCCACCTCCAGCCCACCCTTCCATTACCAAGATCCTCTCCTCTGGATCACAGGAGTGTGTTCACACAGAGAAAGCACTAGCCCAGAAAGAGCCTTTAGCAAATCCGTGCTCCGCCCTGGAAAGACCATTTCTAGGAATTTAACTTAGAAAAATAATCGGAAGTCAACGACACCAAGATGCATGTAAAAGAGAGCTGAAAAATTGGAAACAACCCAGGTGCAGTGACTTGACCAGGCTTAGAGAGTATCACTGTGACAGATGACTATCCAGCCATAACAATCACAGCACAGGCACATTTAATGGCATCTGCAGAAGCTGGGAAACCCAGGACTGAGCACATATCTATGTTGAACGCACGCAGTCATGTTTTGTTGTAACATAGGAAAGAATTCAGATGATGTCTCTATTCCCCAGCTTGCCTTAGCCCCAACACTCAGCCCACCTGACTTACACGTAAGCAGATAAATTCTTTTTGGTGTGTGTATGCATGTGTGGTGTTTGTGAATGTGTGTGTATGCATGATCTCATATGGGTGGGTGCACACGTATGCATGTGGATGTGCATGGAGGCTGTGGGCCTTCTTCAATATCCCTCTACTAACTCACTGAGGCAAGATCTCTCAATTGAGCCCAGAGCTCACTGATCAGCTAGCCTAGCTAGCCAGCTTGCCCTGGGAAATCTCTGCCTCTCGAGTGCTTGGATGATGCCAGACACACTTGCCTAGCTTTCCGTGGCTTCTGGGGATCCAAACTTCAGCTCCCCTACTTGCACGGAGAGGGCTTTATCCACTGAGCCATCTCACAAGCCCAAGGTTACAGGGTTTCTTAAATATTTTTTAAAGTTCATTTTACGTGAATGAGTATTTTACCTGCATGTATGTTTGTATGTATGTGTATCCATGCATGTATGTGTATGCACATATTCTGTGTATACATGTATGCATGCCTGGTGCCCACAGAGGTCAGAAGAGGGTGTCAGATTAACTGGGATTGTAAATACAGATGGCTGTGAGCCACCATGTAGATGCTGGGGACCAAACTTGGTTCTTCTGCAAGAGCAGTCAGTGCTCTTAACCACTATGTAATCTCTCCATCCACCAAGATCATAATTTTAATGGTGCTTATCATGGAGCAATTGGATTAAGCATCATGATTTTTATGTGACATATTTTGTGTTCCTGAAGTTTGTTATAAAAAGATGTATTTCTGGAGCATAATTACAAAATGTCATTACCAGGAAACATTACAAAAGAACAGGAAGTGACTGTCAGAACATTTTTAAAACAAACTAACAAGGACAGATCCAGGCAGAAGCAGACAGGCACACAGACACAGCTGATACCCTGCTCACTGCCCCTCACCTGCAGCAGAGTCCTGCAGGACCAGGTCCCCCAGTGTAGGCCACTCTGTGTTCAACCGCTTTACCAGCTTATAGGCATTCACAGGATGAGCCAGGTAGCCCTCAGGGTCGGCAGCTGACTTGCTAGTCAGGGCTTCCATTTTACTGGCCCAGCTGTAAAACCAAAGGGAAGAAAAAAAAAAAAGAGACTACCACACCTACCCACACAGGCTGGTAATTTCCTTGGTGAGGCCCAGAGCTCTTTCATCAAGAGATAATAAAACACGACTACAGTAACTTCCTAGATACTTCTAGCCCTTAATCTAGGTAAGAGCTGGGAACTCCAATGTAAATTAAAATGTGTTAAGCAGAAAGGAAAAAAATGTTTGCTTCTTAACCCGTAGACTCAGCAACTCTGGAGGACCAGCACAAGTTAACTGCAGGTCGGCTCCTCTGGGTCACCCTCTTGATGAATTCCTCTGACAGATACTGTGAGAGGATGTGGATGGGGAGCAGCAGGGAGACTCAGGGTGAGTCTTAGGACACTGGACC
The DNA here is from genome assembly GCA_004026605.1 of Ondatra zibethicus. Taxonomy (NCBI): domain Eukaryota; kingdom Metazoa; phylum Chordata; class Mammalia; order Rodentia; family Cricetidae; genus Ondatra; species Ondatra zibethicus. Next base: position 33,428 of record PVIU01001918.1, on the reverse strand, counting down.
TCTTAATCTTGGAGAGCTTGGCTTCCTCCACAAGGATGTACTCCTTCAGAGACTGCACGAGGTCCTTCTCTGCATAAATCAGATCAGTCATGTGCCCTACAGGAGAGAAGCAAGGGCCAGTGAGAAATGGACGAGGAGTGGCCTGCCCCAATACCAGAACAGAAGTGAATACCCCCAGGCAAGTGCATGTCAGTAAACCGGGAATCATAGGGATTGGTAGTTAAAGGTGCCTAGTCACTCACACGGCATGACCCCAACTCCAGGAAGACAGATGCTGAGGCGGCAAGAGCATGCCTGGGCAAAGTGCAGGTACACTGGGGAGGGGACTATAGAAGGAGAAATCCTAGCTTCATTCTCCCACCGTCACCTGGTTGGTCCTATGGTAGGGGGATGAACACCCTAAGGGTTCATCAAATGCAAATCAGCTCTGAACTTCCAGTTGAGAAGGAGAGAATCTGGTCCTTGGGACAGAGAATGCCCACTGCTTAGACCACCCTCTTGCCTAGGAGTCTGCACTTCCAGAAAGGAGGGCCCAATGCAGAAAGCCACCTCCCAGGATTGCATGGAGGTGTGGGGGAGGAGAACCTTCGCAAGCTCCACCCTCCCTGGACTGAATCCTGACCAAGCCTGAGGCAGTGACATCCCCTTGCACTTAGCTGAGGGCTGCTTAGGTAAACTAGAGTTCTGTTGCCACGTACCAATAGAGGTGAAGAATTCTGCCTGCACCTGGCTCAGGACACCAAACCAGGACATCAGCAACACCAACACCTGGAGCTCCATGATGGGAAAGGGCAGTATCTGCAAGGCATTCAGGGACAGTCATCAGAGGGACATGGTGGAAAGAGCACCTTCAGCTGGACATGGGTGGGACATGCCTGTAATCTCAGCACTGAGGAAGAACAAAGTTCAAGGCCGCCTGGGCTACAAAGCAAGATCCAGCATTGGGGTGGGGACAATGTATGTGAAAGGACACATTCATACACATACCCTCAACTATATCATTAAATAAGGCATTCAAGATCACCCAAGGGAGGGGTCACAACATGGAACTAGGGATATGTGCTCAATTCTGGCCCCTGCCTGGGTTTTATTTTGTTTTCCTTTTTAGAAACAAGGTCTCACTATGGGTACCAAGATGGCCTAGAACTTAATAAGCCTCCTGCCTCAGCCTTCCAATCGCTAAGATTACAAGTGTGCACACCCAGCTTCCTGTCTGCCTGTCTTACTTTCTAATACATATGCCAGGAGAGTGTCAAGAGCCACATGTAAGACGGTCCGATGCAGACAGTTTGTTCCCAGAACATCAAAATCATGGGGATCTCATAGGGGAAGAAGCAGCTCTGCAGGGCCACTCTCCCCAAACCACTGATGCAGGTCATAGAATCCAGAATGTGACAACAGGCCTCCGACAGGAACCTCCCTTTGTACTTGAACTGAGGGTTGCCCAAACAGATAAGATTGATATGTTGCCACATATCAATAGAGGTGAAGAATTCAAGGACCTGGATGCCGTCCACAACAAAGTGACAGAACAGAACAGTGACAAAGAGAGTTGAGATAATGTGACGTGGGGGGCCAAGCCAAGTTGAGATAATGTGACCAGGCCAAGTTGAAGTGTACAGAAGGCAGTCAACAGAAGAAGAGGAAAATGGACTTCTGCCCGTCTACACCTGCCGCAGACAGGCACTTCTGAACAGACATAGCTCTTCCTGTAGTGGGGATCGGGACAGACAGTTTCCCTGGCCACTCCCTACTCATTCGCAAACATTTACTTAGGCCCCAGAGATTCCAGGCACCAAGCTAGATGCTCAGGATACAGAGGTGGATCAGTCACACACAGTCACAACACTGGGGCCGGGCTGCTGACATGGTGAGAGGCCAGGCACTGCCTTCTCGGCCATCTAGAAACAGATACAGTTCTGAGGGACGCAGCAGCAACCTGGAGCAAGCTTCACTGGCTGCCGGCCTAAGCACACAGTGGAGGCTTCAGACATGCTTCCCCAACTAAGCCACACAGCCCGGAACATGCTGGAAAGCCAGAACCCTGCTGAACCCTTGTTCTGCCTATCCCTCCTCTTCTCGTTTCAACTCAGCCAAGTCTCTGAAATGGCTCAGATGGAAATTTACTCTAAAAGAAATCAAAGGAAATAAGTGAGACACAAATGCTCGTAACTATGTAGGAAAATCTCCAGGTTAGGAGGATCTCTGACGTGGGGGCCAGCCAACTACCCCTCAAAGTGGGGGTGATAAGAGAGCAGAGCTCAGGCAGGAGAGCAGACCAGACCTGGATGAAGTGGGGGGCTCCACGCACCTCCCAGTTGTGTGGCCAGTTCCAGCGCATACCTACTCAGCAGTCGGGCAGCAGACTCAGGAAAGGGGGAAGCCTTTTCATTCCTTCCAAATACCACCCACAGTTCATACCTTACAGCGACTGGGGAAAAGCAGCCAGGTTTCTTTATTACACGAGGGCCAGCTGTCATTTCTCTGGAATGTGCTGCCTGGCTTAGATGAGCCCATCCACAGATCCCAGCCTGGAGACACAGCCTAAGAGAGTCACACATGCGCTTTAGGAAGCGACTGACTAAGAGCCTTCCCAGTCCTGTTCTGACTGGAGAGAAGAGTGTGAAAACTCTGCCAGCCAGAGAACTGGGTGCTCCAAGGCACCATTCTAATCAGGGGCATCTGCTCATTTCTTCTGACCCCAGGATCCCTGAGCTCAAAGGCTTTGTATAGAAGGTCACCTAACTGGGGTCAGGTGGAGAGGACACACTTATCCAAGAGCAACTGCATTCTACACTGTGGGGAATGTTAACTCCGGCCTCATTGCTACACCCAGCACTCACCCAGGACAGAGAAAGTGAGAATACGTGAGTCTGCCCAGGGCAGGCGCTGCCAAAAGCTTTCCCAGGAGCCCTCAGAAATCCACAAAGAACAATACAGGAGTTGGTCATGGTCAAATCCCTTTTTATGAAAACACAGCACCAAATATGAACACTGCTGAGTTTTATGATCCACACCTCAGGGTTTGGAATAATGTCTGCCCTGTAGCAAGCACCCAGTGAAAATCATCATGCATTTATTCAGACGAAGAAACCATAACTAAAGAGTTTACACTCTGCACAGCAGATTAACATAGACTATGTAACAATAAATACTCTGTGGGCATCAACATGGAATGATCAAAGCAGACTGACAAGGGCCAGCCCTCAATAATCCATACTGTATGTTCCATTTTTTGAAAGGAAAAAATGATGTATGTATAAATATAAAAAACAATCATACCATAACTGTATCTTGGTGAAGTAATTTTATTTTTCTTTTTATGTTTGTTTTCCTGATCTTTCTACAAGAAATCCTACTAGAATTAAAAAGGTACATATTTTTGTGGTATGTTGAATATGCACAGGAAACAAAGTAGGCCCTTCTCAACTGAACTCCAAAGGGGCCTTGGCAGTCCCAGTGTCTGGACCCCTGTAGGGAGGTCTTGCAAAACCTGCCAATGTCCCAGCGACAGCAATTCACCCACCAGGCGGCTGGCACCGTTTCTCGGCATGGTGATTCCAAGACATACAACCTGAGCTCCTGCAGCAAGCCTGCTCTTTGGAAAGTGCATTTATAACCTGGCCAAGTAGCCATGGAAAGATGTTTCCAGCTGCAAACCAGCAGCGTCCTCAGCTTCTCCCCTTACCTCATCGGGGAGGACCCTCTGCCAAGCTCTCAGCTGCCGTCCAAATGCTGCTACATCTTGAGTTTTAACAAAGCACTTAACAGCCCAGAGACAGAACATGAGTTTGTAAGTAGGTCTTGCCTGGCACTAGGCAAAAATGCTATTTGCCTTCAGTGAAGGGATAACCTCCCCCAAACAAGGCTCTTTAACCCCTTTTCCCACCAGGGCCTAGCCTGCCATACAATGGCTAACGCTAGACTGGCAGAACCGAGAGGATCCAGGGAATCAGCCAAGGAGGAGCTATGCACAGGTTCCAAGAGGTCACACCACTGAAGCACGTGGATGTCCACACAGGCTCAGAAGTGCACCCAAGTCTCACTACCTGACATCGTGCCTCGGCCATCACCCTGATCATCCTCTAGCAAACCCTTCATCCATGCAGGCCCCATCTGTCTGACCTCTTCACCTCTGGATGGGCTTCTCTCCAACTCTGTTCTACCAAGTAGCCAGCAAGGCTTGCTTTAGCCCTCCCTTTGGTTCCCACTGCCAGATAAGATACAGTCCAAACACCACAGCCCAAAGGGCTCCTGTAGCTCCGTGACCTGGCCCTGCTACCCTCTCCAGCCTCACTGCACTACCTCAGACTCAAACCTTCAACGACTTCAGTATTTACCTCCACCAAGATACTTGTGAAAGCCAGATCTCTGCTCAGTCAGTGAAGCCAAGTGTTCTCCCGTCTCCCAAGAGTCCTCTCGAGTCCTGTCTCTCAGTATCCATTTAAGAAAGCAAGTAAGACCGTCAGTAAGGAACTCTCTGACCTTAGATCTGCAGCCCCACTATTGTCGTCAGGGGTGGAAGCTCGATGGGCCTGACAGGAATGCCTGTGTCAGGTACAGTATATCTGTCCTTACATCATCTCTACTCAGTACATGAATGCTGGGAACCATTAAAACCTCCTGCAGCAGCAGAGAAGCTGCCAAGGTCCGCATGCCAACACTGAGCTGGGTTCCCATCTGGGCCTCAACAAATGGCCTAATGATCTAGCTGAACTTAACTCATGCGTGCAAAAAAAAAAAAAAAACAACAACAACAAAAAAAAAAAAAAAACTGTGCCAGAAGATAAGCGTCATCCGTGCGGCCCCATGCCCTAGGCTCCAAACCTAGTCTGCGTTACCTAGGCAGAAGATACTGTTGACCCAAACCAGATGCTCTGGTTCCTCCCACTGCCTCCGGACTAGGCTCTCAAGTGGCTACAGAAGGACCACACGGAGGAGTGAGGAAGAGTTAACTTCCCTTGAGGCAACTCTAGCTGACAAGGGATAAAATACAAGAGGGAGCCAGCAGGTACTTCCTTCAAACACCTTCTGTAAGAAATCGTCCACAGGCATGGAGTCCCCACGGAGGTTCCACACAGAAGGAGGCCCGAAATGGCGGAGGAGCTAGCAGTCCTCCATCAAGGGGGACCAGCTTGCTAAGGTACCTCCTCATTGTTTGCCCTTCTTCTCTCCTCTCCCCTCACCCTGGCTGCCCTGCAATAACTTTTCAATAAGCACTAAGCACTTAAGCTGTGCCGCAGGCTCTGCTTTCTGGGAACCCAGTCTAAGATAACCATGGTTTATGTTTCCAGAGATCTTTCATTTCTACCACCTAATTCTCACAAAAACCTTGTAAGCCAGATAATCATCTCCGCTTCAGCTACAATACTCCTGCCTGGTCCGCAGAGGATACATTCCAAGAAACCCGGTGCATGAAACCACAGATAGTATCGAACCCTGCGTATGCTGCTTTCTCTGTGAGTGCATACCTATGATAAAACTGAATTTGCGAATTTGACACAATGAGGAATTACCAACCGAACGAAACAGAATGGTTATAACAGGCTGCTGAAATGAAGCCGCCAGAGTGGCTACCCTTACACGCTGGGGCCCGCTATTTCAAAGGTTACTTGAGTGCAAGCACCGTTCATACCATACAGTCAACCTGATAAGCAAGTGGCTACAAAGGATGGCGAGTCTAACAATGGGCAGTGTACACAGCAGGGATACACTAAACAAAGCAATGATAGCCTGTGAAAACCAGAACGGAGTGACGCGGATTCCAACACAGAACTCGGACGGGATCACAGTTGTTTATTTCTATGATTTTCCAATAAACATGTTGAGTGTGGATGATGAAAGCTAAAGAAAGTGAAATCAGGAATAAGGAGGGACTGAGCAGTGTATAAGACGCGAGAAAGATCGCTGTGGATGGAGGGCTCCCCATACACCTGACATATGTTTGCAAGCTAAGCTCCCCAACGAAGCCCCCTTCTGCTAGCCACGACCATCCAATCTCACATGTGTCACTTCATGGGACATGTGACTTCCTGAAATTGGGAAGTCATATTCTACTCAGATTGAAGAATTTCTCACAGAGGTCTCAAAGATTCACAAATAAAGTCCATGACATCCCTAGTAGGAGCCCATCAGGAAAAGGGGGGGCCATGAACAAAAAAAATAACGCCAGTTCCCTGAAATCAAGTGGGAAGTCATCTCAACTAGACACAGTATGCATTATCAGTCAGCCCAGCACTGACACCCAAGGAACAGGTACATCTGCCCTGGGGTAGGAAAGACCCAGAGTTAAATTCTAGCTCCAACTGTCATTTCCTGGCTTTGTGACCGTGGACAAGTCCTAGACTTCCTGATCCTCCTGCATGGGAACTGGTCAGCAAGCTGCCAACCATTGGGCTGATTTTGACCAATCGTCAGCACCATGAGAATGATAGGAACTTGAGGGGACCTGAAGTGGGCAGTTGCTCAGCCCAAGTTAGTCGCTCTTGGAAGGAGGAAGGTCCATGAGGAGGCAGTGAAGATGCAAGAAACGAGGAAACGGCAGAAGGTGAGGGATGTCCGCATCCCAGGAACGCCAGCAGAGACGACATATTCAATTCAGGAGAGACCAGAATCAGGTGTCACGACGTACTCAATACTCGGAGGTGACCCTGGAATTGTCTAGTCACAGACCCTAAAGCCCACCAAGGACAGTTCCCCCGCAAAAGGCAGGGAGCGCAACCAATACTCCAAAATCTCCTAGACCTCTGTGCTTCTGACCTGCTCGTTCCAGGCTCCTACAAGCACAAGCCTTGGGGACTCTACCACGCTTTGGCTCCCAGAGGTGCCAGGTACAGAGCAGGCAATCTCTAGCAAGCACTTCCCAAGAAGTCTGGAGCAGAGGCTGGCCTGGACCAGGCTCACACAGATCCTACCAGGGCCAGGGAATCACTATCCAAACACTTAATCCTCTGCCCTCCAGTGGTATCAGCTGAACAAAAACCCTCTTCTCTAAGAGGTCCAGTCCAGACCTTCTCAGCCCGCTCTGCTCTCACTGAGAAGAAAAACTGTCTAGCCCTCATTTCACGTCCCCAGCACAAAACCCACAGACTACAGGACTCAACGGTCTCCCTTTGCTCTGGGAGAGGATGGTGTCCCACCGTCAGGCACTTCACAGGTCTAAATGACTAGATTTTGAATGGCGTTTTTCAAAGCTGAGCTCTTCTTGCAGTACTCTGCTGGTCTTTCACGTGCCGGCATTACAGCGTCTGCTGCCAACCTCCATCTGCATAAAATTAAGCTCTTGACAGATCCCAGAAGCCAGGGACACACCTCCCAGGCCTCTACACATTATCAGCCAGCGTGGCCATAAGTCAGCCAAGGCCTTTCGCCCAGCCTCAACTCAAACCCTCCCAAGGATGTGGGAGGGTACACTCAAAAAGGGAAACTTCCTCAGGAGATGAGGAAGCCCTCAATTCCCTCTCTCCACTCACTCCTCAGACTCGTGTGTACTCAGTCTCTCTCCGATGAGCACCCACACACAGGGCTCCTCCCTGGGCCGAGGCTGGTTGCCAGTGCTAAACAGCAACCTCAGAGAGATTAGGAACTGCCTATGGGCAAAAAAAAAAAAATGCCTCCTCCACCTCCTCTTCTCCCTTATTCTAGTTAGCCAGACACGTTCTAGCTAGATACCAGGCATACACTATTCAAGGAATGGCCCACAATCCATTGTGGGCCATCCAATCTATAGATAAGTAAGCCACTCTGCATCACCTCACAGAAGAGCCTGTGACAATGTAGAAGGAATATCAAAGGCCACATACAATGCTTCCTTCAGTTGGGTTGTCACCTTATCTGCCTGATGAGCTCTCCAAGTACTAAGGAGGGTTAGTATGACAGAATCTTCGGGAGAAGGCCGCCAGCCAACTCCATCCTTGCAACGTGGCTTCACTGGCTGGGCCACACAGTGGACAAGCTGGACTGTGTGAGAACAAGAAGGCCCCAGAAGGAAGGAATCCAGAGGTCAAACATCCTGTGCATGGAGGGGAGCCGAGAAGCCGGGGCCTTGGGGCAAAAAAACATAGCGACAGACTGCACCTTGGACACTTCCGAGGCAGTCGAGGTACAAGGTAAAGGAAATCCTGGTCAATTTAACAGAGAACTCAACCATGGATTGTTGCAGGTGTGATATAAACTCAGAACAAGCAACAGATTGCAAAAAGTGCCCTATATTCTGAGCTAGACAAAGCGTAGGACATTTGAGGGTGCCATAAGCTACAAAGTGGTGCACCCAGACCCTGCCCTTAGGTCGTCCCTTCCAACAGGAGGACCAGGTGGTCTGCACAAGCCTTAAAGTGTGATTCTGCGGGGTGAGGAGGCTGCCTTGGGAGTAACTCAGTGCTCTCTCGGACAGCATAATAAATGTCACATTAGAACACAGATGACAGAAGCACCCACCTGTACTTCCCAGTGACAACCCGGGACAGAAGTGCTCTTGACCCACGCTCAATGAACTTCTCCACACGCAGGTTTCTCACTCCTTGGTGGTTGGGGCCCTTGGACAACTCTTCCCTAATCGGCCCTTTCCCCATCTCCTTGCCTCCACTAGAGTATCACAAAGATGATACTGTCCCAAGTTTGTGGCCACTCTGGGTGCTTCCTCAATCCAGGTTCCTAAGTGACCACTCCAGTCCACAGGAGCTCCTGCCCCCTGTCCTGAGGCATTCAAACATCTACCAAGTCCACACAGTCCAACCTCCCTAGCAACCCAGTACTTACCTTGCTGCTCCTCTAGACCTGAACTTTCTGAGTCTTTCCTCTGCCTGCCTGTCTTTGCAGTTTCCAGGCACACTGAAAGCTGTTTGTTGAATCAGTCAATCACCACGGGTCTCCGCAACTACCGAGGGAAAACATCAGAGGTTCGACAGGGATGTCTGACAGAGAGGAGGAGGCTTTCTGATATAACAGTCCATGAAACTAGCGGCACCAAGCTAGTCCCTGCTAGGCTTGGGAGCCAGAGGAGCAGGTCTCCCTCACCCTAAGCAGCGGCCCCTCTGGGGCCAGGCGGGCGCCTCCGCTTTAGATCGGGGGCGATTCTGGGGTCAGGCCGCCCCTTCCCGGGACCCTGACCCCACAGGCTAGCCAAGTGTCCGGCCCGGCCGAGCCGCACCGGCAGGAAGGGCGCCGCCGCCGCCGACCTCACCGCCCTGACCCTAGGAAGGGACACGGGCGGGACAGGAACCGAGGCGGGTGCAGAATCAGGGCGCGGGGCGCGGGGCGCGGAGCTGCGTGACCCCGGATTCAGCTCCCAGCTCGGCGCAGGACAGGTCGCACCGCCTGGCCACCCCGACCCGAACCCAGCACCGCAGGCGACCCCGCAGAACCGCGCTCACCTGGACACGCGCAGCAGCCGGCGTTTCTAGAACCTCCCGCGGCGTCGCCCCGGCGCGCTCGGCTCCTCCCTCGTCCGAGGCTCCACCCGCTTGAGCCTCCGCCACGTCCCCACCTCCCGCCCCCCGGGCCCGCCTGGGCCTGGCTCCGAGCCACTGGAGCCTCGGGGAAGGCCCGAGCCGCTCGCCACGCGCTGCACGTATGCGGCGCCCGCCTCCCTGCACGGCGTGGGACCCCGCACGACGAGCGACATCCCCATGCCAGCCATCCCCGGGCCCTCACGCCTGCCCTCGTCCTCTGTGGTCCTACCTCCCCCACATCCAGCACAACTGGCAGATTGCTGGAGGCTGGCGTCATTGAGGACGGGAACTGAGTGTCCCAGGAGACTTGAGGAAGAATGGTCTGAGGTGCGCTCAGGGCAGGTGACCCATCCCCAAAGCCTAACTGCTTCTCTGAGGGGCTCAGGCTGGCCCTGTTAGGACTCTTCTGGCGAGGTGAGGAGAAGTTGCCATAGCCTGGAGCATCCTGGGGCCGACCTATGGCTTATCACACAAGCCAAAGAGATTGAACACCTCAGCCAGCCAGCCGGGCCTGAGAGACGGACAGCCAAGAAGAAAGGGAAGCAGCCTACTTTAGTCTGAACTAAAGGATGCCCTGGCGGCTGACAGGTTCCCACGCCTGCCCTGTGAGCTTGCCTCTCCATGAATGAGGAGAAGCAGTCTGAGAATCTCATCAGGGAGCAGAGCCCAGGAGATGCCCAGCCTGTGGGACTGCATCTGGAGCCGGGTGTGGATTCCCTATAACTGCAAGGGCCAGGCGGATAGCCCAGACTGGGAAAGACAGACAAAACACAACTCAGAAAATACCACTCAGCCACTATCGGTGGCTGTGTTAGCCACCAGCCAGAGCTCAGACGGAACCAAACACAAACCTTCCTGCATCTGCTATGCCACAGAAAGTAGTCTGCCCAGATCTTCCCATGTTTTCCCGATTCTCTCTTCGGACGTCACCCTCCTCCTTTCCATGGGGTCTTTCCCATTGGCCTATAAATACCTTCAAACCATGGCTGTGGAAACAACCCTCAAATCACCCACCACCTACTGTGCATCTCTCTGCAGCCAAGCCAGCAAGCAAAAGCCCTCTTTCTGACCTCTCAAGCCTTCCAACTCTACAACAGCCCCAAACTAGTGTTCTATACTATGTTTATTGTTTTCCATATATAGATAGATAGATGCTCTTTTCAATACATCATCTAAATCAGCTTGCAAATACTTTATTACTGCTTTGGTATTACTGCTTTTTATTTATCTGTTTAGGTTGTCTAGATACTCTTGGCTCACTGCTAGCCTGTATATTAGTGACTTTCTTCATTGCAGTAATGAAATACCCCAAAAAAGCAACTGTAGGAAAGAGAGGTTTTTTTTAGTTCACAGTCTGAAGGGACAAGCTGCCATGACAGGGAAGGCATGGAGGCATAAGGAGGCTAGTCACATGGTGTTCACAGGCAGGAAGCAGGTAGAGATGGAAGTTGGTGCTCAGCTCTCTTTCTCTTTTCTTTCCTTTTTCTTCATTCCAGGACCTCAGCCCATAAGACAACCCTATTCACATTCAGAGGGTCCTCAGTTAAGCCTTTCTGGAATGCTCTCAAAGACACACCCAGTGTATCTCCTAAGTGAGGGCAAATCCCATCAAACTGATAATGAAGACAAACCAAGACATCAAGTCATGTGTCTATGAGTGTGCTGCTAGGAGTTGACTTTCCACTTCATTAGAATTCAAGCTTTCAGAATGCTCCCCAGAGCTCCTGCCTTTCAGTGGTATTAGAAGTGTATGTTAATATCTCCTTTTTCATCTATAATTGTATTAATTTGCATCCTTTCTTTGGCTAAGATAACAGAGAAAAGGCTCTGTTAACCTTGTCTAACCAACCCTCTGTTTTATTGCTCCTCTGACTTGCTCCCTAGCATCTGGGGCAGTTTGAGTGAGAAATGTCCCTCATAGTCTCAGGTATTTGAAAACTTGGTTCCCAGGTGGTAGCACTGTTTGGGGAAGGATATGTGGTGCTGACTTGCTGGAAGAAGTATGTCACTGGAGATAGGCTTTGAGATCATGTAGCCTGACTCTACTTCCTGTTTGCTCTTTCTGCTTGTGCTTGTGTTTGAGCATGTGAGCTCTCAGCTTCCTGCTCCTGCTGCCAAGTCTGCACTTGACATTATGCCCCCCTGCCATGATGGACTATAAGTAGAGCTTTCCCTGTCCTGCATCCACTCTCAAATAAACAAACTGAGGCTGATATTAATTATAAATCTTCAGCCAGTAGCTCAGGCTTATTACTAACTAGCTCTCACATTTTAGTTATCCCATATCCCTTATTTATGCTTTGCCACATGACTTAGTACCTTTTCTCAGTACAGCACATTCATCTTGCTCCCTCTGTGTCTGGCTGGTGACTGCAGACTCTGCCCTTCTTCCTCCCAGCATTCTCCTAGTCTGGCTCTCCTGCCTAACATTATCTTGCTCAGCTATTGGCCAATTAGCTTCTTTATTAAACTAATCGCAACAACATATATTCACACTGTGTAAAGGAATACTCCACAGCAATGAACTTTTGTCCCTCTGGAACTCTAAGTCTAAATAAACTCTTCCTTCTATAAGTTGCCTTGGTCATGGTGTTTTATCACAGCAGAAAATTAACAAACACTGTCTGCATTTCATTAATTTCTGTCCTGATCTTTATTATTCCTTTCTATCTTCTAATTTGAATTTGGTCATAGCCTTTTCTTTATGGCCAATAATCCAATAATTCTCCCCCTACTTTCTTCTCTTTCCCTAGAAATACAAAGTGCCTTGGCTACTTTGTGATGCAACCAGTCATGTGTTTTCCCCTGTGCTCTTGAACTTAAGATGGGGTCTTAACATTCCTGGCACTAAAAAAATATTTAAGTTGTTGTACAAAACACTGAAAGGAATTAAACACAGATCTGAGCTGATTTCCTTTTATATAAACCCCATACCCTGATACCCTTGCTACAGACATACCTACGTAGAACATTCTGTACTGTTGTCTGCCATGAGTATGCACTGCTGACCCCTCTGTAGGTAAGCTCTGCTGATAGACGCAAAGGTGTCCAACCAATGGCCCATGGGTCACATGAGACCAAAGAGACCTATGATTTCAACCCAACACAAAATTGGAAACTTACTTAAAACATGAAAGTGTGTGTGTGTGTGTGTCTGTGTATTTTAACTCAACTCTGTGGTTCTTAAGAGAATAAACTTGCACATTTGCATGTGACAATGCTGTGTTTTATACTGTGAGTATGTGTCACTCTAATTGGTTTCATAAAAAGCTGAACCGCTGAGAGCTAGACAAGATTTTTTGGGCAGAGAGGACACTGGAAAGAAGAAGAAGCCAAACAGAAGTGGAATGAGTCAGACACACAAAATAGGATACAAGTAAAAGCCACATGGTAGAATATAGATTAATAAAAATAATGTGGGTTAATTTAAGTTATAAGAGCTAGTTAGGAATAAGCCTAAGCTAACAGCCAAGTTTTCATAATTAATAATACATCTCCATTTTATTACTGGGGAGGCAATAGTCCCAACCAAAAATGTCAGCCAACAAATGCCACCCAACATCTGGGCATGTATTTCCATATACGACGTGAGTGAGTTTTAGAAAGGGGTTCCAAACACACAAAAATGGAACCAAACATGGCTTCCTAGTCCCACAGTCTCCCATGTGGGCTGTGGTACAGAGACGAATCTCTGGCTGCTACTTGCAGGCTTAAGCTGCCATCATACCATGAACTAAGTGCCTTGTGGTTTAACTCTTGCTCATGTAGACAGAAAAGGTTACAGATATGCAGTAAAGCAGATCCCGACAGGAAAGACCTCCAAACAGGTTACAGTGTGTTTAACAATGTGTGTAGGTGTAAGGAAAAAGAAAAGGAAAAGGGATATCAACAGTCATAATAAATAAATAAATAGTTTAAAAACAATTAAGTGCATAAGCCATGTAGAGATGGGAAATGCACAGTGAGTCTGGATCCTGTCTGCTATTGTGCTGTGTTTGAATGATTTGATTGCTGCTGAACGAATGACAGCTGCTGAGAGACATTAGATTATGGAAGCTGCTAAATTAAGTCAAGCTGTATATTTTTAAAATGTTTTAACTTCAAAATGGAAGTCAAAAATATGTTGCATTGGAGAAGAGGTTATGCTTTTGTTTCTACAGAAAATAAAAGGTTGTGGATTCATTCAAGGTTGATAGAGATCAGATTTGATCTAGAAAAAACTCATGAAAATCCTGACTATATATATAAAGAAATAAACCTAAAAAAACTACAAGACAGATTACATATATCTTACCTGCTCAAACATAAAACAAAAGTCATCTTTAACTGACTTGTGTACACTGCATACTCCATACTTGTGCTAATGCATATATACCTTTGAAAGTGTGTGTGTTTTCAGGACAAGGGGACCAGACAACAACAACAAAAAAAAAACCGGGTGGCCCAGGTGATCCAGCCTCTCAGAATGCCTCTGTTGCAGTTTCCTCAGAGTTCTGTGTCCATAATAGCTTCAAAGCTGCTGGCTGAGATGTTCCAACCTCACAGACTATTCTAGCCAGGACTTGACCATTATCTTAATTTTTGCAGGGCCCCCTAAAGATTCCACACACATACACACACACGCATGCACACACACACAACAGGAAGCAGTCTAGCGTATATGACACCCACATTCCTAAGAGGTGGGATGGGTAGTTTTGGGTCATTTGGTGGATTATGGAGGTTTGTCATCATTTGGGGGTTGGTTAGAAATTACTGGTCATAACAAAAACAAAAACAAAAAAGGAGATTAGATTCAGGGATCTCTTCCTGAAGAGAAAAAGGAGGGATATAGTATAAATATGATGAGATAAAAGAGTGTATTGTTGAGTCTACTTTTGAACAACCACTAGTCTCAAATATTTTACATTGGTATGAATTTTTGTATATTGATACAAATTTTAGGTTATTTTTCTTAGAACATACTGTACATATGTTTCTACTCTGGTTTAAGGTATTGTACCTATGCAGCTCATTTAACAATGTAATGCAAATTTCTAGTAGCTGAGAGTTATTATTACAAATTATATAGAATAATAAAGAAATGCAGGTTAATCACCTACAACAATCAAACTTGTAGTCATGTTAGGTATATTTTCAAGGTCAAACAGATATATTTTAGATAGATTTATGGTCTTGAAACACTTCAAAGACCTACAGAACATGGAATTTAAATGTTTTGTTAACATAGGGCTTTACATGACAATGAGATATGCCTGCTCCTGGCAGCACCAATTTACTTCAGAGAAGATGATGGGCATTGAAGAACCTTCATATGGAGTTTGCTTTCTTTGTGGCAAAAGCTAACCATTTGGGCAAGAAACTGCCCTTACCTTGACTGCTGATAGTATGCTGTACAAACTGGACAAGCAAGACACAAAGGAAAAAAACTGTTAAACTTTATCAAGATAAGGTGGGACAGTCCTTCAAAATTCCTGCTTCATATAAAATTCTTCTAGACATTCTGCAGGACACACAGGAAAACCAATCTTTGCCAAGACAAGGTAGGACATTTCTTCAAAAATTTCTGCTTCACAAAAAAATCTGTTGGAAATTCTAGGCCTGTAGGCCAAAGATGGATGCCCCAACATCACAGAGGAACTGTGGGTGACTGTCCAGGCAGCCAAAATGCCTTTGTTGCTTCATAGTTTTGTAAGTTGCTTGCTCCGCACTTCCTGTTTACTCAGGTAATTATATCCTTTGGGGTCTCTGATGGAGTTGAAGACTAGATAGTTATAGTTACAGCTTCCCTTAGTTATGATAGAAAGTAAATTAGGTACAAAACTTTGGACTCATCAAGAGAAGATAGATAATGTAATATTTTCTCTAAATTTGTCAAATACTAATGGACTAGACATTGTAAATGTATTTCTTACTTAGTAATTGTTCTTATTGTATTATACTTTTACTGTGTTAGAGTTAAAAACCTTTCCTTTTTATTTAGACAAAATGGAGGAAATGTGAAATAATCTTTCCATAAACTGTGAATATGTAACACTCTGACTGGTTTAATAAAAAGCTGAACAGCCAATAGCTAGGCAGGATTTTGGGGAAAGAGAGAACACTGGGAAGAAGAAGGAGAAACCAGACAGATGCAGACTGAGTCAGACGCACGAAATGGGATAGAGTTAAATGCCATATGATAGAATATAGATTAATTAAAATATGGGTTAATTTAAATTGTAAGAGCTAGTTAGGAACAAGCCTAAACTATTATCTAAGCTTTCATAATTAATAATAAGTCTCCATGTTGTTATTTGAGGGCCGACAGCCCCAACAAAAAAGTCCACCAACATCCAATAATCCAGTAATTCCCCTACTTTCTTCTCTCTCCCTAGAAATGCAAAGTGCCTTGGCTACTTTGTGATGCAACCAACTGTGTGTTTTCACCTGTGCACTTGAACTTAAGATGGGGACTCAACACTCCTGGCACTAATAAAAGTATTTACATTGTTGCCAAAACACTGAAAGAAATTAAACACAGGTCTAGGCCATTTCCTTTTATATAAACCCCATACCCTGATGCCCTTGCTACAGACATACCTACGTAGAACATTCTGTATTGTTGTCTGCCATGAGTATGCACTGCTGACCCCTCTGTAGGTAAGCTCTGCTGATAGATGCAAAGGTGTCCAACCAATGGCCCATGGGTCACATGAGACCAAAAAGACCTATAATTTCAACCCAACACAAAATTGTAAACTTACTTAAAACATGAAAGTGTGTGTGTGTGTGTGTGTGTGTGTGCTTTAACTAAACTCTGCGGTTCTTAAGAGAATAAACTTGTGGATTTGCAGATGACATCATGTTGTAATGTCAAAAGGAAGTCCCTTACAAGAACTCCCCAGCCTTAAGTATGGATAAAGTGAAACATCACACTGCATCCCACACCACCCTAACCCTTCTGCTCCAACATTTCTTCTGTCTTAGGAAAGGAAATCACCACCTCCTGTGTTCTTCCCTATCCCTAGGTGACATCCCTGATTCCTTGACTGTCCTCTGCTTTCACCATCCTTACGGAAAGACCTAGTGTTACCCAAGGAGAAGCAAGAACCTCTGTACTTGGCAGATAGATGACTAGATGAGTGGGTGGTCATTTGGGGTACAGTCCTTTTGTCTAATCTGGGACTCCCCTGTCTTTCCTGCCCCCATTTGCCTGTGTTTCCCTAGGGAAGGGGAGCAGGCAAACTCGGCTCCCAGCACTGAAGCCTCCTTAGCTTTTGGTAGCTGAGGCCTTGGCAAATACTGCAGCAGCTAGAGGTCTGGTCAGGGTTCACAAACTCCTGGTCTTGGATAGCATTCCCTCTTGAGTCAAGCAATGCTACACAGAGAGCACTGTATCTATTGACACATTATCATATGTATGTATGCATGCATGTATGTATGCACGTGCATGTGTGAATGTATATATGTATGCGTGTGTATGTATGTACGTGTGTGTATGAATGTGTGTATGTATGTATATAAACACATGCATCCATATCTATAGGATATATCTTTCCACTGAACCCTGGAACCAACCCTGCATATGCCCAGGGCTCCCCCATTTCTCGGAACTGAAGAAAAATGGGTATGTCTTAATTCTGAAGACCAGAAGCAGAGGGCAGGCAATATGGCCTGAGTGAGGCCACCTAGTGGTGGCTATAAGTTTCAAAATGGTGCTTAGCTGCCACCTGGCAGATCCTTAGCCTGGTTGGCCAACCCTGGCCAAGACCAAATAAGTCATCCCTTCCCCTCTCCCTGGACTATTTCATGGGTGAAAATCTAAAGCAATTACCTGGGGTGGCTTTAAGCCACCTCTTAGCTACCTCCCACATGGACCACTGGCACCAGGAACAGCAAAGCCAGCACAAACCACGCTATCATTAGCTATCGCAGGCCTTAGAGCAGCTGTAATTACCCAGCAGATCTCAGGAGGCCCCCAAAGTGAAAACAGTGAACTTAGATTTCAGCTTCTTCCTGTACTCTGCTTCATTCTGGTCTAAATACCACACAGTGCAAGCACCCAGAGTGCCAGGAGTCGGCTCTGTATGGTGCCTGCAAATGCAGAAATTGAACGTTTTTATTACATTTTATTTTCATGGGTGAGGGGTATGTGTATGCCACAGCATACATGTGGGGGTCAGAGGATAATTTTCAGGAGCAGATTCTTTCCTTCTACCGTTTGGATCTGGGTGATTGAACTCCGGTCATCAGACTTAACAGCAAGCACTTTTACCTGCTGAGTCATCTGACTGGACTCAGACACAGATACTGTGAAGTGTGCAGTATGCTGCATGCTTTTAAGATTATTATGGCAGCCCAGTAGCTGCTCTGTCCCTTTGCCTTCAACCCTGGGACCACACTGAGTGAGGAAGAGGTGGATGGGTGGGGCGGGTGAGAACAGCCACTGGACATCTGACTAAAATATGACAGAAGAGATTTTTGGGTAGTTTGTGACTTTTCAGGCTGAATCTGGAAGTCAGTAAACCCAGGAAAGAGAGCAGTAAGACGAGATAAAGCCACAGAAGTCAGGTGAGGTCATCGGGTATCTCATAAGCTGCAGAAGGGTATAATGCTGAACCCAGGCGGCTGTCACCCCGAAGTGAAAGCAGAGCAGGGAATGGGACCGAGTTTGAGGTTGAGGAAGAATATCTGGTCTTCTATGGGGGTGGGGAAGAAGAAAGAGGAGAGTTTGAAGTTGAGCAGAAAGAATACCAGGGTAGGCTAGGAGATAGCTGGTGATGATCTATGGTAATAGAAAGAAAATTGCCCAGATTTGAGAATTCACCAATAGTCTAAATAGGAGAGGCTAGGTCCCTTCCCTTATTCATTGAATGTTCTTCCCCCCAGGCAGAGTTCCATCTAAGCTCCATCACCTAGAGCAGGCCTTGCTGAAGGATGACTAACGACAATCCCCAGACAGAGCAAGAGTTCTATCCGAGCCAGCTAGACCCAGAAAGCACACCAGGCACTTGGGGCTGGCATAGAAACCTAATCACAGCCCTGCTTCCCCAATTGCAAGGCTCTTTCTTCTGCAAGGCAGTCACCCACTTAATGATAGCCCAGCGCTAATTCTCCCCGCTCCGCCCTTCCTCTCCTGGGCCTCATTTTCTGCCGTTATTTTTAAATAAAAGAACCTTACTTGACTATAATGAAACATGTCTGCTTGTCACCCTGCATCCTTTTGGGGGTGAGACTGATGTCAGTGACTCCACTCATGAGTGACTCTGGCCTAGTGAATGTGTGAATGGTGTGTACTACAGCAGCCAGGGGGTCCGGTTCCCACCTCTTGATGGCTTCGCAGATTCATGGCTTCTACAATAGACTGGAGGCAGGCTAAACATAGCAGGTAGTTTAGGACCCTGCGACCCTATCTGGTTTGGGGCTGTGCACACTTCTCTCTTATAAGCATTCACTTGGCAGCCTAGTTCTTTCACCTGCATATACTACACATACACACACACACACACACACACACACACACACACTCACACACACACTCACACACACACACACTCCTCTCCAAACCATGAACCTAGCAACCTCAAAACTCTCTTATCCCCCGACCTCCACATCAGGCACACATACTCTCATCTCCGAACAATAGTGCAAGTTTTCCTGCCCCTCATAACTATCAAATTTAGACAGGCTCTATTCAAGTATAGTCCCAACATAGTCTGATATGAAAAACAGAAGGAGCAATCCAGCCTGAGTTTTTTGTGATATGTTCACAGTACAATGAATTGTGTCCTCTAGCAAACTTGTAGGGGGAAGCCCCTGTTCACCATTTTAAGCCTATGCCTTTGCATAATTAGGCAATGCCTTTTATAAAAAAAAAGATGCATTATGGGAAAGGGCATGTACAGTAGGAAAAATTGTTGTGTGATCTAATCTATCAATCAAAACAGAAAATTACCCAAGCTATACCCCTTAATAACCAGACTCTTCTCTTGCACCTCATAAAAGGAAACTGAGTTCTCCCACGCACGGGCCCAGCTGGCACTCTTGAAGTGTATCCCTCCGTATCTGCGTTCGTGCTTTCTTTGCTCTGGACAAGCTTCCTTTGCTTCTTTGGCAAATCTGTATGAGCCTTCATTTTCAATTCTCTGAATAAGTAGCCAAGACCCTGGAAAAAACTAGCCCAAACTCCCACCACCAGTAAAAGATGAACAAAGGGAGCCGGACAATGGGTATCTGGATAATTTGTACAAAATCACCACATGGACTAGCAGGAGCTGACCCTAACCCCAAGCTGCCACACACAGTCCCAACCAGAGGAACATGGGACACCTTGAGCAGACACCCACATTTGAACTTACAGGTCACTAAGACCCTGTTCTAAGTCCCTGACTCACCTCAAGGAGGTCAGGGCGTTCATTTCTCTGGAGTCTTGGCCACTGCATACCGTATCAGACATATTCCAGAACACTCAGAGCCCATGAAAGCACATTAGTGTTAAACTGTGTAAAAACATGGCCGAACTCCAGTGGACTCATTTCCATGTTAAGATGTTATATTTACTCACACATAGTATTTGTATTCTCCATATACATTTACATAGAAAATGTAGTATTTTCTCTTTCTGCAACTTTCTGCATTTTTCCACAACTCAGATACTTGCGTAAAACTCTGATAAGCTCAATAGTCCTTGTACTTCCGTGTCTGAAAAGGAGGAGCAGACGAGAGGCCTCTCATTAGTCCAAAATACTAACATAGACCACTCACATGTGCACAAGCATGCACGCGCATGCGCAGGCACACACACAGATGCACACAAGTACCTATACAAGAGGGAGGAATTCACATATGCACACATTGGCTTTGTCCTCGCGAATGACAAGGACAGGTGCGTCCTGTCCTCTATCTCTTCTCTTGACTCTGATCTAGCAGTCGCATCTTTAAACTGGAACAGAGGAGGGACGACGGGGTGGTACCAGAATGGCTCAGCAGCTAAACGCACTTGCCCATGAAGTTCCCTGCATCCACACGGCAGCCCACAATCACCCCTAACTCATCTTCCAGGGAATCTAATGCCCTCTTCCGAACTCTGTGGGCACCCGGCACTCACATAGTGCACATACATATATGCAGGCAAAACACTCATGCACATAAAATAAAAATAAATATTAAAAAAATTAAGCCAGAATCTAACTTGATCCTTACCCTGAGCCGGCCATCTGAGGGCCTGGGCCCCGCAAACTGCCTTCCTCCCTCATCCACAGCATCCAGCATCCTGGTTGAGTAGGGACAGCTGGAACCGGGTCCTTTCCTGACTGAAAAGTGCATGGTGCAAGTAGTGAGAGCAGAAGGGCAGCTTTCTCAAAGCGGCTACACCGCCGGGCGCTATGAAAAACGACAGCTGTTTGGGACCACCGGCACTCTCCCTCCACAGCCACCGACAGCCGCAGGCCAGGCTCGCCCCTTTCCTTCATCCAGATAGCATTTCCTCATGCTCCATCTCCAAGTATAAGCAGCTATTGGTGCACAGGTGCCTGCGGGACCTTGGGAAGGAGGGGCCTTGAAGCCCGCCCCCGAAGCCTCATCCTAGCTCAGAATTTGCAAAAATAAAGATGACCACCAGGGGGTGCATGAAGCCCACCATGGGACACTCAGTTAAAGTGTCCTGGGCCTCAGGGGCAGAGCCCTCCAAGTACTCAACCCTCTGCCCTGTCTTCCCAAGCCCCAACACTAATTTAACCCATCCTATTCTATTAGCCTCCCCCCGCCCCATATCACTGTATTCTATCTCTCTTGAAAGTCCCTGCCATGGCTCCATACAAATTTCCTGACCTCTATGGGTATTTCAAATGAAACACACATACCTGAAGATCCGACGCTAACATCCACATATGAGAAAAAGCATGCAACATTTGTCTTTCTGGGCCGAGGCTATCTCACTCATAATGATTGCTTATACAACCTACACAGATATTTCATATATAAAACATATGTATTATTTTCATTTACATGAGTTTCATAATTTCATTTTTCTTAACAGCTGAATTATATTCCATTGTGCATATATAACACATTATCATTATCTGTTCATGGAGTGATGCATATCTACGTTGCTTACAATTCCTAGTTCTCATAAATAGAATGGCAATGAATGCAGACGTAGTTCTTTGTAGTAAGATAGAGAGTCTCTCGGGTGTGTAACTAGTAGTGATACAGCTGTGTCATGAATTAATCTATTTCTAGCTTTCTGAGGAACTGCCACACTGGTTTCCATGGGGACTGTCCCAGTTTTCACTTCCACCAACAGTGAATTAAGGGTTCCCCTTTCCCCACATCCATACCAGCATTTAGTGTCTTTTTCTTTTCTTTTTTTTTTTTTCTTGTCTTAGTCATTCTGACTGGGTAAGATGAAATCTCAAAGTAGTTTTAATTTGCACTTCCCTAAATTCTAAGGATGCTAAAGAGTTTTTCAAATGTTTCAAGGCCATTTGAATTTTTATCTTTTGTCAGCTCTCTGTTTAATTCCATGCCCCCATTTCTTTTTAGTTGGGTTGCTTGGTTTTTGATGTTTGCTTTTCTCAAATAACTCACTTTTAAATCCCTCCTGGGACTGACTGAGTGCCCGGGTCTCCAATCTGACAAGGTTCAGCTGGGACCCTTGCTTACTACATGAATATGAACAAACGGGCTGATAGGCGTGTTTTCCAGACCCTAGAGAGTAACTCCAGCCTGGAACTTCCAGCACGGAAGACAGGGAGGATGGTGGGAAAGCCCCAAAACTTTCGCTGAGCCTGTGAAAACGAGGACCCTCTGTAGCCAGCTCAGGTTACTTGAGCCTTGCAGGCATCCAGGGATTGTGAAGCCTGTGACCAAAATCAAGAATGAATCATGCAGAAAAACCAGGAAAGGACAGGCAAGGCCACTGGACAAACCCAGAACAGCTGAGCAACTCAGGAGACATAGGACTGGATCCCTGATCTTATCTGACTGGATTCCTGGGATGCTCTGGATTGTGTCTGTGATTGAGCTACTGTCGGGTAAAACAGCCAGTCAAAGAAAAATACCCTGGCCCTGAACCTAGAGCCAGTGAAAGAAACCCCCCCCCCAAACCAGTGCCAAACATGCTCTACCCCAACCAACTCAGAACAAAAGCCAACCAATCCCTGAGCATGAAACCCAGTCAGTCTCTGAGTTTGTCCATGCTCAGGGATTGAAATCTGACAATTCCCTACCTGGGAAAATTCCACCCTTATATAAGCCCTGTGCCTGCTGCTGGCAGAGGCAGCCACCCTCCTGGATTCCTCCCTTCCAATAAATCTCTTGAACGAGGTTTGGGTGAGACCTTCTTTCCCAGGAATGGAGCAGAGCAGAGAAGTAACGCCTTTTGCCAGAGGCAGAGCAGAGCAGAGCAGAAGGGGAAACCCTCCCCTGCCGGAGCAGAGTTGTTAGATTGGGGAAACCTTTCCCTGGAGCAGGGCTGTAAGATGCTATACTTCTAGTGACTTTGTGGTATTGCTTGGCTCCCGACTGCCAGGGTCCCTTTCCATCTGAGTTTCAATGCTTACAGTTATGAATTAATGGACAGTCCATTGTGCTAAGTGTGAATAACACACACATTTGCCATCTGTGTTGAATAGTGTGGTAGTTTGGATGAGAATGGTCCCCATAGGCTCATAGATTTGAATGTCTGGTCCTCAATTGGTGAAACCACTTGGGAAAGATAAGGAAGTGTATTTCATGATATTTGATCACATTGAAACCCTGAGACTGTGTTAACAAAATTAACTGTGAATCAGGGAGCAACTAGTTGATAGGAATTGGCCTTAGAGAGGATGAAGGACCGGTAGAGAGACACTCACAGAAGGAGTAGGGAAGGACTTAGAGATTTGTGGTCTTTTTTCTGTTTTGAACCATGTGGAGAGAAGCTCTCTTGTTGGTTCTCTAGCTGAAAAGGAAGGTCATCTGGGTACTTCTCGGTGTCTCTGATCTAGCAGGTTTTTACGCTAACATCTGACTCCGGAGTCTTTATTGGTAAATGGAACAGCTCAGATAAAAGCTACAGTACGGCTTTGTTAGAGGAGGTGTGTCACTGGGTGTGGGCTTTCAAAAACCACGCCCTTCTCTCTCCCTCCCATCCCCCCCCTCTACTGCCTACTTTCGGAGAAGTGTGAAAGGCCTCAGTTGCTGTTCAAGTGCCACGCCTGCCAGCTGCTATGTTTCTCGCCATGATGGTCATGGGCTCACCCTCGGAAGGTGTAAGCCCCGATATAGTTCTCTTATCAGTTACCTCGGTTGCAGTGTCTTTTCACAGCAATAGAAAAGTAGGTGTGTGCTCACTCAGACAGTTTCCACTCGTCCCTCCAGAGCCCCCCTCACTATCCCCCCATTGTGTGCCAGCTACTGACCCAAGTAGACAGCATCAACAGTCTCCTGCCACTATCACTTATGACTGAGCCCAACTGTGGTGGTTTGAAAAAAAAAAATGACCCCAAAGGAAGTGGCACTGTTGGGAGGTGTGACTTTGTTGGAGTAGGTGTGGCCTTATTGGTTGGACAAAGTGTGTCACTGTGGGGGCTTTGAGGACTCTGCTTAAGCTTCACAAGTGTCACAGTCAACTTCCCATTGTCTGCAAGATGCAGGACACTCAGCTGCTTCTCCACACCATGTCTGCCTGCACACCCATGGCCAAGCTCCATATCATTATAATAATGGACTGAACCTCTGAAACTGTAAGCCAGCCCCCGCCGACTGTTTAATGTTTTAATGTTTAATAAAACACTAAATGTTTTCTTTATAAGAGTTGCTATGGTCATGGTGTCTCTTCTCTTAGAAACCCTAACTAAGGCACCAACTAATGGGATTTCAAATAAAGATGGGCAGAGAGAAGATAAAGGGATGTGGGGGGAGCTGCCTGCCTTTGAAGGCCTGGTTCAGGGACCGAAGAGAAATCTAGCTGCCCTGGCCATGCTTATGAAATAGTAAAGCCATCATCCACTCACTCTGCCTGGGTCTTCTAATGCCCTCTATGCCTCACATACATTTAATCCACCAGTTAATACCCACCGATGTCCCCACTGGGCACCGCCAGGCTAAAGATGAGATGGGGCTGGAGAGATAGCTCAGTGGTGAAAAGCACATACTGCTTACAACCTGCAAGCCAGAAGGCTCATACCTGCCTGTAACTCCTGCTCCAGGGCACCTGCTGCCTTCTTCTGGCTTCCATGAGCACCTGTGTATAACCACACACACACACACACACACACACACACACACACACACACACGTAATTTTAAAGTATTTTTTTAAAAAAGTGTACCCAATCCAGGCAGTGGTAGTGCACGCTTTTAATCTCAGTCCTGGGAAGCAGAGGCAGGTGGATCTCTGTGAGTTTGAGGCCAGCCTGGTCTACACAGTGAGTTCCAGGACAGCTAGGATTGTTTCACAGAAAAAGTCTATCTCAAGAAAAGAAAAAAAAAGTCTACCCAGAATTCATGTGGTCATTTTGGTTTTACTTATTTATTTATTTACTTTACAAATAATACCATTCAAAATTTCCACTTCCTCCCCTCCTCCCACTTTTCTCCCGCTCCCCCACTCACTTTTCGCCTCTCCCTCCAGTCCTAAGAGGGGGCAGGGTACCCTGCCCTATGGGAAGTCCAAGGCCCTCCCGCCTCCATCCAGGCTTAGGAAGGTGTGCATCCAAATAGACTAGGATCCCAAAAAGCCAGTACATGCAGTAGAGACAAATCCCAGTGCCATTATCATTGGCTTCTCAGTCTGCCCCAATTGTCAGCCACATTCTGAGGGTCCAGTTTGATCCCATGCTCATTCTCATTTTGGCTTTTGTGGGAGAAGAGGTGAAGAAACTGACAGTGAGTCCCAGGAGCAGAGGACACCTACAGAAGGAAGGACTCGGGTAGCAACATCAAGTAGAGGGGTGACATGTGGTCTCCCAAGTAGCTGGTCACAGAAGACACAGGATGAGCAAAGTCTGAGGTGAGAGACAACAACAGATTGTATTTATAAATAATAATCGGAGTTTATTACCCAGATAGCACATGTTACAAAATCCATAATGTATTACTGTGACTTGGGAATAATAATCACCTGAAACAGTCAATATTCACTTTCACCCTCATATTACTGTCTCTAACACCATTTCCGTCCATGTTTCCCTGACAGATTTCTACTAGGATTCCACACAGTGACGGTCTGCTGACGACATAGTTGGCCTTCATTTTTCAGAAATGTCTTCTGCACCTGTCGTTATTTGGAAGGCTATTTTTACTGGGCAAAGAAATCTGGGAGCTGGAGAAACAGCTTAGTGGTTAAGAGAGCTTGCTGCTCTTCCCGAGAGCCCACATTTAGTTCATCACCCCCAGAAGGCAGCTTACAAACACTGTTACTTCAGTTCCAGGGATCTGAGGCCCTCTTCTGGCCTTAGTGAGCAAGTGCACACATGCTTGCATATGTGCAAACAGATAAATAAATAAATAAACAAACAAACAAACAAATAAATGTATGTGTCTTTGTTAACAGGGTTCCTTTTCTTTCTGTTTGAAGATATCATTCTACCATCCACAAAGTCCATCATTCCTGTTGGAAAGCCAATAGCCCTGCAATGGCTCCGTTGTTCCCCACATGGACTTTCAAGACTTTCTTTGCTCTATACTAGCTGGGCTATGACATGCCTGCATATGTTTCCTTCATACTCTTCCTTTGCTGTCTCCTGCTGATGGTGGAAAACTCTTGGCCATTTTCTCTCTTGATATCACCCTTGAATGACATCTCAAATGTCAGCCATGCGTATACCATCTGTTTGACAACACCCCATGTGTCTTACTGCGTTTTCTTTGCTTTTGCGTCCATCTGTGTATTTTGGTTTGGGCGTTTACTAGTTTACTGATTATATCTTCTTCGATGTCCATTCTATTTTTAAATCCATAAGTTCTCTTTTCTTTTTGTATGTATATGCATGTATAGGCACATGTGTGTATGTTTGTGCATGCATGTATGGGTGCGTGTGTGTGTGTGTGTGTGTGTGTGTGTGTGTGTGTGTGTGTATGTGTGTGTAGGCCAGAGGCTGACATGCAGTACCATCCTCCATCACACTCCACCTTATGTTGAGTCAGGGTCACTTGAACCTGCTCTTGTTGACTCAGCTTGCTGAACTGGCCAGCTTGCTCCAGGAGGAACTTGTCTTAGTCTCCCAAGTACTGGGTTCGTAGGAGGGTCACCACACCCACCTGGCATTTGTGTGATGCAGGAGTCCTCATGCTTGTGTCGAAAGTGATTTACCCACAAGGCCATCTCCCAACCCCAAATCCGTGAGTTCTTTCTGTCAGATACGGCATTGCTTAGCTCTCTAGGTCCAATTGGTTCCTTTTTACATTGCAATTCTATTTTAAGTGCGCTGACTATTCATGTCTTTTGTTCTTTTCTTCTGTTTTCTTAAACATTTTAATCATAATTATTTGGAGTTCCTGGTTTTCTGTCTATTCCCATTGTCTTTTCTCTTGGTCTTTAGTCATTTGGTCCATACAGTTTGGATGACTTTTCGCGACAATGGACCACCTGACTACTGCAAGGGCCTGACTTAACACTGCATATGGCATGGGTGGTTCATTTTTGTCCTAGGCAATCTCTCTCTCTCTCTCTCTCTCATGTCCTTTTTGGGGACTTGGATGAAAACCTTGGTGAACTAGAATTCCAATTGTCTTCCTAGCACTCTGCGGTTGAAATCGTCCCTGGTTTTAACTGGGGACTGCTGTTTAAAAGCAGGGAGACAAATCCGGAGGGATTTGTATGTGATTGTTGGGTGACATCTCTACATCACCTCCCTTCTGAAATCATCCCCCTTTAAGTCCCAGCCTTTGGGACTTAAATTCTGACCTCTGTATCTAAAACCTGGTAAGACTGCTGCTTTCCGCTGGTCCTTCTCCCGCTATGCCGCCCAGGGTAAAATGTACCTGGGGGAAGTGCCTAAGCACACGTGGGGTTTAGTGTGGATCTTCTTTTCTCGAGGATCATGACCCTCAGTCCTCACCTGCCTTCACAGCTCTCTCTGTAGCGGAGAGTATCCTTGAACTCCTGATCTTCCTGCCTCCTCCTTTTAGTCCATGACCGTTTTATGCTGTGCTGGGGATCAAACTCAGGGCCTCACACATGCTAGTCAAACATTCTACTAACTGAGCTACATCGTCAGCCCTGTTTTATATATTTTGCCTGACTTTTGTCATAACTTTTGGCAAGGGGATTGGTCAGGCATGTTTTACCCATCATGGGAACAATAGAAAGTGTTCCTCCGTCTACTTCTGGTGCCAAATCAGAAAGACCTGGCAAGGGTAGAACCAATGGACCTGACTTCCTGGCGTCTTCTCCTTTCTTTAAAGTTTTGAGCTTTTTCATAGGTTATGACCAAGACCATGTGGTAAAAAGCTTACCACCCCCACACACGTAAGAAACTCCTCAACTAGATAAAACAATTCTAGCAATGACTTGCAAACATTGAATATGAGGTCACTTTCATTTTTGAGCAGGGAAACACATGAAGTAATCGCAACACTCAACAATGGTTTTTGGTTTGGGTTTTTGCCTGGGATTCTTCCCAAACTCTGGCAGAGGGAAGCAACCAAAACAGAGCAAAGGTCTGAACGAGTGGAGAGAAGAGAGCAGAAATGGAGTGTGTATGCTGAGGTGGCTGAAATGTGTTGGCAGGGTATTGGGGCAGAAGGAGCTTCCCTAAGAAGGAACCCCACAGAGCTACACAGAGATCCATTCAAGACTCTTGTGTAAGGTGTGCACGCGCACACACACTGCCCTGTGAGTGTGCACACTAAATGAAGTTTCAGAGGTCATACCGTGCTGGCACCTGTCTTGATCAGCCAGAGAGGAAATTCCTTCCTAAACTACTGAACACTCTGAGTGTTCCAGCAAAACCTTAGACAGGGCTGGGGAGATGGAGTTACTGAAGTGCCTGTCTGGCAGGCACAGGGACCTGGATTCATCCCCAGAACCTACATTTAAAGGGCCAGACATAGTGTGTGCTTTTATTTTCAGAACTGCGGAGTCAAAGACAAGTGGATCCCAGGGGCTTGATGGTCTGCTAGCCTAGCCTACTTGGCAAGCTCCAGGCTAGTGAGAAACCAAAATAAATAAATAAATAAGTAAAAAATCAAGGTGTAGAGATGGCTCAGTGGTTAAGAGTACTGACTATTCTTTCACAGGATCCAGATTTGATTCCCAGCACCACATGATGGTTTATAACCCTTCCTAACTCCAGTTCCAGGGTTTCTGATGCCCTCTTCTGACCTCCACTACATGCACATCATACACAAACATATACACAGGCCAAACACTTGCACATAAAATAACATAAAGAAATCTAATGAAAAATTACAAAGGTTTATTTGTAAAAAATCAAGGTATATAGGGCACCTGAGGAATGACAGCTGAATATGGCCTCTGGCCTCCTTGTGCACACATGCACACACAGACCTGCACACGCATGAATATGTGCACACATATATTCTCCCCCTAGAAAAACTTAAAAAGTCTACCTCCTCAGAGCAGGGACACTCTACCTCTATAGTACCTTAGGCCTAAAACCAAAACTCAATGGAATTAAATGGTAAAGCTTCTGTTTAGTGAAACACTATTCCTTAGAGGAGAAAATAACACTTGACATATCCACAATTCTCATTATCTGATCAAATACTAAGAGGCATTGAAGAAGCAGAAAATAGAATACATAACTATATAATTCAGGACTCTCTTTCGCCTCTGCAGGCCCTAGGAACTCACACGGTACACAGATATATGTGCAGACAAAACACCCATATACATAAAATTATAAAAAACATCGAGGTGGGGACAAGTTTAAGCCAGCAAACTAAAGGTGTAGGGTGTGAAAAGGAGGCTCACGGGGGGGGGGCTTGCCGACTGATAGCCTAGCCCAGGGTTCAGTAAGAGACCTTGTCTCAAGCGAATAAGGCAGAGAGAGATAGGTTAGGACACCCAATGTCCTCCTCTGGCCTCAGCATTCCCACACACCTGCCCGTGTACTGTGTTCATTCATACGCATGTTTTTGTGCTCTCTCTTCTTCTCTCTCTCTCTCTCTCTCTCTCACACACACACACACAAACACACACACACACACACACACACACACACACACGAAGACAACAGAATGATATATTTAATAAAATCAACCTAGTATTCTCTGTCCAAGGAAATACTCTTCAAAACCTGGGATTAGAAATACAGCAGTAGATTTTTCGGTACTGGAAATGTTAGAGGAAGAGTTCTTACGGCCAGAGGGAAATGGTGTGCTGGAAACTCAGCCCTGTAGAAAGGAATAGACTGCTAGTACATATGACAAGTAAATAGAAGTGAGGTCTGCTGGTTAGCCTCGTCAGCGCCGACCAGATTCAGAGTCACCACGGAAACGAACTTCTGGGAAGGATTTCCTAGATTGGGACAACTGAAGTAGAGGCTCCATCTAAACGTGGGTGGTACCATGCCATGGGCTGGAGTTCCTGAATGAAGAAAAAGGAACAAGCAAAGTGAGGACCTGAACTCATTTCTCTCTGCTTCCTGACTGCAGCGCAGTGGGACAGCTGCATCCGGCTCCAGCCGCCACACCTTCCCCGCTTTGACAACTGCACCTTCCAGCTGTGAGTCAAAAATAAAGCACCCCCCCCCGTAAGTTGTTTTTGCCACCTGTTTAAGTTACGAACACAATAAAAATAAATGCCCCAAACATCATCTCCAGAAATACCAACTGGTGGAGGCGGGAGAGCTGTCTCAGTAGTTAGGAGCACTTTTGCTCTTCAGAGGAGCAGGACCAGGCTCAATTCCCAGCACCCAGATGGTGCCTCAGCCATCTGCAGTTCCACGGCGCCAGGAAGGCCCATGGTACACAGACATACATGCAGGCAAAACACTAATACACATAAAACAACGAAATAAATAAACATTAAAAAAAGAAATAATAACTGCCAGTAGTCAGTAGTATAGGCCTCTGATTTCTTAACTCATGTGTAATAAAAATATTATTGTGATGAAAAAAAGGTTTTTCACCCCAAGATTGTAAAAATCCGTGTTTAGTACGAGCTCCTATATTTTGTTGTTTGGTGGTGGTGGTGGGTTTTTGGTTTGTTGGTTTGTTATTGTTTTTGTTTGCTTTGTCTTTTGAGACTTACTCTGTAACCCAGACTGGCCTTCAACTCACAGAAATCCTCCTGCTTCAGCCTCCTGAGTGCTGAGATTACAGGTGTGAGTCACGATGCCTCATTTATTAGTCTATTGTTGAGTGTAAGCCTACCTGAACTGCTTAGAAAAACATTTATACTGTTATCATTTAAATATACTGTTACATTTAAAAGTGAAAAGTCCCACATTCAAATGTTTAAGAACTTTTTTCCCAGCTGGCAATGCTGCTTTGTGGGGGGAACCTTTTGGACTGTGGATTAGTTAGCAAAAGTGGGTCACTAGGGGCAGGCCTTAAAGGTGATGCCCATTTCTGATTCTTACTGGAGCTCTCTGCTTCCAATTTACTCAGAGGCAAACAGCACAAGCCTCCAGCTCCCACCACCAGTGCCCCAGCCATAAGGCCTTTTTTTTGTAAATGGTTCCTGTCAGGTGTTTTGCCACAGCATCAAGAAAGATGGTCTAAAAAGGTAAAAAGGTGATATATATATAATCACACACACACACACATATATATAAAATGAATCCATGTGAGATTCATTTTATACTGTGAAAAATTATATAGTATATAAGATTTCAACCTTGGTTGTTCTGTTGCTGTACAGATAACAGCCCCCACATGATATTTTGAAAATTTCACACACATATAGATGTACTTTGACCCTCTGGATGCCTCCTGCCCCCGCGTGAGCATGGGTAACAACAGGTTTTTAACCGGAGCATACACAACACTTGCCAGTGGCTACACCGCTGAAGAACACATTTTCCCCTTTCCCAGCAACCGTGAACTGCTCTTTAGGGAGGGCTAAAGCACCCAGAGCCCATCCTCTGTCTGTGATAGAACGCTGACCAGCACACTCTTGTGGAGGCTTTCTGCAGGTAGCCACAGCCGCTGCGAGTTATGAGCGTAATAGCTGCGCTCTATCTGGAAGACAGCTTTAGAGCAATCCTCCAAGCCTCCAGCACTGACTTCCTTTCTGCCTTCTCTTCTGTGGTGTTCCCTGAGCAGTAGATGGAATGATATAGATGTTCCACTTAGGTATGAGTATTCCATGGTCACTTATCCTCAATAACTTTGACCAGTTATAAGTCTTTACAGTAACCTCCACCCACTGTAAGAAGAGCCTTCTTGCCTGGCGGTGGTGGTGCATGCCTTTAATCCCAGCACTCGGAAGGCAGAGGCAGGCAGATCTCTGTGAGTTCGAAGCCAGCCTGGTCTACAAGAGCTAGTTCCAGGACAGGCTCCAAAGCCACAGAGAAACCCTGTCTCAAAAAAACAAAAACAAAAAGAAGAAGAAGAAGAAGAAGAAGAAGAAGAAGAAGAAGAAGAGGAAGAGGAAGAGCCTTCTCTAACCAAGGCTGAGAGTAGCACTAATCTATCAACGTAAACAAATCTTTAGAGGGCAATCTGACAGGTACATCATGTCCAATTTATCAAAACAACAGCTGTAGCTTCACTCTTAAGGCCTATGATCTCCCTAGCCATAGGCTTTTGACCAGTTGACAATACCCAGTACACATTTCCTTCTATGAAGTGAGCTTCAAATCCACCTGGAATGTAGCTGGCTATTCCCCTAACAGTGGTACCCCCTTGCTACAGTGGGCTCATTTTGCCTGGCAGTTCAGTCGGGTAGCATGCTAGGCCCACATCTTGGTAAGACTGTTAATGTCTTTTTTTCTCTCAGCTGCCTGAATAACACCTTCCTGAATAGTACCTTCCTGAACTATGGAAGGAAGTTAACAAGCTTGATTTCTCGATGTTCAGAGTGAGGCATTTTCAGTAATAGAGTCCTATCATCTAGCTCTAGTGAGTAACCAAATGCAGTAGCAATCGCCTGTATTATTTTGGGGGGGGGCGATGTAAGGACCTCCCTGACCAGCAACTCCTAGGGAGGTATCCCATGCCTGGCACTGGGATTTTCATTTAATAACCTATGGCTTCTAGGACCAGCAGTGTCTGCCTCTCAGAAGGCTTCACAGATCTTACTCGTCTTTGCACAGGGGCCATGCTAATCTGTAGCACTCCAATTTTAGTCTATGTGCTGATGAGGCAAACCTCTTAAGATGATTTGGTGAAACAAGTGGAAGACTTGTATGACAAGAACTTTAAATCTCTGAAGAAAGAAATTGAAGAAGACACCAGAAAATGGAAAGACCGCCCATGCTCTTGGGTAGGCAGAATTAATACAGTAAAAATGGCAATCCTACCGAAAGCAATCTACAGATTCAACGCAATGCCGATCAAAATCCCAACAAAATTCTTCAAAGACCTCGAAAGAACAATACTCAACTTAATTTGGAAAAGCAAAAAACCCAGGATAGCCAAAACAATCCTGGTCAACAAAAGAACATCTGGAGGCATCACAATCCCTGACTTCAAACTATACTACAGAGCTACAGTACTGAAAACAGCCTGGTACTGGCATAAGAACAGACCAGTGGAACCGAATAGAAGACCCGGATATCAATCCACACATCTTCAAACACCTGATATTTGATAAAGAAGCAAAAAATATCAAATGGAAAAAAGAAAGCATATTCAACAAGTGGTGCTGGCATAATTGGATATCAACATGTAGACAAATGAAAATAGACCCCTATCTATCACCATGTACAAAACTCAAGTCCAAATGGATCAAAGACCTCAACATAAAGCCAGCCACACTGAACCTTATAGAAGAGAAAGTGGGAAGTACGCTTGAATGCATTGGCACAGGGAACCACTTCCTAAATAGAACCCCAGCAGCACAGACACTGAGAGAAACAATTAATAAATGGGACCTCCTGAA
>PVIU01001917.1:81464-190834 GCA_004026605.1 Ondatra zibethicus | reverse complement strand
GCAGCATTGTTTGTAATAGCCAGAACCTGGAAACAACCTAGGTGCCCCTCAATGGAAGAATGGATCAAGAAAGTGTGGATTATATACTCATTAGAATACTACTCAGCGGTAAAAAACAAGGACATCTTGAAGTTTGCATGCAAATTGATGGAAATAGAAAACGCTATCCTGAGTGAGGTAACCCAAACCCAGAAAGATGATTATGGTATGTACTCACTCATTAGTGGACCCTAGCTAAAAAATAAAGATAATTTTTGATATTTGTTATCCACTGGGTAGATTACAATGGTGCCAGAAACCATATGTAATATGTAAAATAAAGATACAAATGTAATGAAGGAACCCCAGAAACTAGTGAGCAGCTGTTTCAGAAGAGAGGAGAGGGTCAAGACAATGTCAAAAAGCAGCTGCAGAAAGTGTTTGCTGGTGACACTGTGGAGCCTGCCCTCTCACTTAAATGCTTATTTACTCAAATTAGCTTAGCTCCTTTGTTTCATTATTTCTTGTGCAAAATGTGAAGCAAGAAATATTAATGTGTTAGTTCTATTTGCAGTAGAATTTTATAAGTATTTAATAACTCTATTTTATGTGTCATTAGCTGATTCAAGTAGAAAAATAAGTTGAGTAAATTCCAGTAATACTTGGTTATTGCCATTCCAATCTGGGGATAACGGGAAAAGTAGAAATTAGTTCAGTTGAAGTTGAAATAGTCAACACATTTCATTTCATTTCATTGTAAATACTGTTATAGATTTGGTTGAAAACTAAAACTCATGAGTGAGATTGTTTGTTTTGGCTATAATAGAGTTTCACTTGTTGGTAGAGGAGAGAGTCATTCAAAAGCAACCAGAGCTGGGGAGGTGGTTCAGAATCCAATGCCTCTGGTTTCTGTTAGTTTACTTGAATGCACAGTTCTCCCCAAACAACATACCCATTATAAAAATATATCTTTAGAAACACCATCTAAACTAAAAATTCTGTGGAGCAATGTTGTAGAAAGAGTGGGCTGCGAGCCGCCACCCGGCTTGCTTAACCCCCGAAATAACCACACAGAAATTGTATTAATTAAATTACTTCCTGGCCCATTATATCTAGCCTCTACTTGGCCAACTCTCACATCTTGATCTAGCCCACTTCTATTAATCTGTGTTCACCACAAGGTCGTGGCTTCCTGGGAAAGATTCAGCATGTCTGACCTGGAGGCTCCATGCCAGCTCTCTCTGCCTGCCTTCTTTCTCCCAGCATTCAGTTCTCTTTTCCCCACCTATCTAAGTTCTGCCCTATCAAAAGGCCAAGGCAGTTTCTTTATTTAACCAATGAAAGCAGCACATAGACAGAAGACCTTCCTACATCAGAGCAAACTTAGCTTTAATTGGATGTGGTGTGCTTAGAATTCATCATTATATCCAAATAACCTGAGGGTCTACCAATAATGACATTTTTATAATTGTTAAAATGACTGAGGGAGATACCAGCTGACAACTATTATCCTACACACACACATACACACACACACACACACACACACACACACCATATATACACAGTCACAAAATAAACATATGATGTAAATTCAACTACCATTCTTCACTTTTTACAAATTGAATTATAGGGTCAAAAGTTTTCATATGTTTTTCTTACATGCAATATGCAATTTTGGTTTACTTTTTCAGTTTTCAAAATGTATGAAATTTGCTATATATAGACCACCAACAATCTGAAACACACACACACACACACACACACACACACACACACACAGAGAGAGAGAGAGAGAGAGAGAGAGAGAGAGAGAGAGAGAGAGCACCAAAATAACATAAAAACACCAGCTTGGAAGCATATTTCTTTTCTTTTTCTTCTGGCATGTTTGAAGCTTTGGAGGATCCTTAGGATTGTCTGATAATCATGTTGAATTCTTTGTAATTGCATCCTTGAAGTATTGATTGCATGTTGTTTAAAATAAATTAGGTGGTGAATGTTGAATTTAATTGGTGTATGAAATGGCAAAACTTATAATTTTGCAGGATTTGGTGAATTACAGCTACAGAGAAAAATAAAAGGTTGCAAACAGTGAGGGGTTGAGATTCTTCCTTCATTACATGGGAGGCTCTGAGCAAATGAAATCAGGATTCTTAATTGATGAACACGTTGCAAAGCAGAGCAGTAGGCTAGGGTTGGGTTTAAAATGTGTTATGTGGCTTGATTTAAAAATTTCTCGGCTTAGCCAACTATTTATAAAATAGAATTCTAACTCTGGCTGAGCTTGGAAAAGTCAGTGAATTTCCACCTGAATGAAACTAGTTTGTTGGTAGCTATTCAGTAGATGGATGTAGCATTTTTAGGATCATCTCATGAAATTCTTATTTCTACTCTTGGGGATGGGTTAAAATAATGCTTTCTAGAAGAAGATAGAGGGATTTTATGCAAAGCCCTTGTTGGAAACCATTATGAGAACAAAGGCTCTGAAAGTAGGTATTCTTGATAAAATTCTCCCCTAGGGCCTTTCCATAGTAGAGTGATTGTTGCACTTGTTCCACGAGAGTCCACTCTTCTTCAGTGTATAATGCAGCCCTAGCATACTCAGAATTATGTCAGAGCTAGCAGGAAGGGTCTAATAACCACAGTAGGGTTCACTCTTACAACTTCTATCTCATCGATGTTTCTTTATGGATACAAGTTGCAATGGAAGTTGCATTTTGTGAAACTTAGACTCATAAAGGCTGGGAGTTATACGTTTAACCCCTCTGTCAAAGGAAGGCCAACAAGATGGCCTCAAAGGAATGCCAACAAGATGGCCTTGAAAGTCTTGTGGCTCACGGAAATGACGTCCTTCTGAATGTGTGCTCATTAATAGTTCAGTAGCATTAGACATTTGCCAGCTAGGAGAATATACATAGAGGAACACTTGTAAATGTTGTGTTTATGCACAGAATTTATAATGCAACAGAGAGAAGTTCTGGAATAACTAGACAACCTACTTCTGATGCTAGAGCAAACAAAAAACCCCACTGATCTGCCCTCAGCCTATCCATTCCTAAGTCTGTGCTCAGAAAAGGGCTCATGACTTGTAGGAGGAAGATCTATTCAGCTGCAAAATCGGATTGATTTTATTTTTATATGAAAAATCACAGTAAAAGTTTCCAGAAATACAATTATAATTTGATAAATGTCAATTCATATGTGACCAGTTATTCTCAAGTTGCCAATAACTCATTTTGTCTAATATAGATTTATTCTAAATTTTAGGAAATCCTACCAAATGATACATTATGATGATTGAAAAGGAAGAAATGCAATTTTAAAAAAGGGAGCAGTTTTTTCCCCTAGTATGAATCTAAGTCCCCAATAATCATACTCCCTTTTTATATCTTTCCTGTTATTGCCCTAATCAAATTTCTTCAGTCGTATTATGTCATCTTTTTGTGGCTGCAAGCTCTCCTACACTAACTTCCTTACATAATGTCTTCCCTTTGTCATCCCTAGGAACCATTGTCATCATCGTAATCAACAGCAAATATTTATTGAGCACCTGCTATGTGTAGGCTATCAAACTAGGAATAAAAATAGGTCTGTCATATTTCCTGCAGGGAGCAACCTTTGATCTAGTTTGGCATTCACCAAAGCTACACGCCAAGAGTTTACGGATCAAACAGATAGTCTAAAAAGGACTAAGAATGGACAGCTGCTGTGTTGCATGTCTGGGGTTCAAGCTGAACCCTGAAGGAAAAGATAAGACTTCAGATGGGAGAAACAAAGAGAATATTGGATCATTGGCAAATGCCTGACAATATGACCAGACATTGGGCATTTCAATACCACATCGTTATCTTTATCCATAGTTATCTCATGCCGTAGGTTGAACACACCTAGTCAGGTTAAGGAATAATGTGATGTCTCTAGGAAACAATGAATAGTCTGAGTAGTGGAAGGATAGTCCACTTTATCTTCTTAGGAAGGAGAATCTGAGGAAGGTTAGAGCCGACTTCATAAGTCTTGGCTTATGTTTTGGTACAGGGAGTTTCAGGTGGAAGACGATACTAATGATGCACTCATTTGCTTGGGTTGGCTTTCTGTTTCTGCACCAGCTTCTTTAGTATCTTATGAGTAGGTGGCGTCAAGATGGGAATACAAGAATAAACCCTTCAGTTCAAACTGCCAAGGAAAGGCCAGAATATTCAAGGATCACTTTACCAGTTATAGAATCATAGAACTTAAGACTTTGGGGGCCCTTAAGACAATTATTCAGCCCCAGATCCCTTAGATTTTACACTGCCTGAAATTATCTTTATCAACAGAAAACCACTTTCAGAGTTGCGCCTACCATGTAGATCAGTTGAGCCCCAGGCTAAAACCTTTTCTCTGCCAAGTGAGTTTTTTCTAGGCTATTCAAACATCGGTATATTCTAGTTACTTATTTTGCCCTCCAGTTCTATATCAGTTAAAATATGCTATATCAAAATAGTATTTTACATACCATGAGACTTTTGAAAAATCAATTTAGTATTTTCTGTGTCAAAATGTTGTTGACCAGAGAGTGAAACAATACTACACTTGAGAATGTGAATGGGAATTTGAGGAGTTATTGTTTTTCCTAAATGCACTCTGATGTGTCTGGTTATTCTACTGTTATTTAAATACTTCTTCAAACAGTGATTGGAGTTGGCACTAGTGAATGGGGCACCAATAAGAGTAGGTCTGAAGTGTTCACACAAAGAAAGTGATTTTGCCTTTTTTTGCCAGCTCTGGGCAAATTCAGCAAGAAAGAAGAAATCTAGAGAGATGGTTTTGACTAAAACTTGGCATTATGCATTAAGGCTGTCCACAAAGATGCCCATTCATGATCAATGAATGCTTATTAAATAAATGAATAGGTAGATCCCAGAGGGAATTTCATTGCCCAAATACAAAAGCATTGCCCTTTTGTAGAAAGTTGCACATATGGTGAGAAGCCATAACTCTCTACAGTGAATTTAACTCTATTTTAACCTTATATTACTAGTCTTTATTGTCTGTGGGTTAGAAGACTTTATGTTTTTTGTTTTACTTTGTTGGTTTAATTTTGCCTAGCATTGCGTTTCTTTAAGGAAAGGTTGTGTGGCTCCTTAAATCCTTGTGCTCACCTGGCATTGCTATTTTCTGTCTGACGTACACATAACTAAGTTCATAAGTGTTTGCATTTCACTCCGCAGTGTTGGAGGGAAAAATTCTCCTTGTTTGAAATAAAGTGGGAAAGGGACAATGTAAACATAGACAAGGTAGATGGGTAGATGTTGGGAGAAATATTTGTAATTAAAATTAGTATCCTAGCAGGGGAGGGGGCATTGCTGCAATTCTTGCCATTATAGAGAGAGTTGTTCTCTTTCTGAATGATGTGTTTTATTATTTGTTTTCATGTTCAAGTACTTAAAAGAAAAAGAAAGCACGCTGCTTTTAAAAAATGACAGACTAAACTATCAAAGATTCATATAATAAAGGAAATTTGTTATTTAAGATATCAGTTTAGCTGCTAAAATAAGGGATGCAGAGAGAGATCCAAAATGAAACAGTACTTCATTTCTGTCACGAAGAACCTGACTGGAGGTGGGGAGTTCTAGCCTCTGCAGAGCTTTGCAGTGCTGGAGAAATGGCCATTGTGTAGCTTATTGATCTGCCTCTGTGATGCATGGCTTCCATCTTGGGATTCAAGATGGCTGTTCCAGTACAATCACCACATAGATATGTTAGCAGCAGGAAGGAAGGGAAAGAAATCTGTAAACCTTTCATCTTATATGCCTGAGCCAAATGTCCAACTTGCATCCAGTTGGCTGAAACAATTATGTCTATTTGTGTATGTGAGATTTACGGTGTATAGATTGGTGGCCATGTGTCCAACCAAACACTATTAGCTTGCTAGGATAAAAGGAACAGCAGCCCCTATTGCAAGAAATAAAATTTGCAAAGACCATTTTTTTCAGTTGACAGTTTTCATAAGTAAAGGTGGAAACTGTAATGACAGAAATACAGTTGTCTCTTTATTGCTTATATATAATCTTGCATCCACAATGTGGGAAGTAAACAATTATCTGATAGAGAAATAAGTTAAAGCTCAGGCAAGATAATGAAGCTGTCCAATGAAGCATAGTAATTAACATCTGCAGGACTATAGGAAAATCCATTTTCTTCAAAGTTTTAATGACCAAATGAGAGAGTCTAGTATTTCCTTTGGGGGTGCTGGCAACTGTTAAAGTAAACCTGATGAGGATTAGAATAAGTTTTGTGGGGAGGAGACTCAGAGACGGGCATAATATAGAAACATTGAAGGCAGAGGAATGGCTTAAGAAGAGACTACACATAATCCTAGGGCCTTCAGAAAGAACAAAATGTAAAGTATTTGAAGGGTAAATGTAGATATAAGCTCAGAGCCCTGGTGGATCATGAAATGTCAGACACCATAACAGTTGTTTAAACAGAGAGAATTTAATATAGAGAACAGCCAATTATGTAAAAAAAAGGCAATGAAAAATAAAATCTGAGGTAGTGGTTTTCAACAATGGATATTTTGCCACCCTAGGAACCAGTGTCTTGGTTATCACAGTGTAGTGGGGAGGTGTTATTGGCATTTAGTAGGTAAAGTTCAGGAATGCTAAATTACTCAGAATTTCTGTGACACAGAAGCCTCTACCCAAAAATGGCAATATTGCTGAGCTAAGGAAACCTTCTCTGGGGTATGAAAAGGCTATAACCACAGAAAGCAGGAGATCCTGATGTTGGAGAGGAGAAGGGAGAAGGCATGATGATATTGAGGCTCTAGGGGTGCAGGTCAATTGGCTGGTCCTGAAGATTGTGGGCTGAGGGTGGGACGTTAAGATTAATTCAGTGAGCTTTTTGTAAATACATATAGTCTACCAAGAGAAAAATTCTCCAGCTACTTGGGGAACAAAGGATGGGTCTAGTTTTCAATTGTTAACCCCCAGTCAGAATCAAACAGCATGCAGAACAGCAGGCTGGTAATGTGAGGCAGATGTACAAGTACCTCCAACCAGAGACCAGCTAAGGCTGAAGCCACAAAAGATAGGATCAGCTAGCAAGAAGCTGTGGTATGTAGGCTAGATTGTAAACCTCCTCATTTTAGAATCCCTTGTCCCCAAGAAGGAAATACACATTTGGGATCACACCACTGACATCATTGCCTTGGAGGAATTGCTGGGTTTTCTATTTTAAAATTTTACAGTTTTGATGGTGGTAATTTGATTGTATCATAGTGTTTGTAGGGCCATTTGAAATACTCTAGAAGAAAAGCTGATTTTTTAAATCAACCCACTCTGATCACATTTCCTTTATAACAAAATATATGGTTACACAAATCTTGATAATGATACTACTTCATTCTGTATATATTATAACTGCTATATCATAGAACAAAAGACAAGTAAAAAATAAGAAAATAGAAAGAAAGTATGGATTTTATTCATTAATGGATGGAAACTGGTTAATTAGTTGAAATAAAGTTATCAGAAATATAAGATATATAATCTAAAATTTATAAATATAATGAAAATTATTACTATAATAATGGGAGAATTTGAGTATGGGGTATGTAAATCGTGTACTATTCATGATTTTTGTTTGCAAATATCAAACTATTAAAAAATAAAAAATCATTTTTTACAGTTGGATTTTGAGGGATGAAGAAATAGAAAATGTTAATAAACAGGTACAGAGTTAGGTTTAGATAGAAGTTTTTGTGTTTCTGAAAAGTAAAACAACTTTAGCTAATTATAGTGCACCATCCTTAAAAACACTGTAAAGATGAGATTAGAATGTTTCATCAAGAAATGCCACATGTTTGAAGGAAATAGGATGACCTCAATAAAAACATCCCATGATCTATACAGGTGTAAAAACACCACAT
The DNA here is from genome assembly GCA_004026605.1 of Ondatra zibethicus. Taxonomy (NCBI): domain Eukaryota; kingdom Metazoa; phylum Chordata; class Mammalia; order Rodentia; family Cricetidae; genus Ondatra; species Ondatra zibethicus. The sequence goes on along the minus strand of PVIU01001917.1, from coordinate 182,943 downwards.
GGTCCCCCATAAATATAGATGATTTTTATCCTATTAGTTAAAAAATCTCAGATTTTTAAGTAGATAGGTATGTGTGCTTGAGGGCTTTAAATTAGATTGTCTAGATCAGACATCCTTCCTTGCTTTCCCCAGCCTAAGCAACAATGTTCCTGTTCCCTCACCCACTCAGTCTTTCACTCAGCAGCAATGTTCTATTCCCTCACCCGCTCTGTGCTTTCCTCATCCTCAGCAGCAATGTTCTATTCCCTCACCCACTCAGTGCTTTTGCTCCCCATCCTCAGCAGCAATGTTCTATTCCCTCTCCCCCTCTGTGCTTTCCCCATCCTCAGCAGCAATGGTCCTGTTCCCTCACCCCCTCTGTGCTTTTGCTCCCCATCAATGCTCTTGTGCCCTCACCTACTTCTCGCTTTCCCCATCAGTAGCAATGTTCTTATGCCTTCACTTCCACAGGGTCATTTTTGTGCTTCAGAAAATGGGTTTAGAAAGGAGAAGATTCCATGCATCTGTGAATGCATGTACCACAGACTGGGCTACAAAAACCACACAGAAACTTATTCTTTGACTATTTGGGAGGGCATAATTCTGTTTTCAAAGTGTCATCATGATTGACTCTACCTTAGAACTCTGGGATTTTCTAGGGAGCTGGCCCATCCTATATCTCTCTTCTAGTTTCTAGAAGTTGGCAACAATGCTTGGTGTTCCTGGGTTTGTAGATGAATGTAGCCCTCTAATATCTGTCACCTTCAGTGTGTCTCTGATCTTGATTTTTTTTTTTTGCACAATCACCAGTAATTCAATTTAGGGCTCATTCTAAATCTAACATGGCCCTGGGAACTTTAACTCAGTCATGTGTGTGATGTCTCTACTTCCAAGCACTGTTGCAATGATGGCTACCAGGAGTTTGGACATGGAGGTATATTTTTGAGAAAAATGATGTAGCTTGCTATGTATGGATAGTAGCCATGTTTGTAGGTGTTCTATTTCTCCTCCACTCATTTTCAGAATGAAAACTTGTCACTCTCTGGCCAGTGTGGCATAAAGGGACATTTGCTTGGTATTATCTGAATAAAGGTTTTCTTGCTCTTGAAAAGCAGCCAAGGGCAAAGACATCTCTTCTTTTATCTTGATGTTGGTGTGTACTGATATCAGATCTGAGATGGCACAGTTATATTTTGACTATGTGACTGAATAACAAAGCCACTATATGGATAAGGGCAGAGCCAAGAGACAGAAAGAAAAGGACCTGAACCCTGGAAGGCACAGTCCCGAAAGTTACCTGTTTTCACACTTCTGTGGCCTTAGCATGCCTTTCATTATATAAGGTACCTGAGTTCTGAAGGTCTGTCACTTGAAGTCACCGGAAGCAGGGATAGATACATTATATATGTTCATGTTCCTTGAGAGAAAATTTAACAACCTCCGTCATGCAAGGGAAAGTTTAAATAGAATATTACTTGTCTCAGATGGCACTGATCAAAAAATAAAGTGTATAGAATTCCAAATATCAGTATATAAAGGACAAGACATTTTGGTTAAACTATTTGGAATTAAAATAAAACTATAGTTTCTTACACAGAAACTAGTAGATTTCAAGGTAGCATAGGATTTACATTGACTTTTCCATTTTATGAATGGCAATCCTTTCTAAAAGCAAAGTACAGAGACTACCAGAGCTCTTGGCACAAGCTATGACACATTTATATCAAATTATTGAAACTTGTGTTGGGAGTCAACAATCTGTTATCTTCTGAGTATGAGTTTTTATAATTATTTTGTAGTAAGAGGCGCCAATCTATAGTAATGAGGAGTGGGCAGGCTGCGTTAATGGCTCCCAGCCACCTGGCACAGGACCCCTGTTATGTCCCGCCTGGCTAGCTTACACCCAAAATAACCTCATGGAAATTGTATTAATTAAATTACTGCCTGACCCATTAGCTCTAGCCTCTTATTGACTAACTCTCACATCTTGATTTAACCCATTTTTAATAATCTGTATAGCACCACAAGGTCGTGGCTTATCGGGAAAGATTCCTAACCAGAGTCAGTCTTAGACAGGGGTTTCATGGCGTCTGCCACACTGCCTTCTTCCCAGCATTCCGTTCTGTCTACTCTGCCTACCTGATTTCTACCCTATCAAAAGGCCAAGGCAGTTTTCTTTATTCACCAATGAAAGCAACACAAATAACAGAAGAGACTCCTACACCATTATTTTATGAAAAGGAGAAGTTACATATGGGAGGACTTAAAGGGAGGAGACAGAAGGGGGAAATGATACGATTATGCTATAATCTCAAAAATAAATTATTTGAAATGTTTTTATATCCATACCGTCTTCGTTCACTTAAGGTGTCAGACCTGAAAACTGGCCAAGCTGCTTCCACACTGGGGGACACCTTTGTATTTTATGAAATGAAGCTCTGTGTTGATTACACTTGGATTCATGTTTTCTCTAAGCCAGACTGTTCTAACAACAATAAAAATAAATAAAGAAATAAAGGCATTTATCAATCAACTTAATGCTGGTCTTTGACTATCTGATGAAACACACTCTTCCTGCAATGTATCGCTGCTATGACATCCAACAGATAGTTAAAAGGACAATGTCTGTAGTGGCTCAGAACAGAGCAGGACTCACATCAAAGGAAGGTGGGATGAACTAAGAGGCTGTCTCTCTAGGATGAAATGGTTACAGTGTCACATTTCCACACCGAGACAAAGAAGGTCCTCGACCATCATGGTGCCAGTAACTGGGCCGTTGCTTGTCAACTGTGAGGTGATGTTCCTTTACAGACTCAGGAAAATTAGATTGCCTGTCCATTCTAGTCAGCAGAGTCTTTTACTAAAAGTTAAAATGACTATAAAACTTGGGATCCTGATACTTCATTGGGTTTTTCCAGGCTGGGACTGATGCACCCTGGCAGAGGAAGTCATCTTGCTAAGGCTAGTGCTCACATGGGCTTTTCAGAGGCACATGTCCTCTTGGGCTGCACGTATTCAGTCCCAGGATAGGGTTCTCCTTAAAGAATGAGAAAGATGGAGGGTATGTGCAACTTACAACATTTAAAAATGTATTTAGGGAATTCCTGGATTACATGGGCATTCTTGAAATGAGGTTAGAGTATTCAGTCTGTATTTATTACATGATTGGCACGTACATTCTTTTTATATTATGAGGTTAAAGGAATAAATGTAAAAAAAAGATTTGTGTTGTGACACTTAGCTGGGAAAACTGTATTTGTCAGAACTTTGACTCTTATCTGCATATTTTCTAACTTGGTCTTTTTCTTTGTTCAAGTTTCTATTGCTGTAAAGAGATAACCATGGCAACTCTTGTAAAGGAGAAACATTTAATTGGGTGGCTTACATTTTCAGAAGTTTTGTTCATTATCATTATGGTGTAGCATGGTAACTTGCAGGCAGACATGATGCTGGAGAAGTAGCTGGTGTCCTACATCTTGACTTGCAGGCAACAGGAAGTGGTCTGTCTCACCGGACATGCTTGAGCATATATGAGACCTCAAAGCTTGCCTCCATAGCGTCATACTTCCTACAAAACCACTCCAACAGGACCACACCTCCTTGAAGTCCCACTCCCTTTTGGGAGCCATTTTCTTTCAAACCACCACAGCTCTATTACTTCTCTTTGATTATGCCTTGTCCTCTCAACTGGACACAGTGGCATCAGCAGCTTTATCTTCATCTCACTTGCCATCTGTGCTGTTGATGGAAGGAAGTATCATAGACTTAGTATTTTCAAATATTCTTCCCATATTTAAGTAGAGAGTTTAACTTATAAATGGATGCATTTGAAGTTTATCTTTTGTCAGACTAAGCTTGTGCAATAGTACAAGGGGCTCTTCACCCCCACCCTAGAAAGAAGATTATATACTTATTCAACCAAACAGTCTACAAACATTTATCTAGTTATATTTGTAGACATGGCCCTTGACTGTCTGCAGCTTCCAATATAGGTCCGAAAGCAGCACAAAAAAAAGAACACATTTTCATGCTGAAGGAAATGCCTGAAGAAAAGGAACAAGTGCTGAACAAGAAAGAAGCATGTCCTTCTTGACCACTGGGGGCTGGCTGAGTGGCAGAACAGGGTGCTTGGAAGCACTGCTAGTCACACTGCACTGGGACAAATGAGTAAGACTCATCTCTTGACACAGAAGGAACAGTTTGAGAAGAAGTTGTTAGGATGTGTGAAGCCACAGAGAGGCAGGGATTCCTTCATACTGAGACATTCAGTGTCAGCCTACCTTACCCACGCCCTCCTGTTCTAGGCTTGATGGCTCTGTAATGCAGACCATGTCACCTAAGGTCTCAGTGCCTTGGGCCTTCTAGCCTGGATTCTGAGGTTTGTAGTGGCCTTGGGAGAACTGTTCTGAGACCTGACGATGCTGGCAATGAACAGTGAGCACAGTGGGCACTATAACAGCATGGCTTTTTTTCTTTTATGATGTCTTGCTGCTATATTGTTTCCTAGTTACTCCAGATACGCTTTATATCTGGGCTGGGGACATATCATTGTAATTTAGAGCTATATTTGCCCTGAGTCTTTGGAAAAATATTATAATCAGTAGAAATTAAAATAAATCCATTCCACTGCTTTATGGTAGCTACCATGTTTTCAGAGCCAATATTCTTGAACATGAATTTCTGATTCAGAAATGGATTATTTTCTTCAGTTTTTTTTTTTTTTTTACTTTCTGAGTATTTTATTAGCAATGAAAAGGAAGTGAATGGATGAGTCTCCAGTGTTCCCACACATCTACTTGATAGGCAAACACTGGCATTAAATGCAGAGCACTTCTGTCATTGATATGCTTACCATTTTCTCCCAAATGACCTTGAAGCTTAATGAAATTCACATCAGTTTTTTTTTATTTTTAAAACAATCTTATTTTACATACCAATTCCAGTTCCCTCTCCCTCCGGTCTTCCTGCTCTCCCCTCACCATCCCCCATCCACTCCTCAGAGAGGGTGAGGCCTCCCATCGGGAGTCACCCAAGTCTATCACATCACTTTAGGCAAAACCAAGACTTTTCACAGCCCCCCAACCTGTATCTAGGCTGAGCAAGGTATCCCTCCATAGGGAATGAACTCGAAAGAGCCAGTTTGATGTGGGAAGTGATACATGCTGTGAATATGTTTTATTGTCATTGGTTAATAAAGAAGCTGCTTTCAGCTAATGGCTTGACAGAATACAGCCAGGCTGAAAAAGATATAGAGAGTAGGTGGAGTAGTGAGACGCCATGTAGCTGTCAGAGGAGAAAGATGCAAGCCGAGTCCCTGCCCAGTAAACCACAAGCCTCGCGATAAAATATAAAATAATAGAAATGGGCTAATTTAAGATATAAGAGTTAGCCAGGAATATGCCTAAGCTAATAAACCAAGTACTGTTTTAATTAATAGAGTTTCTGTGATTATTTCGGGTCTGGGGGCCTGGGAAACAATGAGAAGGCTCTAACAAAACCTGTTCATTCACTAGGGGTAAATGCTGGTTCCACTGCTAGTGGCCCCACAAACTGCCCAAGCCACACAATTATCACCCACATTTAGAGGGCCTAGTGTGGTCTTATGCGAGTTCCTCAGCTATTAGTTCAAAGTCTGGGAGCTCTCATTTGCTAGGGTCAGCTGTTTCTGTGGGTTTTCCCATCACGGTCTTGGCCTCTTTGCTTATAATATTGCTCTTCCCTCTGTATGACTGGACTCCAGGATTTCGGCCCAGTGCTGCACCGTGGACCTCTGCATCCGCTTCCATCAGTTACTAGATGAAGGTTATATGATGATAATTAAGGCAGTCATCAATCTGATTACTAGGGAAGGGCAGTTAAGGTACCCTGTGCACTATTGCTTAGAGTCTTAGCTAGGTTCATCCTTATGGATTCCTGGTAATTTCCCTAGTGCCTGGTTTCTTGCTAACCCCATAATGGCTCCCTCCTTCAAGGTATCTCTTTCCTTATTCTCTCTCTCTGTCTTTCAATTTTATTCTTCTGTTTACTCTAAACTTTTAAGACTTGCCTTGGCCCAACAGGATCAAAATAAAACTGACATGCTAAAGGAAGAGCAAATATGCCTCTAGTTCCAGAGCTTCTGGGGAGAGGAACAGCTGACAGACCCAGTTGAAGTTCAGGCTGGACTCTGAGCATGGGTCCTTGTTTGGGACTGGCATGCTTGGGGTAGTGACAGTCTCATGCATGTTTTCTGCTTTGGGTCTTATCCTTAGTTTTATAATGAGACAAAGGACAGGAGGGAGGCGACATCTCTGTCATTGCTCATTATACTGCAGTTTTACTTTCTCAGAAAAGAAAAAAATGTTCTATTGAGAATTTAAATTTTTCATGCTCTTTCACAGTGAACAGATGAATTTATTTCCAAAAATTATAAGAAAATTGTTTCAACATGTTTCATACGTGACACTCTCTTAATTTTTGAAAACAAGAGACATATTCTGGTCTCATGTAAAATAGTATATTGTAATAATAATATAATGTACTCCACCTTCTTAATTATCAACTGTTCTTGTCTCGTACTGAATATATTCTGTTGACTGTTGCATGCCCAAGACTTTTGTTAACAAGCCAATCCAAGCAGAAACCTCAAAAGCCGCCACCATTTCCCATCACTCCCATGTTGCATTCTTTATTAATTATTTGTCCAAATACTTTCTGAATACTCCTAGTGTACCAGGTTCTGGTCAGGCTTTGGGATGAGCAAGTCTCTGGATTATCAAGGCCTTAGCAGTCATCAGTCAGGGGCTTTTGAGTGAAAGAGCCTTCATTTTCTTAAATATGATGTGTAGTGCTTACTATTCGTGACGTTCAGGTCAATGTTAAAAGATCTAAGGTCTGGAAAGATGGCTCAGTGAGTAAGCACTTGCCACCAAGCCTGACAACCTGAGTTTGATCCCCAGGACCCATATGGTGGAAGAAGAGATTGATTCCGACAAATTGTTCTTCGATCCACATGTGTGCTTCACACCATTACGTACACAACAAATGAACAGGACTGTAAAGAAAAGAGTACTTAGTGTCATACCAAGTGTGACAGTGTTTCAGTGTCTGTGTCGTTCTACCAGAGGGCTGGGAGTGGTCTTGTGGCCACAAGGGAGCTGGACAGCCCTGTGGGTCTATCTCAGAGTAACCCCTCTCACGTAGGCTTTGATGCAGAACTGGGAGAATGGGCTGGGGTATGTACATGGCACATGGCCTCTGATGATCAGTTCTCCTGAAAAGCCAAAATACTAAAACCAAAATACTAACAGAGTACCAATGCCATTTTAGCACCTACTCAGCATGAGTTAAAAAACAACTATGTAGCTCCCCTTAGAGCCCGAGTTATAAAACATAAGACTTAGGGCCTCACAGACCTCGGCTGGCTTTACTGGCTCTGTTTTCAAAGCATTTGTTTGTAATCATCATGTTGGCATTACCTTTGCTCCATGTAGGAAGTGTTGCCATAGGCTCATCAAAGGCAGTGTGTAAAACAGGGTCAACCTCATCATGCTTCTGCAGATTCCAGTTTTCTCATGGACGCTATAAAGGCTAGTCTGAAACCCCTTCTACAAACTATAAATACACTCATAAGACTACTTGAATGTTAATATTAAATGCTTAATAGATGTACAAAGAACACAATGATTATTGCTGTTCTGTGACTCCGTTTTGAAATCTCAGAGTCTTTCAAAGTTAAGAACTATAAGGACTCATAAGCTCATGCATCGTTTGATGTCACCTAATTGCTGGGGTAGTTTGTCTAGTGACTTCTGCATCACATTGTTGATTCTGCACATGCCCATGGCAATGGGGATATTCATGATGGGAAAGAATGGTGAAGTAAATTAGAACGGAGCTCTGGCTTTGGTTAAATTTCCAAGGTTTTACAAGCCCAAGCCGTCCGTCTACAATCCCTGCAAGGCTTAATTCTCAAAGTACAGGCTTGAAACCCTTTGGAGAGCAATTCGCTAATAGCTAAGCTTTCATGTTTTGTTTTATAATTTTATGTTTAAAAGTACATTTTTAGTTTGAATGGCTACTATTTTGACATTAAAAAAAAAATCACTGTCTAAGCTATTGCCTGGATTTCCTAAGATCTGGTGCACAAACCACAGGCTTCTCTAACATATTTCTGTCAATTAGTGATGAAGCATGTTTTTCAGTTACAAATTATTGATATGGAAAGGACATTTTGGTATGGAAATCCTTACCAAACAACAACCTCTTTGGTGGCTGTGGAGGCAGGCCTTGGCTCAGGTGGCCCATGCTTCCTGGCTGAGGGCTTGGCTATATTCTGACTCTAGACATAGCACAGAGGCTGGAGTTACCCATAGCTCTCTCTAGAAAGCAGATGAGTAACTTCTTCAGAGCTACCTATTGGCACTTCCTTACACATCCTTCTTATAAATAACACATAGGCAGAGGCTTGTGTTCTGGCAAGGTATCTTTTGTGGGTGGTGGAAAGCAGAAGAAGAGGCGATTAAAAGAGCCTTGGGTGTAGGAACCTTAAATCTTTCCATGGCAGCAGTTCAGAGTGTGGTAAACGCCCAAGAGGAGAGAACTTCTAAGCACAAACGCATGTCAGAGTTCTGAGACCCTCCAGGTAGATCCATTTGGGGAAATGTCCAGTTGCTTTGCATCCAGCATGTTCCCAAGGCTCATGGAGTGACAGCCCTGGCTTTCAGATAGATCTCTCTGCCCTCTGATTGCCTGCCTTCTCTATGTTTCATTTGTCACCTATTACATGTTTCCTTCAAGAATAGACCCTTCAAATATTAACCTTCGGCAGGATGACAAAGAAAAACAAGCTTACAATTTTTGTTCAGTTCTCTCTAATCCACCAGGGATCTCTAGGGCAAAGTTTCTAGAGTCTTCTGGAAACAGGCAACTAGATTTCTACAGTCCTGGTACTGGTAAGAACATCGTTTTGGAAAGTGATCAACCCTGCAGGCAGAAGCAGCCTCTTTAGAACATGGTATATCTAAGGGCATTTTATTCTCCAGTTTGAAGAATAACTGTGCACGTAGTTTTCATAAGTGTAGGGCTCATATACACCCAGGGATCAGGTTGCATTCTCTTCATAATAGAAAAACTTCTATGAATAACCCAACAGAAAACTTATTTTTTGGCTAATAAGTAATTTTGTGGGTACAAATTAGTTATGAAATGTCTAGCTAAGAAGTGATTTTTACAATAATTTTACAAATAATTTTTATATGAAAAATTAAATAATGCACAAATTGTTGTGTTCTCCCAGCATGACCTTTAGAAACTTGCTCATAAAGCCCCTGTGAAGACCTGGAAAGCTGTCTACAGTAAACATACCAGTTGCTTCAACTTACCTGAGAAGCAACTCAGTGTAGAAAGTGTAGAAATTAAAGGTACATTATGTATTAAGATTCAGTAGATTCCTTAATATAGCAGTTAGAGTAGGCTTTGGAAATATGATACCCATTTATGACCTGCCCATGCATGATCCTGCTTCTTCTGGACTAGTCCATTGTCACACCTTGCCATAATCATCTCTTTTCTCTTAATGCCAACTCTACCCACTGACCTCACCAAGCCTTCTGTACACATGCTACTCCCCATCAAGTACTTGGTCTTAGTAGTATTTTTATATGGCTAATTCTTACTCTTTTGGGTTGAGTTTTAACATCACTTTTTAAAGTAGATCATCTTCTGTGAATTCTTTGTTTTGTTGAGGTCCTCACACATACATCTCCATTGCTTATAGCATTTCTTTCTGAAGGTGCTTTTCTCAACCATGATGAGATAGCTATTTCATGATTCATCATATTGTCTCCTTTGTTAGGCTGACAGGAATATCTGTTTCCTATTTATTGTTTCTTAAATACCTAGCACAGAATATAGAACATGGACATAATAAGCAGTCAATACGTATATGGTACCCCCACTCCCACCCCCACTCACCCCCACCCCCATATATATATGAATGGATATATAGAAAAATATATGGTTAGAAGTGTAACATGAGGGCCTGCTTATTGGGGTTTCTGTCCTGCCCAGTTCTCACAGCTGGCAAGTCCCAAAGAAAATCAAACAGAGGTCTCCATAAGATTATAAACTGATTGGCCCATTAGCTCAGGCTTCTTATTAGCTCTTGTAGCTTATATTAACCAGTTATTCTTATCTATGTTAGCCACATGGCTCAGTACCTTTTTCAGGGGGCAGGTCACATCCTGCTTCTTCTGTGGTCTGGGCAGGACTGGTGAGGAATGGGCTTCCTCCTTCCCAGCATTCTCCTGTTCTCATTGCCCCACCTTTACTTTCTGTTTGGTTGTCCCACCTATACTTCCTGCCTGGCCAATCAGCGTTTATTTAAAACATGATTGACAGAATACAGACAATTCTCCTGCACCGTAGAAGAATAAATGAATATTATGAATAAGAGTCCAGAAAATTCCTTTGGTTTCTACATAGTTAGCAACCCAAGTCTAATTATTTTATTTAAAAATCAGTAGAGAAACTCTTTCATCCCTAAAGAATGTACTTCCAGATGTTGTATTAATCTGTCTTCTGGATGCTTGAAAATAAGATGCCCACCAAGAGGAGAGAACAGATGGGTGGATTACCTTCCTGGAGATCTCTATTGAAGGTTACCCATTGAAGACAAACTGTTACATTTTATTGGTATGGATACAATTTTTTATGTTTCAGAATATAATGCCCCAGTACTATAAATATTATGAACATGCTCCTTTTTAACAAACATAGCTACAAGCAAGAATTTAGAGATCCACAAAGTTTGACTGATAAAATATGAATATTTGAATGCCTTATATAGGGGGAATTATGTAAAACCTGACACCATTGACCATGAAATGCTTTTCACTGACTTTTTCCCATACCAAGAACTCTTTGTTCTTCTCTTGTGAATGTACGGAAAGACTATATTAAAACATCTTATGCATCTGCACATCATTTTTTTCTTATGAAGGCGCCAAGGAGGAGCGTTCGCCTCTCATAAATCTTTAACAAGAATAATTTGAGCTAAAGAGACTGCAGATGGAGCTGTCAGCTTTAAGTTCCTAGCAAATTACTCTTCTAGCCCCCATGAGCTTCCAAGTGGAAAGCCTGAAATGCTTGGAAATTTGATGGGAAGGCCTGCATTTCTGTGTGGGAACGGTGTTTGCCAACAATAAGATCACTCTTACTTAGGCTAAGCTGCCACAGGGTGTTTGATGTTTACTTAAGATTATTTTCTCATGTATTGGTCCTATCCACTCTCTTGCCCTTCTTCACTTCCTTCTTTACAACCATCTCCAATTTTCCAACATGGCGCACAGTGAGTCTCCCCAGACAAAAATAATCTTATTCCCTCATTGAAGGTTCTTTGAGGCAATAGGGCTCAGGTCACCTTTATACCTGCCACATAACTGTCTTCATGTCAATATTTTAGAGTTAAGCTAAATTGAGCACCATTTTTGTAAAGTAATTTCTAGTATCATATATTTGGTAAAAATTTTGTCTATATTTTGTATCATGAACATTAAAATTATTTTAATGTGAGCAAAATCACCATTTATTGATATGGTGGGATGTCATATGGTGGGCTATCTTCAATGGTGATTAGAAAATTACATGTAAGCGTGGTAACGTTTGGCATGACTAATCTGTATTACAGTACAATTTATGATGCCATATTGAACATGATAAGAAGTGGCTTTTTCTTACAGTCATAAAGAAATAGGTGGTTTTACATCCATGTAACCTGTACATTCACATGCAAGTGACAGCAAGACATTAGGTTCAAGTCTCTGCTCTTCACCCATTGCCCTTGGCCTTGTTAACTCTCCCCTCAGAGGGTTGCACATGCCATGCTTCCATTAATTTCTTTAAAAACTATGAAGTGTTTTTCTACTTGACCTCATTAAATTTTGAAGTTTTACAATATAAATACAAACCATAATTTGATTTTCAGCCTGTCTTTCTTCGGACAATCCTCTCTCTCACTCGCTCTCTTTTTCTCTCTGACACACACATACATTTCTCTCTCTCTCTCTCTTCCCACCCACCCATATGATAATGACATACTAAATGTGCTTTCACTTTGGAGTTAATGTTTGCATTAACTTTGTACCCATGAGTTCACGTGTATGGTTGTTTCAAGTCTTTTCAGTGGCTGTTGGATATAATTCAGCTAATCCATAAAATGACCCCTTGAGCTAAGTCACCTGAAGTATTTTGTTTTCTTCATTTCAGAGCTGCATAAGAGTCTGGCTTCTGTTCAGTGAGGGTCACAGTCTTTACGATTATCCTTATTAGCAGTGTCAGCTTCTGATGTGCTGGGCAAGACTCAACACACAGCTGCTTAGGTAAACCGCCCATAGAAATCTGGCAGAAGAACAAGAATTGCTTGTCACTTATTTCTTATTATACACAGACTGCTCAAAAACAATCTTATTTTCTTTCTTGAAATGTCTCTCCTACTGATTTTAGTCAGATTTACTTCACAATCTTCTCATATTTCCTGTCCCCAACTTCTGGAAATTCTTAGGTTTTCTGCTTTCTGTTCTTTGAAAGTGCTTTGTAACATTTTTGCTAAGCATCAAGTCCTGACTAATCTTTTGCATGGCTATAATATGCACATATGATCTTATTGACCTTTTGGCGTGTTCTTTCTGAATCAGCAGATGCCAGTGAGGGCAAGCTTGTATTTCTTTCTTTTTGAATGCCTTCACATCAGCCTTAAAACACTTGCTGCTTCATTTAACTTTAACAACAACAAAAACAGAACTTGAACACAATTCTGCTGTGAAAGACGGAAGTGTCTGTGATTCAAACCTTTTCCTTGAGTCATGTGCCTTACAAGTAGGCTTCCTCTGTTTTGTTGCTTAGGAAAGTCTGAATTCTGTACCTTTCAAGGCAGAGAGTCAGGAGAACAGAAGAAAAGTCTCTCTTACCAAACTCAAGCAGTTACACCCAAATAGCTATGTGACATTAGGGCTTTACATTCCTGACAATCACCAAACAAAGGTGTTTATGAAATTATTTGATTCTTTCAGTCAAGTAAGGTTTTCCCTTTATTCCCAGTGATGGATCAGTTTACTGGACTCTTGTAGTATCTGTTCACTTGTACCAAAATCCAAGGTAGCTAGAGTTGATTCCATAATTTGATATTACTTTCTTCTGGAGCATACCTCTACATTGCTGCAGAGAATAGTATCTGTGACTGTCCTGAAAAGTAGGGTTATCGGCAGATAAAAATATGCACCTTTTGTGGGAACTGAAAGTGAACTTTGTGTTCCCTCAGCAGAGCTCAGTGTTTCCTATGAGACCCGGATTGCACCATGTGCACAATGTCACTGCACCCTATAGTCACTGAAATACATTTATCTAAACAAGTTTTAGAAAAACAAGTTTTATTTCTCTGTCTTTTACAATTCCCTTCCTCCTGTATTTCCAAGAGATCATTTTGTGGTTGGCTTAACTCAGTCCATGTGAATGGTTAAGTCCATTGGTGGCTTCAGAATCAGCAGCAGCAATACTTCAACTTAATAAGTGTAATCTTTATATTTTAGTAGGACACACAGAGTATTCACACACTGGTGTAGGAAGGAGGTCTTTCTGTATTTCTGTTGCTTGTATTAGTTAAATAAAGAGACTGCCTTAGCCTTTTGAAAGGGCATGACTTAGATAGGCGGGTAAAAGAGAACAGGATGCTGAAGAAAAGTAGTGTGACAGATGCAATAAATCTCTGGCCTGAGATGGACATAGGTTAAAAATCTTTCCAGTAAGCCACGACCCCATGGTGATACACAAATTACTAAATATGGGTTAAAGCAAGATGTGAGAGTTAGCCAATAAGGGACTGAAGATAATGGGCCAGACAGTTATTCAATGAATACAGTTTCTGTGTCATTATTTTGGGTATAAGCTAGCCTTGCAACTGGGAGCTGGGAAACGGGACACAGCAAAGGGTGGCTGGGACGACAAACAGCCCGCCCTCTCATTACTACAACACACAGTCTGAAGGTGAGCAAGAGACAGCACAGTGACTGTTTAAGCCAAACGTGGAGATAAAACTGAGGAAATACAAGTTGTTTTTAGAGGGCACTGATGCTCAATGGTGGATTCTTAAAATCAGAGAATGTGGTGTTTTCTGGACCATGTGGTTTCTCCAGAGAGACACGGCTAAGTCTGAGCTACAGAGAAGCTGTTAGAGAAATGTAAAACTACTGACCACTGTGCTCAGAATGATTCAGCATAATGATTTATTTATGAAACATTTCAGATTTATATTATTTTTTATGACTGAAAAGCAAAATGATTAGTTTTTATATATTCTTCAAGTGTTTTCAAGACAAGATAGACTTAGCCAGGCCGTGGTGGTGCATGTCTTCAAACCCAGCACTGGGGCGGCAGAGGCAGCCAGATTTCTATGAGTTAGAGGCCAACCTTGTCTACAAGAGCTAGTTTTGGGACAGCCAGAGCTACATAAAAACCCTGTCTCAAAAAAAAGGGGGAAAAAAAGAAAAGATAGACAAAGTGTGATATTTAATTAAAACTGTTGGATACTTGGGCATTAAAAGACTTTAGAGAATATCACAAGAAATATTTGAAAGTTGTTGTGAAAAGTATTGAGTAGACTTAATAAATATTATAGGTGTATATACTATAATAGAATAAACATAAATATGCAGTGCAGCAATGAGATGTTCTTTTATTCGGCAGACACTTATTTCACATTTGCCATCTATAGGCTACTTAGTGGACTTTGATCAATATAAAATTAGTTTTTTTCGTATTCTTTTATTTTTCATTCAAAAATTTATGGTTCCTCCCCTTCTCCCAGTCCCTTCCCACTCTCCCACTACCCCACCTCCCTCCCCCTGCTTCCTTAAGAGGGGGCAGGGTACCCTGCCCTGTGGGAAGCCCAAGGCCCTCCCCCGTCCATCCCGGCCTAGGAAGGTGTGCATCCATATAGACTAGGTTCCCAAAAAGCCAATACATGCAGAATAGACAGGTCCCAATGCCATTATCATTGGCTTCTCAGTCAGCCCCCATTGGCAACCACATTCAGAGATTCCGGTTTGATCATATGCTCATTCAGTCCTGGTCCAGCTGGATTTGGTGAGCTCCCATTAGATCAGGCACACTGTCTCAGTGGGTGGACCAGCCCCTCGCGGTCCTGACTTCCTTGCTCATGTTCTCCCGCCTTCTACTCTTTGTTTGGACCTTGGGAGCTCAGTCCATTGCTCTGATGTGAATGTGGGTCTTGTCTCTATCTACATCCATCAGATGAAATTTCTATGGTGATGATCAAGATATTCATTAATGTGACTATGGGACAAGGCTAATTCAGGCACCCTCTCCTCTGCTGCCCAAATACCTAGCTGGTGACATCCCCATGGACACCTGGGATCCCCTCTAGAGCCAAGTCTTTGCCAATCCTAAAATGACTCCCTTCATGTAGATATCTTATTCCCTTTTCCGATATCCCTTCTCCGATATCCACCATTCCTCCATCTACACCCTCCCACTCCCCCAAGCTTTTTCCAGTCCATCCCTTCTCCCTTCTCCCCTGCTTTCCCTTTCACCCACCCCCACCAATACCTCCACCCCTACCCCTATTCCTGTGCTTCCAACTTTTGCTCAGCGTTCTTGTTTGCTTCCAACTTCCAGGAGGCTCTATATATGTTTTTCTTTGGGTACACATTGCTATTTGGCTTCTCTAGGCTTGTGAGCTATAAGCTTAATGTCCTTTGTTTATGGCTAGGGTCTACTAATGAGTGAGTACATACCATAATCATCTTTTTGGGTTTGGGTTATCTCACTGAGTATAGTGTTTTATATTTCCATCCATTTGCATGCAAAATTCAAGATGTCATTGTTTTTTTACCGCTGAGTAGTACTCTAATGTGTATATATTCCACACTTTCTTGATCCATTCTTCCATTGAGGGGCACCTAGGTTGTTTCCAGGTTCTGGCTATTACAAATAATGCTGCTATGAATATAGTTTCACAAATGCTTTTGTAGTATGATTGGGCATCTCTTGGGTATATTCCCAAGAGTGGTATTGCTGGATCCTGAGGTAGGTTGATTCCCAATTTCCTAAGAAACCGCCACACTCATTTTCAAAGTGGTTGCACAAGTTTGCATTCCCACCAGCAATGGATGAGTGTTCCCCTTACTCCACATCCTCTCCAGCATAGGCTATCCTTGGTGTTTTTGATTTTAGCCTTTCTGACAGGTGTAAGATAGTATCTCAAAGTTGTTTTGATTTGCATTTCCCTGATGGCTAAGGATGTTGAACATGACCTTAAGTATCTTTTGGCCATTCGAACTTCTTCTGTAGAGAATTCTCTGTCCAGATCATTACCCCATTTTTTAATTGGGTAATTTAGCATTTTAATGTCTAGTTTCTTGAGTTCTTTGTATATTTTGGAGATCAGACCTTTGTCCGATGTGGGATTAGTAAAGATCTTCTCCCATTCAGTAGGATGCCTTTTTGTCTTAATGACTGTGTCCTTTGCCTTACAGAAGCTTCTTAGTTTCAGGAGGTCCATTTATTCATTGTTGCTCTTATTGTCTGTGCCACTGGGGTTTTACATAGGAAGTGGTCTCCTGTGACCATGTATTGCAGGCTACTTCCCACTTTCTCTTCTATCAGGTTCAGTGTGGTCCGATTTATGTTGAGGTCTTTAATCCATTTGGAATTGTGTCTTGTGCATGTTGATAGATAAGGATCTATTTGCATTCTCCTATAGGTTGACATCCAGTTGTGCCAGCACCTTTTGTTAAAGATGCTTTCATTCTTCCATTGTATACTTTTAGCTTCTTTGTCAAATATGAGGTGTTCATAGGTTTGTGTATTAATATCCGGGTCTTTGATTCGATTCCATTGGTCAACGTCTCTGTTTTTATGCCAATACCAAGCTGTTTCATTATTGTAGCTCTGTAATATAGTTTGAAGTCAGGGATGGTAATGCCTCCAGCAGTTCCTTTATTGTATAGGATTGTTTTGGCTATCCTGGGCTTTTTGTTTTTCCATATAAAGTTAGTAATTGTTCTCTCAAGGTCTGTGAAGAGTTTTGTTGGGATTTTGATGGGGAATGCATTGAATCTATAGATTGCCTTTGGTAGAATTACCATTTTTACTATATTGATCCTACCAATCCAGGAGCATGGGAAATCCTTCCATTTTCTGGTATCCTCCTCAATTTCTTTCTTCAAGGTCTTCACAACATATCCCAACCTATGGGGCACTATGAAAGCAGTGCTAAGATGAAAGTTCATAGCACTTAGTGCCCACATAAAAAAAAAAAAGGGAGAAAGCACACATTAGTGACTTAACAGCACACCTGAAAGCTCTAGAAAAAAAAAGAAGCAGACTCACCAGGAAGAGTAGAAGACTGGAAATAATCAAACTGAAGGCTGAAATAAACAAAATAGAGACACAGAAAACAATCCAAAGAATCAATGAAACAAAGAGCTTGTTCCTTAAGAAAATCAACAAGATCGACAAACCACTATCCAAACTAATCAAAAGGGGGAGAGAGAACACTCAAATTAACAAAATCAGAAATGAAAAGGGGGCATAACAACAAACACTGAGGAAATTCAGAGAATCATTAGGTCTTACTACAAAAGACTGTATGCCACAAAATTGGAAAAAGTAAAAGAAATGGACAGTTTTTTAGATAAATACCATATACCAAAATTAAATCAAGACCAGGTGAACAATTTAAATAGATCTATAAGTTGCGAGGAAATAGAAGATGTCATCAAAAACCGCCCAACCAAAAAAAGCCAGGACCAGATGGTTTTAATGCAGAATTCTACCAGAACTTCCAAGAAGAGCTAATACCTATACTCCTTAATGTGTTTCACATAATAGAAACAGAAGGTTCATTGCCAAACTCTTTTTATGAAGCTACAGTTACCCTGATACCAAAACCACACAAAGACACAACCAAGAAAGGGAATTACAGACCAATCTCACTCATGAACATCAATGCAAATATTCTCAATAAAATACTGGCAAACCGAATCCGAGAACACATCAAAAAAATAATTCATTATGATCAAGTAGGCTTCATCCCAGAGATGCAGGGCTGGTTCAACATATGAAAATCTACCAATGTAATCCATCATATAAATAATCTGATAGAAAAAAAATACAATCATTTCATTAGATGCTGAAAAAGCATTTGACAAAATTCAACACCCCTTTATGATAAAGGTTTGGAGAGATTAGGGATACAAGTTTCATATCTAAATATTATAAAATTAGTTTTAAGGGTGTTCAAGAAGAAAATGAGATACTTATAAGATGAGTAAGAAATCTTCTGTGTGTGATGGGGAGGCTGCTGGGAGGATTCTGAGACTGGACCTAGGACTGGGCACCGGTTAAGCAGGCATTGCTGCGAGGCTCCATCTCCAGCCCCAAGGAAAGACTCTAAACATTTATGAGGAGGGCCCGCATAACAGAAACCTTTGGGATTAAGGAATTACAGAAGATTTTAAAGATGTATAGTGTCTTATTGAGTAATCAATTTTATCCTTCCTATCTGTGGGGTAATGTGGTAGCACTGATAAACAATTGCTTTCATATTTTCAAAAGTTATTTTTAGTCTTATTCGGATGTATGCTTCATTATTTAAACAGTCCTGCATCCAACAAATAGTTGCTAATATTACCGCCTCAGTTTTTATAGTTTTCTTAAATTTACTCCATTTTGCCATACTGTTGAAAAGAAGCTGTTTCTCATTGTGTATGCCAAGAAAAACTTGATTAAATATATTCAACTGTACAATGTATTACTACTTCATACTTTTAAAAAAAAAACCTGCAATGTCTATTTTATTTTGTAACGGTTAACCCAAAGAAGCCTTTAGTAACCAAGAGAAAATATTCTATCCTTAAGAATTTTGTATTCTTAAACTATTTTCTCTTTTATCCAAACATGCCTGTGAGGTGTTCATTTTCAGTTTTGCAAGAGACCACAGGAATGTGACTTGCTCAGAACAGGCAGGATTCAGTGCTGCTGGGTTTTAGTGAGGCCAGTGCCTCAAAGGGCCAAGCTGAGAAGCCATGCCAGGATCGGGGGAATGTATCCCTTGGGACAGTATTGAAAGGTTTAGTTTCTTGTCCACAAAGGACACCTCATGTAACATCCATGCTGGTGGCATGCATGGACCTCTCATTTAAACAAAACAATTTAGAAAAGTAACGTGAGCAGCCCCCATATGTAAAGGCCTTTGAGTTCAGTGATTTGAGGGGTACAGAGAAACCTCTTTTTTTGAAGCTCCTTCCTCTATTATAGAGACATTTGGATCTGCATTTCCTTTAGTCCGGGTTTTCCCTGAAAGGACAGGGACTTCAGTTTCTTGGCAGGTTAAGAATTTGCAATCACAGGCAGAAAATCCACCCTCACTGCCTGCTATCCCTGCTTTCATGTGTACTGTTTTATGATCTCCTTTTTTAGAAAGAATCAAGAAACAGGTAAACAAAGATTCTCCGGCTGTAGCCCCACATGGAAACCCATTTCCCAAAGAAGCAAGTTGTAGATCTTGGAAGTATGCTGAGCTGTCTTGAGTGTCTCCCTTGGGAATGTGCAGCTGGATGAGATTCGTTGTTTAAAATAGCAAAGGAGAAAGGTGGACATTTGAGGGGGTAGCTCTGTGGGATGATCAATGTGCTCTGTGGGGACATGGATGGAAAAAATTAGAAAACATTGATTTTTCTTGTCTCAGATGATGTTCACCTGGGTGATTTCAGTCGCCATCCAATTGGAGTCTGAGGCATAGAGTGTTCATGAAATTTCTAGTTGTTTCTTCTACTGTTCACAACTGATGGGTTTTATTTCATGAGATTTGATTCCAAAAGACCATTTGTATGAGCATAAACCGAAGTCCTGCTACCTCCCCTTTGGCTCATAGTTTCTATATTTTACTTTTAAGAATCCCAATGTCTTTGAAGCTGAAACAAATTCTCATTTTTATGTGTCCTATAAAATGAACCTAATACTCTGTACACGAATGCACACATGGGTTGGTAGAGTCTTATTACACAAGACATAAAATTAGTGATTTGTGTCTAATTTTGTGAAATCATACTAGCCCCTTAGTTTCCTTTAATTTGTGTGTATTGTAAAATATTCTTTTGATATTTGTAAATGTTTAATTAAGATTATCGGTGTATGTGTATGTTCTTTGGAAACTTCCTGGACATCAGATAGAGCAATATTTTTTGAATTGTCTTTGAGATAAAAATTGGAAGAAAATATCAAATATGATCATGGCTGTGTCCCAGAAGAATCATCACTGTTGTTCAATAATTGATTCTCATAGTAACATTTGCCATAGAATTTTTTTAGTAAGCTCTTAGTCAATCTGGGAACAAGAAGAAGGTTGAAAAGATGTGGGATTTTATTAAATGTATTTGAAGCAATTCAGTACCTTAGGGAAAGTTAGCTGAATGTCCAAAGGCTTCTCTGCAGCTGGAAAAGTAAATTCATATACACCATCTTCATGGCCAACTCCAAACCTTGCAGGCTGGCTCTATACATCAGCCTCATGTTCACCCAGAGGGACAGATTCCCATTTTCGAGGGGATGTCCAGGGAACGATTTCCTGTATGCAGAAGGGTAGACTACATTGCTGGCAGTTTCTAGTCACAGAACAAGAAGACTGAATGCCTTTAAAGGATTTAAGTTTTCATCTTTAATAAGAGTGGATTAACTCATCGTAGTTTATCATTCTCTGCTTAACAATCAATCATTTGCACATTCTCCTTAAAATTATTGATGTTTTCACGGACCGTGATACTCTTGATATGTCACTAAATCAGCTTATTTTGTAACTCAATTAATTTAAAAGTGAACTTTATGTTACTACTAAACAATGAAAAATCATTGCCACAGACCATAGATCAAAAGGAACTGTAAAAATAACAAAAAGAAAACAAAACGATGTTTTTACAGTCTAATTTTGTATTATTGTCTACTCAAGTTTGTATTCTTGATAGTCTGTTAACTCTTTGTGAAATGGGAGGTTTTTTAGATGCTAGAAATGAATTAAAGAACAGGGGATGAGGCTATAACTCAGTTTGCAGAATGTTTACCTACTATGCTGGGATCCCTGTGCTCTATCCCCACCTTTGAATAAACTGGTGGAGCATGTCTATAGTCTCTGTACTCAGAAAGTCAGGGCAGAAGGATTCTAGGCTAAAGAGCAGTAGAGTTTGAAGCCACCTTGAATACATAAACATTGTCTTAAATGCTCCAAATTATTTAACTAATGCTTTAAGACAATATCATAATAGTGTTACTCTTTATTTAATCAGAATGAATGATTAAATAAGTGGAAAAAAGAGGCAAGCTAATTAGGGCCTTTCATCTATAATTCCAGCACTTAGAAGTTAAGACAGGAGTTTTAAAGTGTAAAAAGTACTTTTTATACTTTAAAGTATAAAACCAATATGGTCTACATAGTGAAGTTCCTGGACATCCAGAACCCATATCCAAAAGATAAACAATGTTATATGATGTGATAATAGCTAATGCAATGGCAATGGTGCCACTTCTTTTAAGTCATACAACAATTTGAATGAAACTCAACATCTATGCCCCATGAACCATCAATGTTGAAGCGCCTATAACTTGGGATCACTGCTCTGTAATTAAGGATTAAACACAGATGTGGCAATAATAAAGTGATAAAGTTTCTTCATAACTTTTTCATATTGTCAGGATGTTAGCGTCACCAGGGTAATTTGTTTAGAGTAGCATAGGGAAAGAGTTACAAATGTTCACATAACCTAGATTCTGAAGGTACGGGCATTTAAATCTATTGAGTTTTAGGGTATTTCTGAAATATCTAGGTGATATCTTTATTATTTTATCAACCAGAATCCAGAAGTTTTGAAAAAATAATACCTTTTGTAACATGTCCCTCAGTATATTCAATGCATGTGGTTATTAGAAGATTCACTCTTGACTGAGATATTATTTTTAGGTGTTTAACAACTACTATTGTTCTTAGGAATTTTATAAAAATATTGTATTAGCACTTATTTCATTGGTTGCCAGTTCTTAGAGAGATATAAAGCCTCTAATGGCTGCAATGTCTTAATAAAGATAGCAACAGTAGATTCAGTATGCCAGAAATTAAAGTGGTTCAAGAGTTACTCAAGACTCTTCAACTGAAAGTTCCAGCTCTGTGATTTATTAAGCCTGTAATCAAATAATGATGCCTGTTTGTTTTATATACTTACTGCAATAGTTAATACAAAGAATGAATAGAATGTTACATGCAACGGTATGCATTAAAGATATTCCTAATTTGAAGACATGGCTCAGTGGTTAAGAGCTGCTCTTGCAGAAGTCTTGGCTTTGATTCCCACATGGACGCTCACAACCATTGTAACTCAAACTCAGAGGCATTAATGTCCTCTTCCACAGGCACCAGAGACACACATGTAGGCAAAACAACTCTATATATTAAAAACAATAGCTACTATCATTCCTGCTGTTGTTCATGTCAGACAGCCATAGGTCATAACATGGGGTTAGAAATACAAAATAGAATAAGCCACACAGTACTTATGGGTTTCATACGTGAGCAATTTAAACACAGTCTAACTGATTGTGAGCATTGCCACCACGCTCATGTGTATTCCAGCATTCTTGAGTATGTTACATGATATGCTAGGATGTGCTGCACAGGAAGACATAAGCAGTGTTTACTTGCAGCCAGCCTAGGCACCGAACTTTGCAACAGCAGTTGACTGAGAAACTTGGAGAAGGTCATATGGAGGTGGTGATTAAAAGCTTGTAAAAGAAGATCTATGGCGAAAGGCTAAAGAAATTTGGCTCGTTTACCCTGGAGAAGAGAAGACTCATGGGTGATTTAATGCTGCTATTGAAGCATAAGAGGGTTCTTTTCTAGAGCCTTGTGGTAATCTCTTCTATAACTCTCCAGAGATCCACGCAGGAGGGGGCGGGCTGACAGTGCAGCGAAGGATTTACAGTAGGTAGGAAAGGCGTTCAGTGTGGAATTATAAAAAGAAAGAAAGAAAAACTAAAGTGAAAGTGAAGTTCAATCTGGGGATGTTTTTAAAAGGAAGAGTCATTTGAAGTGGTTGACTACTTCCTGACTCAAGATGGTGGGGCTTATTGTTCAAGAAAATACTTTCAGCCAACCAGACTCAGAAACAGCCATTCTGCTTAGATAACAGTCCTTTCCTTCAGCAATGGTGTGCTTACTTTAAAAGTAAGTAAGACAAACCCTACAGATGGAGGGCTCAACCCAGGCTTGCTAGTCTGAAATCCAAACCCATCAGTTCTGAGGATGTAGGTTCTTAGCACAAGCTATGTCTGTGTGTCCCGATTCGTCTATGTGTTTTCCATATTGACAATCCAGAAACTTCAATGGACTTATCAAGCTTTCAATGAATACATTGAAAGTACTGGTAGCTACACTTTGTTCTACATCAAAGCAAATGAGATGCCATCTTCACCTAGAATAAAACACCATCCTAAACAGTCAAGACAGCATATAAAAGAACAATTTATGTGGTACAGAGTTTGCTTCAAAGCTTTTCACTGAGACCCTGCCCAGTGTCCTGCATTACCAGAGAAGAGGAAAGTGAAGTTGGTCCTTGAGATGAACTTACACTTACGTTATAAAGATAAGTAGAGACTCATGAGGTGTATTTTTTTTTAAAGCCAATGTAATAGAAGGCTTGGGGGAAAGCATGAAAAATTTAGGAATGTAGATAGGACTGTTCTGGTAGCTGGTGTGTGCTCAGAACCATGTTATCAATATACATTCACAAATGACGTGTGGCTTTGGGGCACTTAAGATGTGACATCCAAAGGAAGGTGTGTTCTAAGTATAATATACCTACCAGGTGTCAAAGACTTAGGACAAAACAAGAATGTATATTATAATTTTAAACTTATTACAGGTTGAAATGATAATTTGAATTTAATCAAATAAATGCTACTAAATTATTTCATTTTTCTAATGTGATTATTAGGATTCTATAAATTATGTGCATGCACATTTTTTATAAAGAAAGAATGTATGATTATGTATATCTCTTCAAAAGAATTCCTACACCTAAGCCTCAGCAAATATTCTGGAAGAGGATCCAGAAAAATTGTAAGAGCCAGAGGATCCGAAGTCCTCAGTGAGACTCTCTTAGAATTGGCTACCTAAACAGGGCCTGACCATTATCAATATACAGGCTAACAAAGAAGGGGAAAAACTCTGAGACACAGTCCTAGGCAAAGAACTACAGGCATCTAGTAACTGCTGAGAGAGAATTAGCCACTCCTAGACATGAGCCCCCTAATTCGTTCCCCAATACAAAATGTTCATCAGTCAAATCAAACTTATACAAGCAAAAACAGATTGAGCGGATTGTATTTAAATCTTGTGCATCTGTATCTAAATATATAACAATATTCAATGAAGTCATCAATTTGAGAGGAAGATGGCAGGACATGGGAGAAAAAAATAGAAGGTTTGGAGGAAGGAAAGAGAGGGGGTGATGTAATTATGTTTTAATTTAAAAATATTCGAAACTTTTTAAATTGTTTTTGAGATTATAATATAATTGCATCACTCCCCCTTTCTTCCAAACCTATTCATGTACCTCTCCTTGCTCTCCTTCAAATTCATGGCCTCTTTTTTATTGTTGTTGTTGTTGTTGTTGTTGTGTGTGTATGTGTATGCATGTATTGCTAAATACACAGATACAATCTGCTCACTGCATATGTTACTTGTATGTAAATGTTTTCAGGACTGATCATTTGGAATTGTGTAATCAATTGACATACCTTTCCCCAGGGAAGACTATTTCTCTTGCAATCAGCATTCCATAGTTGCCTATAGTCCTTTGTGTAGGGCTTGATGTCTTCTGAGTCCCTCTCCCCAATATGTTTTCTCCGTTCCATATTAGCATGCCTATTGGTGGTGTCCTTGTTCAACTCCTCATTAGGCAGTACTTTATTGATGTAGTTTCTGACACGCCTAGGAGAAACAACCTCACAGCAATCTGTCCCTCTGGCTCTCACTAGCTTTCTGCCCTCTCTTCCACAATTACCGCTGAGCCTTAGTTGTGGGGTCGTAGTATGGATATATCCATTGGGACTGGGCTCCATAACTCTGCATTTTGATGGGTTGTGTTTTTCTGTAAAGGTCTCTGTCTATTACGGAGAGAAGTTTCCTACACTTATCAGTGGGTATAAGGGCAAATATTTAGAATGTAGTTATGGAGAAAGCAAATTTATGGTTTTATGAATATAAAACTGGCAGAAAGTACAAACATAACTTTGCAATCTGTTATATATACATGTATGCATATCATAGAAACTTTCAAAACAAAAACAGAAGGTCACAAGTTTATTCTTTGCTTTGCAAGATTCTCTGATAGTTTTATTGTATTTGCTTTCTTTTAAGGCTTTTGGAGACTCATTATATTCATTTAAAAACTTACTAATTGCTCACGCTTCCACCCTAAAATTATGGAATATGATGTTATCAAACAATTGCTTTTATTCTTTAGCTACTACTAATTGTTTGTTATCAGCTCAGTGATACCAATGTATCTTGGAAGTCTATCAGTATTTAGAATTAGGGGAACAACAAGAATGGAGCCATGAAGTTGAAAACCCTGTCATAGTATATAGGGAAGCAAAGGAAAGTTCTAAACCAGTGTTTCTCAACCTTTGGGTTGTGATCCCTTTGGTAATTGCATATCAGATACCCTGTACATCAGATATTTATGTTACAATTCATAACAGTAACAAAATTACAGTTATGAAGCAGCAGCAAAATCGTTCTTTGGTTGGGAGTCACCACAACATAAGAAACTGTATTAAATAGTCCCAGCCTTAGGAAGGTTAAGAACCACTGCTCTAAACACTGAATACTCTACTGATAGTGAAGAGAATTAGGAATGCATCAGGCACAGGACAGAGGCAAGCTCTTTAAAAAGATACTGGGATTTAGCTAATGGCTGTGGGTAGCAGGACTATAGGAGTCTGTAGCTGAGTCTTTCCTTTCTGGCTTGAGCGAGGAAATGAATGCGGTGTTATCGGCAGTAATAAGGATTATCCATGGGGCTAGTTTAGAGATATTAGGAACCCAAGTTCAGATACAGTGATGGGAGATGAGTGCATGGACTCGACAGTGGACACTGAGTCAGACCATCAGGATTTATCTTCCACGAGCAGCTATAGCTATGACTGGGAGAATTCAAGGATGAATGGTAGAAAGGAAAAAGACTAGAGAAGAGGATTGACTCCACAGCAACAGGAACCTGTAAGGATTCCATCAAGTGATGAGAGGACTGTGATGGAACAGCATGGTCTATTGAAGCCAAGGAAGGAAAGCAACAGCTCAAGAGTTCAGCTTCTTGTTCCATAGAGACCAGGGCTGGGAAGAGCCTACCTGAGGTCTGCCAGCCACAGAGAAGAGATTCCTACAGAAAATGGCAGATGACTGCAGCTGGTTGGAAAAATAACAGAAAAGGAAGGAATACAGCTGATAGTTTTACACAGTTTTAAAAGAAGTTGGCCTTGGAAGAAATGTGAAGACAGGACAGAGAGACTAAGAACATGTGGTCCCATAGCCAAAGCCAATAAGGCCAAGCTGATCAGGAAATAAAGGGTTCCACAGGTAAGCTAGAAGCTGTATAATTCACTTCATGACATCAGAGACAGACATGGAAGGCCCCAGCAAGGCAGCAAGAGCAGATCTGGAGGTTGGAGAAGCTGTATGGCAGAGAAGCTGTATGGCAAGTCTCCCTCCACAGCTGCACTGGGGAATCACTAAACAGCTGGCAGCATCAGGTACAGCAGGATGCCTTTTTCTCCCATTGCACTGAGCAATTCAGCTCCAAGGCCAGAGAAAAAGGTGATGATTTGAACAAGGATTGTGTTTATGCCAGAGCTACAAAATATGAGCTAGACAGGGCAAGAGAGAGGGCAAAACAAACATAAATAGCAGTAGGGGTGAAGGACCTTAAGAAGTCAAAGATCAAGTGTACTTGGAGGAAGAAAACAGAAAGGAAAGGAGATTGTATCAACATTTGAGGTTTTTGAGATCAGTGTTCACAGACGGAGCCATTGTGGGGAATATCATGTACTCAAGTTGATGACATCCCCATGAAAATACTGGGCAGGATCTTCATTCTATTCCTTGTATGATGTCAGATATTTTCAGGTTCAAAATGTTTAAAGATTGCCCTGCTCATTTCAAACCATGTCTGTGTGCATGGGAGAAATTCTTTGAAGCATGTGTGCCAGAAAAGGGGGTACAGAAAAAGAGGGAAATAGAGGGAGGGAGTAAGGGAGGAAGTGAGGGAAGGAAGGAGGGTAGGGAAGAGAGAGAG
Organism: Ondatra zibethicus; assembly: GCA_004026605.1. NCBI lineage: Eukaryota > Metazoa > Chordata > Mammalia > Rodentia > Cricetidae > Ondatra > Ondatra zibethicus. Next base: position 155,569 of record PVIU01001917.1, on the reverse strand, counting down.
AGAGAGAGAGAGAGAGAGAGAGAGAGAGAGAGGAGAGAGAGAGGGAGAGAGAAGGAGGAAGGGAGGGTGAGAGAGACAGAGACAGGGAGAAACAGAAGAGAAAAGGGGAGAGAAGAGAGTGAAAATGAGAAAGAAAAGGTACTTGCCTCATAAAAAGTATTTCTTTGTGAGAAATAGGTAAATTGAAGTTCAAGATACAGTTGAAAAATTAACATGTGACTATGTTGTTTTTTCTATTCTCAAATGTGAAAAATATTTTGTAGCTTATTAAAATATGTTAAATGCAAAAAAAGGCTAACATACTACAAGGCTAGTCGTGACAGGACTAGCGGTAGGTGCTGGTGACGTGACATTTGTAGGCTCTCTCTGTCTGTGCATACCTTGCAGAACAGGGGTGAAGAACAGGAATGATATGTGTCTTCAGAAGCATGACAGATGTATGCCTGTGCCCTATCCCTCAGAGGTCAACTGTATGTTCCAAAGAAACCTGGGAACTTGGAAATCAGTGCTGCAGAGACCTCACAAAGGGCACTGCTCAATGGAATGATTAGCTGCCCTTCCTATGGGCCCTTTGCTACAACTTGATCTCCAGTTCCATCTCCACTTGCAAAAAGGACTCTGAGCTCCAATTTAATATAAGACAGACAGTGGTTCCAAGTCTTTTCTGTTCCAGAAACATCCCAAGGCATTCAGCGATGCTGGCAACTGTTGGAGCAGGAATGTTGCCCTTCATATGTCTACCATTGCATTCTTCTGGGTGGTCCCATAGTTGTGGGCCAGAGGGATTCCACTTTGGACATTATTTGTCATTTTTTCTTAGTTTTCATGGAGGTGATAGTTGCAGTGTGTGTGTGTGTGTGTGTGTGTGTGTGTGTGTTGGGGGGGTAGCCTGGCTTAAGGCCTCTCTGAACGTTTTCATTATTTTCAGTGGTAACTGATGGTTTTTATGTTTCTTACTCCTTAAAAAATATTTTTAAAACTTTTGATGAAAACTGCAATTTCAAGTTAGAGTCGCATTGCTAAATATGTAAAAAGAGGCAGAAAATAACCTAGATGAGGCTACAAATAGGAATCAGAGTAGAGTAGCCCCTGTCTGAAAGCTGTCACTCACCTTGCAGCCTTTGATCTCTTGCTCGTAGAGGGCCCTGGCTTATATTTCGGGCTACATCCTAAAAGTCTTAAGCTCAGGTTTAAAACCAATGTGGTTTACTTGTTTACACTGTGAGGTGTATGTAGGAACTCACTATGATGTGTTTGGTTTGGTCTTTAATGTAGAAAATGCTGTTCTGTAGTTGACCAGTAGTGTGCCTTAAATATTGTTACTGTTGGAATCAATCACTGCCAGCTCTCTCAGAGTCAGCATCATTCAGATGGGAAAAGCAAAGCCTCGACTACCCACGTTTTTACCTCATACAATTGTGTAGAAGCTACTTCTCTTTGAAGGCTTAGTCACAATTAAACTTACAATGGCGTGTTCATGGAAGATGAACTACACAGTTCTCTGCTTCACTTGTGACGGATGTGAGGAACTGTCTTCTCTCTTGACACTCTTTGCCTTTCTCAAAGACAAAAAGACATTTATCTTGTCTGGTGAAGTCTGTCCCTGATACTTTCTTACTACTTAGAGGCAGCATTAAGGATGCTTTCCACCCTGTCTGGTTCTATGTTGGGTCTATTTATAAAGCAAGATGATGCCTGCTCTATCAAGATGGCTTCTCTTTGGGTAGATGAAAAGAGCTGCCATCGTACTGCTGACTTCCTCAAAGATGCACATTCAAGTTCACAACGTTGTAAGATGCACAGAACAACTCTCAGGCCTGCTATGTACTTTTCTGCCTTCCAAATTTTGGGATTCCTTGGAATTTGGGGACTAAATATACTCAACTTTCAACTTTTCAAGGTTATAATTCATGGCATTCAGTGATGCATAGCTTGAGGTGCTTGCCTGTGAGGAGCCCAAGGAAGACTGGTTCAGCCTGTGGGGGATGCCCGGTCTGACAGAAATCCACACTAGAATTGACATCACTGCCCTCTGCTTGGTCACATGATCTCTTCTGAAGAGCTGGCTTCTAAATCAATCTAGATGATAGTTATAGACCCATTAAGAAGCCAAAGGGGTCATGTGTATTTTGTATTTGCACTTTATACACGTGGAGGAAGTTCCATGCCACAATGGTATTTGTGACTGGGGTTAGTGAAGTGTGTGTGTGTGTGTGTGTGTGTGTGTGTGTGTGTGTGTGTGTGTGTGTGTGCACAGCTCAGAAGGAGGCTGTTACTATTTCTGGATGATGCATTACTGCATGAAACACAGAAGGACTATGTGCTCTGAAACATCTGAGTGATGCAGGGACATAGGCTTAGGGAGTTCCTGCACTGAGCTGCCTCCCCATGAGCTATCCCCACATCACAGATTACCCATGAGTTTTCCAAGTTTACCCTTGAAAGATTCAAGTGTGACCATAGTGACCATACTTACCTCCTTCCAGGTACCTTATCTTGCCTACCACATTGACCATTTTTAAATGGACAGATCTATCCATTTGAATGAGCATATGTGTATTTTTGAAGTCCTGGAATGGTACTAAGATAGGAGAAAAGATGGGAACCAAGTCCTAGAGCCCACTTCTTATAAACCGAGTCGCACTGAGGAAGTACGCCAACTTTTTGAGGCTCAGGAGTCACTACGTGCTAAATAAGGTAGCATTGATTGTATTTCAGGAAATAGGTAGAGAACGGAAATTCTACATCAGAATCCTAAAAACTTGTTCTAGGCTAATGTTGAAAGATGTGGCTCCACACAGAAACTCAGCCTGTTTTATGCTTTGCTTTTTGTAAAAACACTAAATTTTAGGCTGTTAAAATAAGATGGAGTTATGGGAGGAGGCATGTTTGTTTAAGTTTCTGTAAGTGGTCTGCCTCCCTGAGTTTGTTTCTTGTAACATCTCTGAAATCTGTAGATTTTGAGTAGAAGAGACATGAGGTTATAAAGCAAGCTTGGACCCTACTTTGGTGTGGGTCCAAGATGCCCAGAAGCTTACTCAGGCTACAGCTTCTCCAACAGTAGGATTCCATTTCATTTAACAAATACTTTTCTCAGTCTCTTGGATGTGGTTGCTTGAAAGAATATGGTTTCAAATCATACATTTGAGTACTTGATGCCCCCTTCCCCAAGTGGGTAGCCCTGTTTTCAAAGGTTATGAAACCTGGAGGAGGTAGAACCTTGTGGAAGGAAGTAGGCAATTGTGGGAAGACTTTAAGATGCTTATTGCCAATCCTTATTTCCTGTTCTCTCTCTCTCTCTTTGCTTCCTGTGTGTGATAAAACATGTGATCAGAAAGACGGCTTTCTGCTTCCCTGTCGTGATGGATTCCATTTCTCTGGAACCTAATCCAAAATAAACCCTTTCTTTCTCTACGTTGCTTTTGGTCACAGTATTTTAACACAGCAACATATGATAAAGAATGGGGTAATTTTTCTTGTTTATTTAGCAAAACCATGAATGCGATTCTGGAAGTACTATCCAGGCTGTTCTTGAACCTGCAAATTGCTGTGCAATATAGAGATGCCTGAAGACTAGGTGCTGTTCACAGAGAGGCCAAGAGCATGTTGACTCTCTTGAGGAGACTGGAGAGAACTTCACCAGCCAACAGTTTCTTCTCCTTCCTTCCTCCATCTTTTCTTTCCTTGCATTCCTTACTTATTAAAGTTTTATAGCAAGGAAATAAAACCTACTTTTCTATGAGTCTTGACATAAATTTCTTATCTATAATGATTATTGATATTCCTATAATTCATTTATTCTATGAGAATAAGACTAGGGTAGTTACAAAATTTGACAGAATGTCTATAGCTTGAAGTCTGTCAAATGTATTTTGTAAGCATTTTTAAAAAAACTAAGCACCTAATCTGAGTCAGAGTCTATGTTCAAAAGAGTATTAGCTATAGAAAAAAAAGTCATGGTTGTTAAGCATGTGTGGGAGCCACTGAGGATTTGGGATTCACTCCACCCTATCCCACCCTTCTGAAGCTGTGTGGTTTGGTTACTGTGTAATAAAATGGGCTTAATGCGTGTAGTTTGAAGAAATCAGTTTCAATCTAAAGATTTTATAAAAGTCTATTTTGTTTCTTTATAGCACACCAAAATCATTTAGTTCTGGCATGTACCCTAGCTGACTGCATTGATTTATCTAAGTAGAAAAACAGTTTTATTTTACAAGGAAGAAAAGACAGAAATCATAGCCAACATCACAAAGTGGATTAAGAAGGAAAGTAATGATCTTGGCCTAGGTCCACCTGGGAGGGCTTTGCATCCCAGAAAGAGGCTGACCCAGCCTGTGGGGGCGTTTCCAATCTGAAAATTTAATGCAGGAAATGTCTGATTAGGACAGTCCTTCTTCTATAACAGGGAGATGACTATGTTTATGCAGAGCATGCTATTTACTAAATAGGTCTTCAATCCACCCAAATCAAAGGAAGTAGTGTTCTATCATTTAAGTACATCTATTAAGAAAGTAGCTGCTGAAAAGGCCAACAAGAATGGAGCATCAGTTCTTTTACTAGGCTCCTGTTTGGCTTCACAAAGAAGCCAACATCTAACCTCTGTGACTTTCTTGAGTCCTTCTCAGCAAATGCTTGTTCCTGTGCCCTAGCATTTTGTTTTGTTCCTTTCCTGGGTAGCGGAGGCCTAATAATGTCATTGCTCTATATGGAGAATACCCAGGTTATTTAATGGATATCGGGTCATAGCCATGCTGATCAGCTGTCCGTTAACCTAGATTTCCTACACACTATCAAATTCCATCTCCAGGACCTCACCTCTTATCCTCCTTATGGGGTGGGAACAAATAAGAGATACCCCCAAAATCTTTATGTTTAAGGATCCTAAAGCACTGAGGAAAAGATAATGGAGCATACCCATGAATAACAATTGGTAGCCTGTCGGTGATATGACAGATATCACTAGGACATAGTAACAAAGACTCATGGAATGGAGTGATGAAGGCCTCTCCTAGCAGCTGAGCATTACAGGTAAGAGTCAGGAATTTTAGAAGCATTTGTGCTTGGATAGGAGCACCTGAGTGTTCCAATCATAGATCAGCTTAGTTAGAGGCTCTTTTGAAGTGTGCTTGGGCAACCCAGTGGCTAGGAAGCAGAATCTTGGTGAATGCTTGAAGGACCTTAGCTGAGAAAAGCTATGGGTAATGCTACATTGTTGGAATATCACTTTTGATAATGTGTGGAATGGGTTTTGGGAGAAAATTGGTGGGAAATCAGAAGGGTTCTGCAAATGTTTGGGTGAGACATGGTAGGTACAGATAGAGAGAGATGGGCCAATTTAGGGTGCACTTGGAATTACCAGCTGATAGATTGTAGAAGGGAAAAGAAGAGGGGGAGGCAGGAAAAAAGAAAGGAAAGGAAGCAAAGGGAGGGAGAATGGAGTTAAGAGGGTAGATGTAAAAATTGTATTAGAAAAGAGTAAGAAAACAAGCTTACTTGAGAAATGAAAGTAGCAGCCAGTGGTACCATCTGGGGGCTCATTGATGCCTTATGAACATCAAGTTTAGGCAGTACCACTTTGATGAACATGACTTGAGATGTAGAATATGAAGCCAACTTCTCTCCTCCCTTTTCTTTTACTGTGTACTAGGATATGTTTTCTCTTAGCCACAGAGAGAACCCTGGGCCAGTCCCTAGGTCTCCAGCTGTGATAGGAAATATTAAGTAAGATTCCATCCTCAAATATAGGAATGGATTTCCCCATTTTGTCAGCATTCCGGTCTCCACAGCCCTTTCCCACGCTTGCAACCATACTTTGCAGTCTGTGGAGCCTTTAATATAGATGCTTCAGACTCTGTATGTATCATTTTTTCTTGTGCACTTTTGTGTTGCTGCTTTTCCCACTCCCTAGAACTTTTTCTAAGCCCATCTAATAACAACTACTGTAATTCAGGTCTAGTCTGTCTCCTGACCACCACTCTCTTCTCAGTTCCTAACTGTCTAGAAGTCCAGCCCCTGACACACGTCTGCAAGAATCTACCAATTGATTTCACCATAAACCCAAAGGCTTCAAGCTGTTGCTCTTGCACTAAAACTATCTCTGACCTTAGTAAACAATCACACTCCTGCACTTCAAAAACTACACAAAAAAGGATTCCACGTAGTCACTTCTCCTCAGCTTTTGTAGCAAAGAAGTTTGCTGATGATACAGTTCAGAGGAAGACTGTGAGAAAAGGTAGCAAGGGAAAACTCCAAGAAATGGTAATCTGAGGTCAAAGAGAAAAAAGTCAGATGGGAACCTCATTCATCTTCTGCTCACATGTTCATAGAATGGAGGAGAATAGATGTAAAGAATGAACAGGAAACAAACTTAGTAGTGAATAAGGAACAGTAGGTATCACAAAGTTGGTAGAAACCTAAGGAGATACAGGATTGAGGATAGAGTGTTTGGATGTTGTGTGTGGATGTTGTACTCAGAGGACCAGAGGGCTCTGTAAGTCTTAAGGATAGCAATTGCTTAGAGTTGAAAAGAATGAGGTAGTATCATGCCTACAGGCCACCTCTAAAAGAATATCAAAATGCTCTAAAGTCCCTGAATTGTGATTTCATCATTGTTGCTTTTTTGCAGTTTCATTGTATACATGTTTGAAGTTCTCTGAGATTGTTGTGCTTGTATAAAGTGAAATATGGTATCTATTTAATCCCACTCCCCCAACTCTTCCCCAATTCTCCCAATACATATTCCTCCCAACTTCATGTTTTCTTGTTCAATTTTATTTTTTTGTCAACCCACTAAATCTAATTACTGATACACATATGTGCGTAAGTGTGGGGTTATCCACTGGAGCATGGGAAACCTATCAATGGCCACACCCTCTGTGAAGAATGTTTCTCCATTCCCCAGCAACTATCAACTACCAAAAACTCAAAAAGGGGTAAGACTTTGGATCTGGGCTAGAATTTTGTCTGCTTGGTTTAATACAGGTCTTGTGAAGGCAACCACAGTTGGGGTAAATCCACCAGTGCAGCTGGCATGCCATATCCGGAGGAAGTTTTTCACGGTTCTCCACAGCCTCTCACTCTTACATTCTTTCAGCCTCTTCTTCTGTGACGTTTTCTGAACCTCTTAGAGGCATCAGATGAGGATTAATAAAGCTGTGTTGTCTAGGTTGAGCCCTCACCCACTCTTCTTTGTGGGTTACTGTACTTTGTCCAGGTGTCTGTCTCTGAATCAATTGCTGCCCACCATGAAGTGAAGCTTCTCTGAGCAAGGTTGCAAACAGCCCAGTTCTACGAGGTATAAATATAAATATCTAGAAGTCAATTTGACAACATGATTATTTATGAAAATAAAAACAGTAGGTTCTCACTTAGGAGCCTTGACCTAACCAGCCATTGGATTTTGATCAGATTATAGTAGAGGCTTGATGTTCCCCACTCCCTTGTGGAGCAGATCTTGAATCCAATATGAAATATTTATCCCATAATAGGTATTATTTTATCCCCCTTTCAAGAACAAATAAACAGCACCACAGAGAAAAGTTCATCACAGCCACAAGGGCATGGACAATAGCCAAGAAGCCAGATTACTGCAAATTATGCTATTTCTGCCTGATCCAGTATAGGTCTTAATGTCAGAAATCTACATTTAAAGAATGACTTACAAAACAAGTTCAAAAATCAATCCAGCTGTCAGTGAGTGGACACAAATACACTATGTTCTAGATACTATTTTTTTACCCTTTTCTAAGAATACTAGAGAGTGTCCAGAGACACTGAATTACTTTCCCCACATAGTAGATTAAGGGTGGAATGTAGATTTTCTGGTTTCAATTTGGGTGTCATTTCTGCTTTATAATCGTCCTTTACTCTAAGCATAGTGTCACTGTCTTGACTCATAAAGCTTATAGTTTAAATTTTTAAAAAGTTCTCTCATTGCTATATCAACACTGAAATATTCTATTAACATAGACTAATGCATAAAATAATGAGCCTTACTGTAACATCCTCATGTATGCATATGGCATATACATTACACACAACAAATACACACATATCAAATATACACACACAGCTAATACTATCCTTTAATTTTCTCTGCTCCCCTCAGTCACCATGTACCACCTTGATAATGTTTCTTCCATTTTGATGTATCTTTCTTCATCTTAGTTCCATAAATGAAAGAAAACACACAATCTTTACCTTTCTAAATCTTATTTATTGTGCATAACATAATGACCTTCAGTTCCATTCATTTCCTGCAGATGAAATGGTTCTGTTCTTTTTATGGTTGAATAATACTTCATTGTATATATATATATATATATATATATATATATATATATATATATATACAGTGTTTTAGTTATTTGTCTGTTGATAGGCATTTAGGCTGATTCTATAGCTTAGTTATTGTTAAGAGTATTGTGATATATAGGGATGTACAGGTAACTGCTGTAAGCTAACATGGATTTCTTCAGGTATATACCCAGGAGTGCTTGAGTTAGTCTTATGTTCAGTTATTCCTGGAACCTCCCTTAATGATTAACAGGCTGAACTAATCTGCATTCCTACAATATGATATAAGGGCTTGATTCTCTGTATCTTTGTCAGCATGCATTGGTGGCTTTGCTTCATGATAGCCATTTGATGTAAGTCAGATATAATCTGAACGTAGATTTTAATTTGTATTTTCCTAGTAGCTAAAATGTTAAATGCTTTATTCATATTAATATCAGCCATTCGTATTTATTTTTTAAGAATTGTATTTTCAGTTCATTTATTACTTGACTTATGTGTTTCTGTGAACAAATACTGGGCAAGAATCAACTTTGGGAAGAAAGAGCGCTTTTTAGCTTGTGGTTTCAGACAGAAAGTGTCCACATGGCGGGAAAGGCACAGCATGGTGGCAGGAGCATGAAGCGGGCTGCTCACATTTCTGCATGTGCACAGAAAGTAGAGAAAGAGCACAGAAAGAGAATATAATGATCTGGATTGCTTAAATACACAATTGTCATTCAGAAAAGCATCAATAAAGGAGCTTCAGAATTAAACTATATTTCAGATGAGTAGACCTAAGTGACAACTACAGCACACTCTATCCAGGTGCTGCAGAAAACACTTTTCTTAATCGTCCATGGAGTATGCTGAAAAATAGGCATTTTAGATCACAAAGCCATTCTAAAAAATTATAGGATCTTGAAATAATTTCTATCACCTGAGCAAGTTTTAAGTGAGTGAATCTAGAACTCACTAGCAAAAGAGGTGTACAAACACATGGAAATTGAACAATACCATGCCAAGCAATATGATGTGAGCCATTAAAGAAATTATACAAGGAATTTAAAAATTCAAATGAAGATAAGGATGCATCATATCAGAATTTGTATCCTGTAACAAACCCAGTTCTAACAGATCCATTTGGTACAACAATGCCTTTGTTAAAACCCAGATAGCTCAGATAAAACAGCCTAATGTTGCTTTCAAGTTCATGAGGAATCAAGAATAATCAATGCACAAAACCAATAGAAGGGAAGATATTGCAAAACTTAGAGCTGAAATTAAGGAAATGAGGTCTCAACAAATACAGAATCCATGAAACAAGGGTTGGTATTTGAAGTTTGGAAATAATGTCAAACCCTTAACTACACTAATCAAAAGAAATCTAGAGTGGACCAGCATGGTGCAATAAGAACCATGGTGGGATAGTACAGCAGATATCACTGAAATCTAGAGGGTTCTGTTTTTTCCCAATATAATATTTTTATTGATTATTCGGAAATCTTACAACATGCACCCTGATCACACATACCAGCATCCCACACCTCCCACCTTTGTGACTTCCCCCATTACAAAAAAAAAAAAAAAAGAAGTTAAAAAAAAGTCCAATTTAGATTGCCCATATACTCACGGGAGCATGGTCAAACTCCTGGTAGCAAGCCTCTCAAGAAAACTGAATCCTTCCCCACACATCCCAGCCAGAAGCCATCAACAGTGGAAGCTACATTTATTTCATCATTCCTATCACAACTTTCAAATGTTCTCTTCACTGGCATTCTGTCTAGCCTGTTACCTCCCTTTTAGGAGGTGGGGTGGGGTAGGTGTTATCACAAAGGCCTTCCATGTCCCTCCCTCTCATCTGTGAATCTGCAGCCATCGATACATCTATAAAAGTAGCTTCCTGGTTCCTTGCAGTCAGCAGTAGCACAGATCATGGACTGCCACATGGTCTCTGGTGTCAGCACAAGCCATGGACCTCTGCGTGGTCTCCAGTGTTGACAGTACAGACCACGGAGATCAACACAGCGCTCTGCCACAGCATGGACCACAGACACTATCATAGCTCTCGGCAGCAGCACAGCTCAAGGACATCCACATGGCCTCGGGTGACAGCAAGATCCTGGACGTCCTCCTGGCATCGTAATTTAGAAAACTTATACTTTGGTGTATTGGGAAACTTTAGAATACACAGATGAAATTTCTAGATTCATATCACTTATTAAAAGTGAACCTGGAGGGTATTTGGTAGCTTAAGCTAAATTACAGCAAGAGTGAGTCTGAGGCACTAATGAAGTCAGCAACAGTCCTCAGATTGTTCCCTCTAATTGGAGAAGGACGGGTGTTCGAAACTCATTCTGTGAAGCTGCTATTATGTTGCTATGAAGCATGTTTTAACTGTAGTTTTTAGATATTAACACTTAATGGTGGTTTATGTACTTGGGAATCAATTTTTAAAATATTCAGTGCTTATCTGGATTTCACTTAATCCATAACATTTTTAGTTCTCCATTCTACATAAAGATGACTTGGCAACTTGAACTGATTGTTATTTTGCAATTTACAAAAACTCACACAGCTTTGAAAGGTTGATGCGCTTTGCATCTTTGCGTGGCGCTGGGCGTGGGAAACTTCTTCTTTGCTAGAACTCCTCGGGAGCTGCAGTCTCTGTAGTGCTTACAGATGTGATACCTGCTCTCTCTTCATGTTCAGTCTTGCATTATGATGACAGACTACTTCAGTCTTTAACACAAATCCTTTTCCATTGTTTTCTCTGCCTTATATTACCACCACTTTATAAAACCTTCCCAATCTTTAAAAACAGCTAATTATCCAACCGCTGACCCTGCGTGCAAGCAGCCCCACTAGTCCTGTTAAGCATTTAACAAGTGTTCACCAAAATTGTACACGGGTGGATCAGTGTAGAACTTTTAAATCAGCATGTTGGAGAGCCACATTTTCTCATTTTTAGGCAACAGATTCCCCTAAATCAAGTGCATGCTATTTGGTGAAACTGATTTTCTTGATCCAACCAAAATCAAGACAAAAATTTAAAATAAAAAAATTAATTTGTTCAAATCCGACCCAAATAGAAGAACAAAAAATAGAATCCCTGATTTCTTTTTAAATGTAATTATTGGAATTTTAAATGACTGGTGGAAGAATATGTAAGATGTATCTGGATTCTTTTAATAATTTATTAATAATTGAAGGGAAGTTATGGACTCATGGAAGTAAAAATATATTTGTTATATATAGGTAAACCCTAGATTAACTTCAAACCTGAACTTTGAGTTTATGGTTACAGTTGGTTGAGTGCTTATTAATATTTATTATACAGAGGTTCTAAAGAGATAGCTTTCTGTCTATGAAACTGCTTTTCTTATAATTGTGATTATATACTTACTTTGAAAGAAGATATGCTGTTGAATTTTATAATCAAAAACATAATGCAAATAACTTGATGTTCAACTATATTTATTTTTATATTGAAAATTCAATTCAGGTTGTATTACAGATGGTTTTATGAAGATATAACAACTCCTTTATTTTGTCAACTAATGTATCGAGGATAGGATTTTGAAGGTATATATATGCTTATCAAAGTTCTGAAGAAGGAAGAAAAGTAAACTCAGGTGCATATTTACATTTTATTTTCATCTCTCTAGAGCAATCCACCATCTTTAGCTTTCTAAGGCCGCATGGAGACACAGGCTCCGAGAGCAGTGTCATTTAACTAATCTTGAAGTATCCCTGCACCCTAAATCTACCATACTGGCCTCTCCTCAGATGACTCTGTGCTATAGACACAAACATATGTGGGACCTATTACTCCAGTATCACCTTCAGCCTTCAGAGGGTGGGGATGCTGGGGAGTGGAAGAGGCAGAAGCAAGAAAGTATAAATAGAGAGGCAAAGAGACCAAAGAAGAATGTCTGGTCTTTCATACCCAGAAGTCCTTAAATTACTTACAATGCAAGAAACACAGTGTAGAAAAACACATACTCAGAAGGGGAATCCAGTGTAATTCATAAACTTATGAATTAAAAGTGTTAAGTGACAAATGACATTTTCAGGAAATTGGACTCCTACTACAGCACATCACTAAGCAAAATTCTAGTAAGGCTTGAACATGTGGAAAAGTTAAAAGTACACCTTTTGTTCGGAGCAGTGCAAAGCAATGTGTTATCACGGGATATGAGGGAAAAAGGAATTTTATTTTGAGAATTAAGGACTAAACATGTAACTTGGTGTCTAAGTGTGATCACCAGTTATGTCAATGTTTGACACTCATCTGGCCTTGAAGCTAGAGTGGGTGAGCTGGAAAAGATGAACATTGGAAAGACATTTATAAATGTCTCAGGCATTTTCAATCAAATACTGGAAAATTTGATGATATCTTGAGGTACTTATCTTAAAGAGTCATGAAGATGCTATGCTGGGAAATCTCTGAACAGCACTGTGGCCTGGCTGTTCTGGGTAAAATGTCCAAATGACTCGACCTGGTGTAAATCACCAGAGAACAGGGCATGCCTGGTTTTAATGCTGATTTCTGGCCTGCATTTGGTTCGCATGCTTTAACTCTTTTCATGCTTAAACTTTGTCTGTGTGAAGCTCTGAAAATCTCAGAGCACTTCAGAGTTGTGTGAACAGCAGTCTTGCCATCATCTGGAATTCCAGCTCTGGACCTGGGGCACCAGGGCCCTTTCTGAGGGACACTTTATTGTTTTGTGCCTCCTAGAATTGTGTGATGTTCAGCAATGGTGCTGGGTGCATGTTATGTAGCTTGTCAATGTTACTGCTGTTATCAGGGCTTAGAGAGCTGCTACCGCCACAGCTGCCCATTCTAGCCCTGGACTGTATCTTCTCAAAATGATAATCAAAATATCCCCCTCAAAATACTTGGTCATATATTTTATCATGGTTACAAGAACAGTGAATACCACACATTCTGAAAATCAAGAAATGGTAATAAGAAGTTTTGCAATTTTAAAATGTTTGCTCCCCAGGCTGGGATGATGGCTCAGTCAGAAAGTGTCTGTTCTCTAAACATGTGAACATGAGTTTGGGTCAATAGTACCCACAGACTAGATGAATTTGTAACCCCAGTGGCGGATAAGGAAAGTGGAGAGAGGTGAATTCCAGAAACTCAGTGGCCAGCCAGCCGCACTGAATCACAATTAATGAAAGACCCCGTTTCAAGTAGAAAAGCTGAGAGTGATTAAGGAAGACTCCTATGTTTATTTCTGGCTTTCACACAGTGTACACATGCACCCTGCATGTACACATATGCATGCACTTGCCACATACAACACAAATAAAAGTACTTGCTCCTGTTTCCTAAGGTGAAGACTTCTAAGTTTTCATTGTAAATAGTCTCCCCTCCTTCCTAAATGCTTCACATAGCATCTTCAGTACTAACATAGATGAAGCCCCCGACTCTCATCTGAAATCACTTCTTCATGTATGGATACAGTGAGATGCTCTGGAGTCAGACAGAGGGGTGGTTGATGGACTGCCCCAGGTTCTGTATGTGTTCAGTTCATAATCAGATGTGATGCTGCAAAATACTCAGTCAATTAAAATATACAGACAGAGCTCCTGCCCTTGCCTTCTTCTCAGCCAGCCAAGTACTACACACTGTGTCATGGGCTAGAGACTAGGAGAAAAAACAAAAATACTCACTGTCATTCAACTTATATGGTAGTAAAGCAGTAATGTGTGTATGTGTGATGTGTATGTGTATATATAATGTCTATATGTGTGTGTATGTGTTGTATATCTAACAGTGGCAAGAAAAGTAATATACATTCTTAAAACACACGTTTCAGATGGTACTAAATGTTAGGGATGAAAATAAAACTTGCAAGAGGACTGGAGAGAGAAGTGAGATGAATACTAAAATTTTCTCCAGGGAATATGGATAAGGCTGTATTAATAATTTGACATCTGTGAAAACCATGTAAGTGTTCAGAGCCCACGGGGCAGCACATGCTAGTGTGGGAGCTTACTGCTGTGTTTGAAAACAAGGCAAGGAGTGTGGAGACGGGAGTGGAGTGATCAGGAAGCAGATGATGTGTTGAGAGGGGCATAGTCTGCACAGACTCTTACAGATGCTGCTTCTGCTCTGAAGTAGGCAGGGACCCTCAGAGGAAGCGTTAGTGGAAATAGGGTGAGAATTGTGAGGACTGAAGCACAGTTCTGCCACTTGGAAGCTTTAAAACCTTGGGCACAACACCACTTACTCATTCTGGTGCTCTATTGATTCATTTGCAGTAGTGATTGACAAGTAGGTTCCTTCTTTGTAGAACTATATAATGATGACTGAATGGGAATAAACATTTGTGCAGTCTCAAAGACAAGTCCTTTCATTGCTGATTGACTTTTGGAAGGCTGGCTCTGCGTGCCTAGTAGAGAGCTGGCTGCATGGTACGAGGGCAGAAATAACACTACAGAGAGGCTCTCTGTCCAAAGCAGGCAAAAACTACGCACCTGGCTCAGACAAAGGCAATGACAGTGAAGGCGGCATGAAGGCCAGATTGCACAGTACATTTTACAAGTACAATCATCCTGAGCCACTGTCAGACTGCGTATGTGACAGTCAGGACTGCCGAGATGGCCACCATAGCATCTTCCAGTAGGGCAGGAAGAATATGAGGGAAATTAGGAATTCAGATTTGCAATCATGTTAAGTTTGAAGGGCCTGTTGGACATCTTGGTGGAGCTGACCGGTCACAGAGTGGGGCAGGCATAAGAAGATGTTCATTCAGGAGAGATAGGGGCACCCAGATGGGCACCATCAGAGGAGTGGATCTTCAAGTTTGCTCTACTGGCAGTGCACTCTGGAAGAATGCTACACTAACTTAAATAAAACAAAATGATTAGCAAGTTGAATTCTGTTGCAGCATTTGGTACAAAGTGATTTATAATGAATTAAGGTCAAAAGCAGTTGGATTCAGTTTCTTTAAGAGCTGTCATATAATCCTAAATTTCCTCAAATGTGAGATCAGAATCTCCATGGTTCTGCATGTTTATATTTTCAAACTGTAGTAATTACATTCTTCAACCTTTTGATTTGTTGCCACAGAAATAAAACAGATATTAGTAAGCATCAAGGCAAACTACACTGAATACTTTGATAGCAAAACATATTAAAATATAACCTTCAGTTATTGGTGTTGTAAAATTGATTTTAATATACTTTAGAAAACTTTGAAATGACTTTATATAATTAAATGAACACCACTGATCAAAATGCTGTTTATGACAATCTAAAATTAGGCACTAGCCATTTATTAGGGATGACTAGGTTATGTTTTGATTTTTCCTATACATCAACTTTATCTTTTAAAACTCAATTTTAAGTGAAAACTGAACATTCTCTTTTTAATGTTTTCCACATTTAAGATAGGAGACTTTGTAGCTTGTGATTGCTGATTGCTTGTAATTTTAAGGAAACCCAAATATTGGCCTTTAAGTCACATCCTCCTGGGGATGGCTTAATGTGTTATTGGATATTTAACTCTCATTTTGCTTGATTTGGGATAACATAGCTGCTTTATTGTGGTAATTCTTTATTTTTACCTTTGATTTTCTCACTTATCATGTACTGAGTTAAGCTTGTCCTCCATAAATACTGTTCCAAAAATACCCTTATTTCATGCTTAAATTCATCTTAATAGCAACATCTTAGGACATTTTTTAGAAAACGTTTCTTAGAATGAATATAATATGTAGGCAATAGCGTATGTTAAAGCCAAGTTGGTGAATTGTCTGGAAGGCAAACACCCACCTGGTTAGCTAGTCTTTAATGGGTCATGGAGAGTTGAATAATAGAAAATGAATAAGTTCTACAATTTAGTCTTAATTCCCAGGAATTTTTAAAGCTTTTTTTTGGCTCATCATGAAATATACTTTCTTATGAATGGAACTAGCAATACACAGTTGTATAGTTTTTCCACTTGTATTTTGTGATAGAAATTTTAACATTTTCTAGTAGAGTCTAGAATACATAAAGCTATATAATATAATACACACACAGCATTTTAATGGGGAATGCTTGGAAATGAGTGAGGTATTTCAGAAATTTTATTGACAATATATTGTACAATTGTATAATAAGTGAAAACAAAAAGGACATTTCTGTCAGTATTTATATCAAGTACTAAGGGTCTTGTTCTTTTGCAATGAAACAATTTGAAACCTCAAAAATTGATAGTACTGATCCTTCAGGCTTAAAAAATTGTTATTGGATGACTCAGAAGGCCCACAGAACAAGAATCTACTCATAATCAATATCGTTGAGGGCTTTAATCCATACAGGACAATTAAATGTGACAGCATCATATGTTTTAACATGAAAATATGTCATAAATATTATTGTGATGATGCTGAACCATATCTTCACACATGAAAACAGCTATACAGGCCAGTGGGACAGAAAAGAAAGCCCAGAAATAAGTCCACACATGCATGGATTGAGGTGCCAAGAATCATAATAGGGAAAGGCTGGTCAGTAAATGGTGCTGGGTAAACTGAAAATCCACACGAAGCATCAAATGGTACCCCAACCCTGTAACACACATAAAACCTCCCAAATGGAGCAAAGACTAAAACATGAATGGTGGAACAAAGTAAGTAGAACAAAACCCAAGGGGAATGGTTCATGCCATTAGCATTGGCAAAGATGTCGTGGGCATGGCGCCAGAATCACAGGATTACAAGCAGAAGGAGAGGAGCCAGGTGATTCCATAACCAAGAGATTCTGCAAAGCAAAGGGGACAAAAGAATGAAAATATAATCCAAAGAATAGAACTCCTGTAGTCAATAACAAGCCCTGTGCTCTCCCCTCCCCATCCTCTGTGTGTGTGTGTGTGTGTGTTGTGTATGTGTGCGTGTGCACACGTGCAAGCATTTTTGTATGGGTGTTCGTAAGTGTGTAGATTCACGTGTGTCCAGGTATATATGCACATGTATATCCATGCATGTGAAGACGAGACAGCATTCTAATGATGGATGTGTACCTCTGTGCTTAATATGTAGAGCAATGCAACTAAAATTAGTTGCAATGTTGTTTTTTGCCACAATAAAAGATAATTCAATTAATTTCAGTTTGATATTTTAAAAACTTTCAAAGTGTATCTCAGTCTTCCTTCCTTCTTGTCTTTTGGGAGAGAAGATGATTTCTAGTTGTTTCTCAGAACTTCCTAATTCCTCTGGGGTTTGATTTGATTCCTTTGCTTATGAGTACCTCGAATGCCCTTGGTACCATTTCTTTTCTTACTAACCCCTGAAGATTCTTCTTCATATCATTCTCTCTGTTAAGCTTTTCTCTATGATGAAAAAATGCCTGTTTATGTAGATATGTTTATTCTACCTAATGTCAAATAAGTCAAATTTTAAATGTAAACTTGTTTGCCAACCATTTGTCCCCATTGTGCTGTTACTGGTTATGTGTTTTATTTGCTTGCTCCTTTTCTTTGCTCACTCCTTTTCTCTCTCCCTTTTCTTCCTGTTATGTTTATGTTTTTTATATTAACCTAATTTTCACCCTAAAATAGTTTCTGGCATATGCTAATATAAACTTTCACCTAAATTCTTTTGTCAGTGTTGCCTATACTTAAAAAAGACCACACTGAAGTATGAAAGTTACTATTACTATACATTTATTATAATACATCTTTGTTCTCTCTCTCTCTCTCTCTCTCTCTCTCTCTCTCTCTCTCTCTCTCACACACACACACACACACACACACATGTAAGCACCTGCACATGCATATGCCACTCGTGTAGAGGTCAAAGAACAATTTGTCAGTTCTCTCCTTCCACCTTATATGTCTAGGGATTAAGATCAGAGCATCAGTCCCTATCAGCAGGTGCTTTTACCTACTGAATCAAATTTTCAGTCCTTCTTTCATTTGTATTTTATAAAAGACATATCAAAGGGGTTAGTGTTGGAATTTATACTTCTGCCCATGCTTCTGGCTGTGCTTTTCTGAGACTTTTTAATGTGCCCTATAACTTCTGTGATTCTGAGGTTTCTTCTTGGAGTGAGAACATTGTGTGTACTCCAAAATACATGCTATCACAGCACCAGACAGTGTCTCAGCACCAATAGATTCATGAGTCAGTGCTATTTAGGCCCTTGTCCTAGCTTTGTTATCAATGAGCTATGGAAACTGGAACAAGTCAGTTGGTCTTCTTTATTCTGTGTCCATGTTTACTAAATTCACAGTATCCTCACACAAAAAATTTACAGGGAAATTTGCTAAAAGAAATTGGCAAATACTGCAGGCCCGAAGAAAATGATGGAGCATCATAGATACTAAGGTATAGCCACATCTATGTAGTAGAGACAGAACTTGTCTCCAAATATTAGATGACAAAACTGAGCTGCCTGGGTGCTGTTTGTGCTGCAGAAAGCCACAAGGTTCTGAGGCAAGATTAGTTTACAAGTCCTCAAGAAACTACTGCTTGACTCATCTAGGAATGGTCACCATCCTCTCTAGCCTCCTGTGAGTAATTCTTTTGCTCTGTGTGGATTTCTGAGACTCTCATCTCCAGTCAGGTAACATAGTATTTTTCATGTACTATGGTCCAGCGTTTGCCAATTTCTTTTAAACATTTAGTGTTAGTTGGGCATTGTTGAGGCTTGGCTGTGGGAGCTCCAAGTGAATTAGACATCAGCTTTATCCCATGGACCCCCAAGGATAGCTGGAAAAGATGACACATAGACATGATCATAGCTTGCCATGACACAAACCATGGAATGCCCAAATCAGTGAGAGAACTAAAAGTTGATATTCTCCCAGGGGAACAAAAATAAGTCACAGGCAAAGTGATGTGTGTAGTGTGTCCTAAATGAGAAGCAGACCTTGCTAGACAGACGAGGGTAACAAGAGTGTCAACTAAGAAAAAATGGCCCTAGCAACAAAAGTGGATGTTGGGGAACAGCTTTTTTGGGCCTCCACAGGTGGGCATCGGGCATATGTGTGTACATCCATACACTGTTCCAAATTCAAACATGAATAACTTGGGAATTCATTGATTCAGTGCATTTGCGTCTAACTATAAACAGTTAAGAAATTATTCTAATGGCAAAGACAACTCAGAAACTCATACCTGGAATTTGCATAATAATTATCCCAGTATCTCTCCAGTGCTCATGATCCAGAGGGCCCGAGCAGGGTGTTTTTCATTCACTCTGGAGTCTCCAGTTCTACCCCCCTATAAACATCGTCCAGTCAGGATACTTTGGGGCCACCAGCAGAATAGAAAGTTGCCAAAATAAATGTTTTCCATCAAGATTTCACACTTACACTTAATGAAATAGACGTTTTCCACACTGTTTCTTGAGAGCTGCGTTTTTCTTTAAGATTTATAATGAAAATATTTCATGACCTGTTGACATATTCATATGGTGATTTTCAAAAGGTAGATTTCATTTATAAAATGGAGTTGGCAACAAGGAGTAATATCGGAGAAGTGGAACAAGGCTGTTGACAGGGAAAATTAGGGCCCCGTTGCAACTGACATTGTTTTGCAACTGTGCCAGTTTTGAAGGCTGGCCCATGAGGTGGGGTTTAGGATGCTCTCATGGTAATGAGGCTGAGGCTGGCAGCCTGTGACCATTCTTCATTGTCCTGCATGATTATAAGCAGATAATCATAGGAAGGATGTCCCAGCCACTCTTTTTTCCTGATACTGCCTTCTAGAATTAAGGGCATACAGGCACAATTCTGAAATAGTTACACAGGAGCAGACAAGAAGGTCAGAAGCCCTTCTTTGTATGCTGATCCCTGCACTTTATCTTGTCATCTTGTTCAGAGAGCTCTGAAACTGCTGAGTAAATGACTGACAAGCATCAATTTCTTTAGATGGCCCTCAGTCTCAATAGAATGTATATGTGTTGTGCCCTTTTGCCAGGAGTTAAGTGCTGTCAAGGAGTATTCCCATTAAGATGGGAGAAGATAGCTTTAAAGTCAGCTCTAAACATGATTAGCTTCAACTTTTCTTTCAAGTTTGTGAGATTTATATTTAATCCATTACCATTCCCCATGCTTCAGCTCCTCACTGCTGTACCCGTTAGAGTACCCTAGTGATGAGCACAGCTGTATAGATCTAGTAACTTCTTTAGTAACTCCCCTAAAGTTTCCAGCCATCCCTGGTTTTGTAATGAGCAGAGATTTGGCCTTGGAAAAGCAAACAAATCACTTTGTGGTGAGGAGCATCACTTGTACACATCCTGCAGTAGTCATCTTGGAGTAGATGGCACTTGAACCGAGTGCTGAAGAAGAAAGTGGCTGACTAGGGATAAAGTTCATTAGAGGGAAGTGTGGAATGATTATTGTGCAGAAGGCCAATTGTGGAAGAAACAAAAGAAGGGAAGAATTTTAAGTTGTGCTGGGGAGTTGGGAACACGATAAGGTCTCAGGTAGAATTCTAAGTTGAAGACGTGATATATTCTATTATTCTCAGAGGGGAAGTCACTAAGTAGATTTGATTGGGTATTGCTTTGCCTAGAGTAGATTTTACAAGTTACACATCAGAAATGGGAAAAACAGACAAACAAAAATCCAATGAATATTATCTACCATTATTGTCCATCAAGTATCATTCATCATGATGAAAAAAGTTTATTCATTGTTTCAAACTCCTACAGAGCTGTGGTCCATGAGCTGTTGCTATCTGTGGGGTTAGTTCAGTTCTGAACATCCTTTTGCCACATCCCCTTCCTCTACGTCTTCTGGGTAGGATATCAATTGCACATGGGGTCTATACAGTCACAGAATACTCTGACATTAGATATACTCCAGTTTTCTTCAATCTGATGTCCCATTTTGTCAGATACAGACAGATTAACACTTGTGTGAAGTTTATAAAGAAGAGAATTAAGCAGTTCTTCCTGTATTTTGCCTCTTTCCCTCTATCCTGTCTGTCTGTGCAGGTCACATGTTCAAGCTAGGTGCTTGCTGCTCAAGAGTGGCTCATGGCACAGTTTTCTGTTGCATCTGAGAGGTGGCAGGAAATGCGGATCTGAACCAAAATTATCCTTGATAACATGTTTCTCTGGGGAAATCATGCACACATTCTGGTTTCAGGGAATTACTTGAAAATAGAATTTTCAAGCAGCCTGTGTTATGTGTACATATTATAACGAGTGGATTTGATGGGTTTAATCAATTTTTCATTATCATAATATCAATGTCCCAAAAATTGCTGAGGGAAGCACATCATTATGATGTGATCTGAGTCATCTCTAATGGCTTCTGCAATTAGAATTATGCTAGAGGGACAGCGTAATTCATAACCATCCCATAGAGTTCTTTCCTTAGTCCTAGAATCAGGCATTTGCCCGAGAAAACTCTGTATTTTTGTAGTAGGAGATTATAGCTTAGACCCATATGCACAGTTAACAATTAGTTTGCTTCTGGATTGTTCATTGTATCTAGGCCTCTTAAGTATAGACTGAATTTACATAGATTTTTTTTCAATTCTGCTTCAGGACAGTGGGCCTTTTTGTTTGTTCTTTTTGATATTGTAACTGAACAGGAACACATGGCATAAAATAGTTGAAATTTCCCATAGTAGGTCAATTATATTATCTTGTATTGTGCAAGCAAGAATGGTAGCAAAAATTCAAATGGCACTATCACCAAATAATAACTAAGAATTATTTTTAAATGGAAACAAATACAAAGACCCATAGCCAGACATTATGGAGAGAGAGAGAAAGATCTTGGGATGCACAGACCTAAATGGGGTGTCTCATCAACTCTCTCCCCTCAGAACTCAGGGAACCCTGCAGAAGAGGAGGCAGAAGGAATGTAACCAGGCGAACAAGGCCCTTCTAAATCAACTGAGAAAAACTCATATGAACTCACAGAGACTGAAGCAGCAAGCACAGGGCCCATACAAGTCTGCATCAGATTTTCTCATATATATTATAGCTTCCAGTTTCATATTTTTATGGGACTCTTCAGTGTGGACAAGTGGGTCTCTGATTCTTGTGCCTTCTTTGGGGGTCTCTTTTCCTTCTAGTGGTTTGCTTTGTTTGGACAAATTCAGTGTGGTGGTTTTTGTCTTATTATATTTTATTTGGCTACATTTTGCTGTTATCTCTTAGAAGCCTGCTTTTTTCTGATGAGAGACAGAAGGAAGTAGATGGGAAGGGAGGGGGGAGGAACTGGGAGTAATGGAAGGAGTGGCAACTGTAATCAGAATACATTGTATGAGAAAAGAACCTACTTTCAGTAAAATATGAAAAAATGAAATACAGGTGCTGAGTATATGGTAATTTCTATATTCTTTTTCTTCTCATTTTTATGAGTGGTGCTTTGTGATATATGTATTTCTATGTACATAACTGAGGCCAGAGGAGAAGTCAGGATGCCCTAACATGCTCTGCCTTATTCTTGGGAGACTCTATCTGAGACTGGAGTTCCTTTTGAGCTGATGTGATTGGCCACTGAGCACCCAGAATCTGCCTGTGTCTACACCACATCAATAGGGTTATTGACATATGCGGCTGTACTTGGTGTTTTTACATAGGTGCCATGGATTTGAACTCAGGTCTTCATGCTTATGCAGAAAGTGCTCTTACCCACCGAGCCAGATCTCCATACCCTGTGCCTTTTGTGCCCATTTAATCTTTTTCTGCTAATAGATACACATTTACTGCTCATCACTAGCCAAGCATTTCAACATTTTTCTACACCAGTGTTGTCCAAAAATCCCCAGGGATATAAACGTCCCACGCAATGTGGTTGCCATTGGCTCATTTGTCTGTTGAGTAGTTGAAATGTCACTAATAAAATGAGGATTTACACTTTCAATTTTAATTCACTTAAAATAGATGTGGGTAACTATTGACTCTTTGTGCAACACTGCATAGCTCAGTTAGAGATATGTTAGCTATATAAAACCTGCTTTTCATTAAGGTCTTAAATTGTGCTTACTGGAGACCTAAAATCTTATTCTGAAGTACAATGGATGTATAATGCTCACTTAAGAATTCTCAAAGAGGTTTGACCATTGTAAACATATAACACACATCAAGATCAGCAGTTTCATAATACCAGAAACTGTTCGCGTCCCCTACCAGTTGATTCCTCATTATTCACCCCAAATGACTAATTGCATTCTTTCCTTGTCTGTATTCTTAAACTAGATGTGCTAATAATTGATTATATTCAAGAATAATGGACACAGAATAAAAGTTATGGATTTTGCATGTGCTTGAGGGGCTGGGAGTTGTACCCATCAGGGTTTTGGGCTCTCTGTGCATACACTCCCTAATGCATCATTTATAATATACATTTCTGTAAGTTTTGAAAAAAGTATTTCAACTTATGTATCAAACATACTATCAGGATATAGAGAATTTATATCAACAAAAATATTCCCTACATCTATGATCCTTGTCAGTATCCATCCTCTCTCCTGTCACTAGTAACCACAGATAGGTTGCATCTTTCAGAATTATTTTTTCTTGAGTTTTGTCCAAATGGAATCATATATTATATAGTCCTGGTTATGTTACATTAGAACAACACAAAGACCTTACATATGTGTCAATTTTTCTGTTTACAGTTTCACTTGGTGGCTATCACAATTTCTTGATCCCTCTACCTGTTGCTAGGTATTGGGGTTGTTTCTGCTTTGGGAATACTCTGAGTAATGCTTTGGTGTGCAGTACTTTAGGAACAATATACTTACATTTCTCTTAGAATTATGGTGTCATATGAAAACTGTATCTTTTAACTTGACAAGAAACTTTGCATTATTTTTCTAAGTAATTAAACTTTTCTCAGAAATGTCAAAACCTATACTTTCTTCACATCCTAGATACTATCTTCTATGGATAGTAGAAAATTTCCAAATTTTTGTCTAATCAATGGGCAGTAGCATGATGTGACTTTCATAGGCATTTTTTGGAGGGGTGGGGACTGATGTCTTATTGTCTTTGCAAGTAATTTCCACTCATGTATTTTATAACTTTACTGTGTGTGAGAGAGAAACAGTGTGTGTGTGTGTGTGGTGTATGTGTGCATGTTCATGGATGTGTGCACATGTCTGTGAGAGGGTTTGCAGACGTGTGTGCTCATGGGGGGTGGTGCCCATGGTTGATGTAGGCTCTCTCTCTCTCTCTCTCTCTCTCTCTCTCTCTCTCTCTCTCTCTCTTTCCAACTATATATTGAGACAGGATTTTTCACTGGGTCAAGAGTTTACTTTGTTGACCTGTCTAGCTACCTAGCTTGTTCTGGAGGTATTTAGCCTCTGTCTCTTATATTCTGGGATTATTCCAGGCAGCCACCAAGACCACCAGACCACCATGATTTTTCACATAGGTACTGGAGATTTGAACTCCAGTCCTTACACTTGGACTGCAAGTGTTTAACTAGCTGAGCATTCTCTTCAGCACCTCATAAATATTCTTATATAAGTCTTTTATATTTTATGTTTATTATCCAGTATTAACCAATGTATTGTTAAACTTACCACGTTTTGAGTTTTTAATTAGTGGTTCATATATGTGGTGAGACATTTTTCTATGCATTCAAGGTAGTCAAGTTTGTCCTATGTGGGTTTTTTTTAGAATTTTTATAGTTTTAGTTTTGGGTCTCTCAGCCATTTTGAGTAAAAATTTAAGTATAAGATCACAAGTAAAAATCAAAGCTTGTTTTATTTTCAGATTGAAGATCAGTTTTATCACAACTTTTACTGGAAAAAATTGAGAAAAGGTACACCCTCTTCCCACTAAATTACATTAGTACTGTTGCCAAAAAGTAGTATTGTAGATATTTTCAAAAATCTGTTTTAACTAAATGTTTATCTTTATTCTAGTACTGCATGATTAATATAATTTTATAGTGTGTTTTCAAAGCAGAGATCTTCAATTTGTGTTCCTTTATCAAGATTATTTTGACTATCCTAGATCTTTTACGTTTCCACATGATGTTTGGATTCATCTATACAGACATTCGGTTGGAATAATAATTGGGGTTTGTTGACCATAATAATCTGTTTGGAGACTTAGGAAGTATGTCTTTGCATAAATCTCTGGTTTCTCTTAGCATTGTTCTATAACATTCAGGGTAAAGAATTTGTGCACCTTCTGTTGACTCCACTCCTGACTACTCAGCTTTCTTGATGCTCTCATTTTGTGTTTTAAGTTGCGCTTTTCATATAACATCACTAGTGAGGAGACATGCTGTTGATTGATAAACATTGACCTTGCATTGTGCATTTAACCTTGCTAAACAGACTTAGCAAATTCAGTAACATTTTTGTTAATCCCTGTGATTATTGATACAGATGACAGGATTAGCAAAGAACAGCATTTAGTAACTGATTTTTCTCTCTACGCATCTCTTATTTTAGTGCTTTAACTGTACCTGCTAGAACTTCCAAAGTACCATATTGAATATCAGTGTTGAGAGGTGTTGTTCTTGCCTTGTTCCTAATCCTAAAGGAAAGCAAGAATTCACTAAGTGTCACATTGACTAAGGTGCTTATTTGTGAGTTGTTTTTAGGCTGTTTGTAGCCTGCAATTTTTCGGGAATGAGTATGAAATATTCTTGCATCTTCCTCATTATCTCTTGAAGATATTCTTTTGGACTTTGTGAATAAGTTCTCCCTCCCCTTCCCCTCTCCCCTGCTCCTTTCTCTCCTTTTCTTCCTTGTCCCCTCTACTCTTTTCCCCCAACTCCTGCTCCTTTTTGTTCCTCTCCTCTCTTTCCTCCTCCTCTGCCCTCTCTGTGCTGAAGATTGAAGCCGGAACATGAAAGCATGCTGCGTAAGTGTTCTGCCAGTGAGCTACACCTGCACCTAGCATGTTACCTTAGTTTCTTTGGACATACTTTGTTTCTTGAAAAAGTTCTTATAATAATCAAATTCCTTGGGGGGTTGCTTTTTTCAAATTAATTAATTAATTTTTAAAATTTTTTTTCATTCAAAAATCTACACTTCCTCCCCTTCTCCCAGTCCCCTCCGGATCCACCACTACCCCTCTTCTCTCCCCCTGCATCCTTAAGAGAGGGCAGGGTACCCTGCCCTGTGGGAAGTCCAAGTCCCTCCCCACTCCATCCCTGCCTAGGAAGGTGTACATTCAAATAGACTAGGGTCCCAAAAGCCAATACATGCAGAAGAGATAGGTCCCAGTGCCATTGTCGATGGCTTCTCAGTCAGCCCCCATTGGCAGCCACATTCAGAGAGTCCAGTTTGATCATATGCTCATTCAGTCCCAGTCCAGCTGGATTTGGTAAGCTCCCATTAGATCAAGCACACTGTCTCGGTGGGTGGACCAAACCCTTGCGGTCCTGACTTCCTTGCTCATCTTCTCCATCTTTCTGCTCTTCAACTGAAACTTGGGAGCTCAGTCCATTGCTCTGATGTGGATTTGGGTCTCTGTCTCTATCTCCTTCCATCTTTGGTAGAGTTTTGGGGGTCACTTATGTACACTATCCTATCATTTGCAAATAACTAAAGTTTGACTTCTTCCTTTGCAATTCGAATCCCCATGATCTCCTTATGTTATCTTATAGTTATTTCTAGAACTTCAAACACTATATTAAAGAGATATGGAGAGAGTGGGCAGCCTTGTCTTGTTCCTGATTTTAGTGGAATCGCTTTGAGTTTCTCTCCATTTAATTTGATGTTAGCTGTCGGCTTGCTGTATATTGCTTTGATTATATTTAGATATGATCCTTGTATCCCTAATCTCTCCAAGACCTTTATCATAAGGGGGGGTTGAATTTTGTCAAATTCTTTTTCAGCATCTAATGAAATATCATATGGTTTGTTTCTTTCAGTTTATTTATATGATGGATTACATTGATAGATTTTCATATGTTGAACCAGCCCTGCATCTCTGGGATGAAGCCTACTTGATCATAATGGATGATTTTTTTGATGTGTTCTTGGATTTGGTTTACTAGTATTTTATTGAGAATTTTTGCATCGATGTTCATGAGTGAGATTGGTCTGAAATTCTCTTTCTTGGTTGTGTCTTTGTGTGGTGTTGGTATCAGGGTAACTGTAGCTTCATAAAAAGAGTTTAGCAATGACCCTTCTGTTTCTATTATGTGAAACACATTAAGGAGTATAGGTATTAGCTCTTCTTGGAAGTTCTGGTAGAATTCTGCATTAAAACCATCTAGTCCTGGGCTTTTTTTGGTTGGGAGCTTTTTCATGACAGCTTCTATTTCCTCGTGACTTATAGGTCTATTTAAATTGTATACCTGTGGGATGAAGCCGACTTGGTCATGGTGGGTGATGGTTCTGATGTGTTCTTGGATTCTATTTGCTAGTATTTTTTTAGTATTTTTGCATCAATGTTCATGAGTGAGATTGGTCTGTAATTCTCTTTTTTAGTATTGTCTTTCTGTGGTTTGGGTATCAGGGTAATTATAGCCTCATAAAAAGAGTTTGGCAATGTTCCCTCTGTTTCTATTGTGTGGAATAATTTGAGGAGTATTGGTATTAGTTCCTCTTTGAAAGTCTTGTAGAATTCTGAGTTGAAACCATCTGGTCCTGGGCTTTTTCTCGTTGGGAGACTTTTGATGACTGTTAATATTTCTTCAGCAGTTATAGGTCTGTTTAATTTGCTTATCTGGTCTTGATTTAATTTTGGTAAGTGATATTTATCCAGAAAGTTGTCCATTTCCTTTAAGTTTTCCAATTTTTTGGAGTACAGGTTTACAAAATATGACCTGATGATCCTCTGTATTTCCTCCATGTCTATTGTTATGTCCCCCTTTTAATTATTGATTTTGTTAATTTGGATATTCTCTCTCTGCCTTTTGATAAAACTCAAGTTCAAATGGATCAAAGACCTCAACATAAAGCCAGCCACACTAAACTTATAGAAGAGAAAGTGGGAAGTACACTTGAACGCATTGGCACAGGGATCCACTTCCTAAATAGAACCCCAGCAGCACAGACACTGAGAGAAACAATTAATAAATGGGACCTCCTGAAACTGAAAAGCTTCTGTAAAGCAAAGGACATGGTCAACAAGATAAAATGACAGCCTACAGAATGCGAAAAGATCTTCACTAACCCCACATCAGACAGAGGTCTGATCTCCAAAATATACAAGGAACTCAAGAAATTGGACACCAAAAGAACACATAATCCAATAAAAAATTGGAGCACAGACCTAAACAGAGGAATCTAAAATGGCTGAAAGACACTTAAGGAAATGTTCAACATCCTTAGTCATCAGAGAAATGCAAATCAAAACAACTCTGAGATTCCATATAACACCTGTAAGAATGGCCAAGATCAAAAACACTGATGACAACTTATGCTGGAGGGGTTGTGGAGAAAAGGGAACACTTCTGCATTGCTGGTGGGAATGCAAGCTGGTACAACCCCTATGGATGACGGTGTGGCGATTTCTCAGAAAATTAGGAAACAACCTTCCTCAAGACCCAGTAATAGCACTTTTGGGTATATATCCAAAGGATGCTCAATCGTGCCACAAGGACATGTGCAATAGAGACTTTGACTAAGACTTGCAGTCATGTGTGTCTGAAGGTCACAAGCCAACTTTAGTGGAGTCATTTCTCTTCTTCCTCATTTACAAGGATTCCAGAGTTTGAACTCTGGTCTCGAGTGTCTGTCTGTCTAACTAGAAACTTCTGATGACAATGTTGAATATTAGTGGTTAAAAGTGGAACTTCTTGCCTTGCTCCTTATACTAGAGAAAAGCAAGAACTAACTAAACATCCTGTTAATTATGAGTGGTTTGCAAACAAGTAACCTCTACCCATTTTGAACTATTTTATCACTCCCTCTCAAACAAATTTCTGTACACAATATTTAGAAGTTCTACTATCATGTATCTTGGTTATTTGATAAAAAGTATAAACTTCCATTATTTTTGAAAATATACCTTTTCAGGTACTTAAGATAAAGACACGGTGTTTTTCCTGTATCATGTGCTCTGATCTCTTTTTACCACTTATATGCTATGCATGGCTATCTGTTACATGATGACAGTCATAAGTTAGATTATGGAAGATCAAGAAAATGCATCAAGTTTAAAATTAAAGATGTATGTGCCTTTGTTCTAAGTATTCTACATGTGTGTAACTTGTATAACTAAAGATTTTAGGGATGCTGCAATAAAATTTATGACTATGTTGAGAACTGAAGCAGGGTATTGGTCTCATCTATGTGACGAGAGCTGCAACATTCAGAAAGCTCCAATCAGGAGTCTCAGTGGACAGTGTATTGGTGACGGTAAAGATCTGATCAGAAGGATATAGGACTCAGGTAATAAAGAAGGCACTGCACTAACCTTCCAGCATCAGGTAGGCTAGAGAAAAGGTCCCAGTGAAGAAAAGATGAGGATGCTGTTTGATGCCCACAAGAGTAACTTACTGAGAACATGCAACACTGTGAACAGGCAATATGTATGAGGAAGATATAGAGATCACTGCACTGGGAAGATCATGTTCGGGATAGGACTGAATCATATATGAAGGACGGAATCATATATCAATGGATCTGTATTTGATGGAGATAAAGATACCTTTCACATGGTTCAAAAATGTATCTGAGAGCTGGGGAATGGATTTACGGAAGTAAGTCAGAGAGAAAACAGCCCAAAGTCAAGGAGACCAGTCATGATTCCTTTGGACTGGATTGTGACAAAGCAGGGTTTTCCCCTCAACTTTGAATGGATTCCCTTTGCTCTCAGTTTGCCCCCTTTCTGTACACAAGTCCATGTCTCACTTCTATGTCTTTTGTCTGAAAGGACTGCTCACTGAGAATTAGTTGTTTCTTCTTAGGTAATTTCATAGCAAGTAGAAAGGCCAGAAATTTCCAGGATAAGGAGATCCTTGATGAAAGTCACAAATTAGATTGTAAAAGGTCAAGAAAACACAAAACATGTGTTAAGTTTAAAATTAAAGACATATGGGCTTTCCATTACGCATATTTTACATGCTTACAACAAGGCTAACTGATGCTTTTAGAGACAGTTTCAATAATATATATGATTCGTTAAGCTCATGACATGTTACATACCTTTTAAAATCAGAATTAGACATGATACTTACATTGTCTCAAGAATTACAGTCTTTTTGGAGGTTGTTTGTGAGGATAAGTATGTAGACAGGGTGTAATGAATAACCTGATAAGGAGAATGGAGCCCAGACTTTTCTCCCTGTAACCTCAGCCATGAGCATGTGGTAAAAACTGTTACACAACATTCCTAAATCCCATTCACAAATGAGTACCACAAGATTGCATTCTCTTCTTGATCTCAATCTCATGCTCCAACACAGGATAATTGTGTATTTAGGCTTTCCAGCTCTAACATATCTGTCATTGTAAGTTTACTTTTTGAGTGACTGCTATATAAAACAGCAGAATGAGTTGTCAGAAGTGATCCTTTAACCTGTATCCCATGCAGTCATACTTAAGAATTCATGAGCCAGGGAAGGGTTGATAATTCCAAGACCAATAGTTCGGGATATGTGCTCTGTGGAACACTATTCAAGAAAGTGCTAAAAAATAAAACAGAAGAAGATGGAATCTGTTTTGTGTTAGCTAACTAGTCCTGGTCATGGGGCCTTCCCTGGATGTGGTTGATGTACCCAATGACACTCCATTAGAGAAAACTGATTTTCCCTTTCTCAGCAGATCAGTGAGAATGTTCAAGCCCTCTTGGAACCTTGTAGACACGCGTTTATTAGCATGTTAAAGGCTCTACTGCCAATAACAGCTTGGCTTTGTGCAACCCATCAATTAAATGTGTTTTGTTGTGTGGGTACATGCATACTCATGTGTATAATAAATATTAACAGTCTATGGCAATCATTTTTATGATATATGGAAGAGCTAATTGTCCAAGCTTTATTTCATGGAAAGCTGATTCCTGGGAAGATTTATTGATTTATTTGTTTTATTTTTCTTTTAAAAATATTTATACAATTATTTTGATCATATTCTTTTGCCTCCTTAAATCCTGCCAGGTCCTCCCCACCTCCATACCCACAAAACTTCATGTTCTCTCCCCCCCCAAAAAAAACAATAAAAACATGAAAAACAGTGACAAAAGTCATAACTTGAAAGTCAAAACAGGCAAACAAGCTAACATAAAGAAAATCAGTAAGACAAACAAACAACAAAACAATAACAAAAAGCCAAAACCCAAAATCCCAAAACAAAAAGTGCTCAACAAGCAAACCCAGACCAGATGGAGGCGGTTTTGTGCTGGCTATCTACTCCTTGCCATGGGGCCTACCCTGGATGTTATTGCTGTACCCAGTGACACTCCATTGGAGAAGACTGAATTTTCCTTTTTCATCAAGTATCAGCTGCAAACAGCTTCTGGGTTTTGGTGGCACTTTATGTCAAGTTCCCTTTTTGAGTGCTGGGATTTTGTCTGTCTTGAACCTGTGCAAGTTTCATGTGTGCTGTCACATCTCTGTGAGTTCATTTGTGCTTCTGTCCTGTCGTGTCTGGGTGACACTTTCCTTAGAGTCAGCCACAACCTCTGGCTCTTAACTCATTTTCTACTTCCTCTTCTGCACAGATCCGTGAGCCTCAAGGTGAGGACTTTGACAGAAACATCTCATTTAGGGTTGTGTGCTCTAAAGTCTCTCGTGTTCATGTTCTGTATATTGTCCAGTTGAGGCTCTCTCTGTTAATTACCCTCTAGTGAAAGAGGCTTTCTGATGAGAATTGAACGGTGTGATGCTCTATGGGTATAGCAATATGTCATTAGTCATTTTCCTGTTACGTTCCTTTAGCAGAATAATAGTAGCAGGCTTTCCCTCTAGGCCTGTGACCTGTTGTGTTTCAGGTTCTCAGCTGGTTTAACAGTATCATATATGACTTCAATCTCATGGAGTAAGCCTTAAATCCAATTCAAAAGTGCTTGGTTGGTCCTGTAATATTTGTGCCGCTATAACAGCATAACATCTTGAAAGCAGGCCGCCGTGCTCACACTGAGGTGAGGCTGGAGATTACTTTCCCCCTCTGGCAGATGCAAAGTACCTTCCAGCACCATAAATGCCAGGCAGTAGGAGTGAAACTTCTAGCTTGGCACTAGTTTGACTTCTCCCTGTCCCGCGACATTATAAATTGGTTGTTTAGCAATAGAGTCTTACCATCAGTTTATGGAGAGTAACTAACAGACTTGGTAATAGCCAGAGATGTTTTTAAGGTGCAAGGAGTCTGTGGTACCCCTTTGGCCAATAAAATGGAACTCATTTATGGAACTGGAAGTTTTACTTGGTGGTATAAGATGTCTAGCTGGGGCTTTGCCTTCCTCATTTTATGATGTCTCCATTTAAATTCCATATATATGTATATATATATATATATATATAATTTAGGAAGCTTCTATAGCAGTGTGTTTTCATATAGCTTTTCAAAAGGCCTTTAATATTAGTTGCCCTCCCCATATTTCCTCTCTTGCGCTTCCCTCCCATCCCTTTCCCCATTTAATCTTCTTATTCTACTTTCATCTTTATCTTTTTATAGCATTATATTCCCCTTCTTTAGAAGATACCCTCCTCCCCACTGGTTCCTTACTAGATATCTTTCTTTTGCAGGTATTCAGACTGAATATCTAAACTTTAAAGTCTATCATTAAATATAAGAGAAATATGTAATATTTGTCTATTTGGGTCTAGGTTACCTCACACGGGATGATTGTTTCTAGCACCATCCATTTACCTGAAAATAATTTACTTTTCATAATTTTTTCATTTTTCTTAACAGTGGGATGTTCATTCCATTGTGTAAATGTGCCACATTGTAATTGCCCATTCATTACTTGGTGGGCATCTAGGCTGTTTATAATTTCTGCCTATTATGAAGAGCAACAATGTACATGGATGAGCAGGTATCTCTGTAGTAAGATGTAGAGTCCTTTGGATACATGCCCAAGAGCAGTATAGCTGAATCTCGTGGTAGTGAGTTTTGGCTTTTTGAGGAACCTCCTCATTTATTTTTTTTTGTAGTGACTTTACCAGTTTGGTTGCCCACTAGCAATGCCAGCCCCACATCCTTGCCAGCATGTGTTATTTATTTTGTTGGTTTCGACCATTCTGACTGGGGTAAAATGAAATCTCAAAGTAGTTCCAGTTGGTATTTGCCAGGAAGACTAAGTATCTCTGCTGAGGTTGCTGAGACATGGGTGTGGACAGTAGCTCCCGTTTCCCAAACAGCTCTTCTTTTCCGCTATCCGTCGGTGCTGCCATGAACAGTGTTGTGATTACCCTTTTCCTTTCTCACTGCTTATGTCAACTTCCTTCCCTGGCTAACTCGTCATCCAACAAAATGGACAAAGCCAAAGGTGTCTCTCCATCCTACACAGGAAGCCTTGTACTGGAGGCTGCAGGGCCTGCAGTCTTGTCTCCTCGCCAGCACTTTCTCCCATCTGGCAGCTACAGCCTATACATTCTGTGACCCACAGGTGGCCATGGTACAGGTATTAAGCTGTCTCTTTTATGAGCCTAAACACAGTTAGCTAGATTGTCAAGATCCCATAATAAATTACTCATCCTATTCCCCGTCTTGTGTTCCCTGCATCTGTTCTTTAATTCCTTATCGGGGTTTTCAAACCAAGAGCATACAGGAGAGAGGTATGACTAAGTTTAAAAATGTGATTACTGTTTACTCCCTAGAAAAACGTTTACTTTGGGGTAAAGAGGTCAATCATGTATGCTCGGAAAATAAATATGTTGCTTGTGAAGAGAGCAGAAAGGGAAAAATGAGGATTATGTTGGAAATGGTGCTAATCTACCCTCTACCCCTTGTGAGGTGTATGAATTTATATAAGATACTTCATCTCCTGAATGCTGCTTGCCTCTCCTGAAAATGAATGAGCTCGACCGCATGCTTGCAGAGTTTCCTCTTAGCTCTAATTTTCTGTCTTTATGATCTGTAAGTCTTAATTACCCATGACCTGATCACTATGGAAAATCATGACTTGGCCATAAGTGTTTAGTCTGACAGCATCCTTAAAGAATGTCCTGGTGTTGTAGGGAGGCTGCTTGTTGGTTCCTGGCTGCCCAGCCCTGAAACAATCACACAGAAACTATATTATTTGAATCACTGCTTGGCCCATTAGCTCTAGCTTCTTATTGGTTCTTACATTTTAATTTAACCATCTCTATTAATCTGTGTATCACTCTATTAATCTGGGTAAAGTTCCGTCTGGCTCTGGTGGGGCTACACGGCTTCTCTCTGACTCTATGCCTTCCTCCTCCAAGCATTCAGTTTAGTTTTCCCTGCCTACCTCTCTTCTGCCCTGCTCTGCTATAGGCTCAAGGCAGTTTCCTTTTTCACCAGTGGTAATCACAGCACACAGAGGGAAATCCCATCTCTGCTGGAAAGAGAAGGCACAGCCAGATCTGTAGGGCTTCTTGGAACTTGGCACAATTAATGGCCACTTTATATTCTCACAACCTTTCAAGTTATAAATCTTGTTGTTTAATATTGCAAAATTGAGATTACTTTATTGTTTGCAACAGGGTATTTAGAGCCCCTTATTTTATAGGCTGCCATTGTCTTAGTTTTTGATGTTTGTTAGCATGGAGTTGGGGGGAGTACTTCAAAGAATACTACTGCAGTGGAGAAATGAAATAGTACAAGCATGAACAAAGTAAATTGGCCTTGCAAAGACTGTTGAGCATACCTTATCCACAATGTCAATTGCAATAAAAGGTTCCTGGCTGTTTGCGTGGGGAAGATGGAGAGAGACATACCCTCATTAGAATATATGTAGAGACATAATTCTGCCCAAGCCAGTGATATCTTACGATACAAAAGCATTTTCCCCTCTGGGAAATGCACAGTGACAAATGAGTCAAGTGATACTCCCCGGAGAGTGGAACAGACAGCGGCAGTCGGCACCATGTCATGATTATCAAAACACAATAGAGACTCTCTTGTAACAAATCATCTGCTGGAAAGGTTCAGCTTGAGAGGTTGGGTACCCCGTTCTGGGACTGTTCTGCAACACTGGGCAGGAGGAACTTCCTTCTCTATACAGATGGTTCTTATCTCTGTGCTCCCAGGGTGCTCTCATCACCCTTTCCCTGTGAGTTTCTCACAGTGCTGTCTCAAAGCTACCCAGTTTCCCAGCAGGAAGGCCTGTGGTTAGAGAGATGTACTGCTGGGTGAATGGGAGCACGCTGCATAAGCCAAGCATCTTGCTTCAGACCCCTTCTCTTGTTCTCCCTGCTTTGGAATGAAAGCATCTCTCTAGGGGTGAGGGTGAGGTGCCCATGAATAGACACTTGTTTCCAGATTCAAGGCTGGGATTGCTGGCCCGTGCTGTCCGGCATCAGCAGATGCTTTAAGAATGCAGTGAAAACATCTTACACAGTGAAAACCCGTCGTTTGTAAAGCTGCAGAAAGGGAGCTTTGTTTGCCCACACAGCATTTCTCAATGGAGCCCAAGGCCCTGCTTTCTCAGGGCAAGTTTCAACTCCACTTAGCACACATTTATTGTGCTAAGGAGAATAGGCTCAAGTCAGCAGGGCATGTGATTGTGGAGCTTTGTAAAGCCTGCATGTGCTTAAGAGCTCTGTTTGTCTGACTTTAAATTCGAGCCAGTTCACAATTACCTGTGACCAGAATGACAGGATATAGACAAGTGAAAATGAGCTCTACCTAATTTCCTGACATTGAAAATGCCTTCCTCACATTTACCTACTTGGATATTTCTAACGGACACTTTCACAGCTAGCCGGTTGGACCTCTGAGTTTGGGGTTGTGAGCGACCTAGTTAAGCAGAAAAATGTTATTGGTTTAGAGTACATGAATGGGTGTACATGCCAATCCCTGTTTAACCAAGTGGATTACATCTTGCCAGGTCCAAACTCTACTTCAGAAATTTCCCAACTCCCAAGACCTCTTTATTCACTAGAGTGAATAGGATGTAGACTGTCTAAAGTAGGGCTTCTTAATGCAACTTGGTTTAGCCACCGTGACATCTTTTCCTTGACTGATCTTTCTGGCATACTCACATCCGCTACCCTGTCCTAAGGTATGGAATTGATGGATTAGACATTTGTATTTGTTCTTGTGATCCAGATATGGAGTGTTCACACTGTTAAGTCTCAAACCCTGAGACAATGACTGAGGTGCTTACTTAACATATCAATATCAAAGTGGACCTGACCACCAGGTTCTCCCAGCGCCCCTCAGTCCCTATCTATTACAGGGTATGCCAGAATACCCCATCCTCTTACCGTGAAACCCCACCCTCTTACCCTGAACTCCCTAGCACAGGATCTGGGTTGTCCTTCCCCAAGAGTTTTTTCCTTATATAATCCAGACATTTTGGTTGCCCACCTCTCTCTTACCTTTTGCCCTCTTGGCTTCTGCGCTTTGTCCTCCTCTTTCCCTTCTTCCTTCTCTTTCCCCCCTCTTCTCACATGGCTCAGGATCATATCCACTCCGGATTCTCCCCGATGTCTCTGTCTCAGGCTATGCCGTGCTCTCCCTTCTATCTGCAGTAAACCTTCTCCTCCACCATACATAGGAGCAGTAACGGCCTGTCCTTTTAATTTCTTCTTTCCATTCACTCTCTTAGCCTTGATGTTGTCTCCCCTTGTCACGTGTGAGCTGGACGGCTCATAATCCTGTGGTTTACACTGGTTGAATCTAAGAGTGGGGAATTTTCCTTTTTTAAAAGCAAATTTGACTTACATCAGTCCCAGCATCCACCTCACCCCCCCATGACAGAAGCACTTCCCCCACAGGCACACACAAAGCTGGAAGAAAGATGTATAGGTGGACACTCACTGCGAGCATGCTGCTGACAGGATACTGTCACCATACTGTAGCAGAGCCCCCAGCCCGGCCTTGGGTAACACGAAGCTGAAGGTCTACATAGGTAGAGGACTAATATGACATTTTATTAAAACAGACAAACAAAATCCTGGGGCCCGAGAAAACTATAGATTTAAATGTGGGAAAAGGAAGTAACAGTTTAAAAATGCAAGAATGATTTAAGCAATCAAATAAAAATAAAGCAAAAGCTAAACATGAATTTCTGACCAGAAAGGTTCCTGAAGCACACACTGTTTTATGTGCTGTCTGCTCCCCCTCCCGTTACCCCCAATCCTCCCACACCCATCCTCACCCCTGCTCCGAAACAATGAGCACTCGCTGCGAATGGGTCTCGCCTGCACGCTTTTAGACCCTGACTGGAGAGCAGGTGTGTTTCCTGGTGTGCATTAGAATGTTCTGCCTTCAGGGCTTCAGGCTAAGCAAGAGGAAAATCTGACTGGCATTCTCTGCACGCACACAGTGCTGGGACTCCATTGCAGTTTGCTGCTCCCCACCTCCTGCAAAGTTTTGAAGGACACTAAAATTTTCCTCAAAAGTCAGAACTGTTGACAGCACGGCGCTCTTGGAATTGTGTAGCGCACAGCATCCTCTGTGACTAACTGACACACTCCTGATGCCATTTGCCTCTACCTATAAAAGCAAAGGGAACAGAGACTGGAATTGTACTTTCTTTCATGGATGGTAGTATTTTTTCCATGGTTCTGTGTAAATTAATTTGGGAGATGAAGGAAATAGATACTCATCCAGAAGACAAGGTAAAAGGTGAGCAGGAAGGAAGTGAAAAGGCTCGTCCAGGCTCCAGTGAGTCCTGGTTTCCAGATTCCTTTTGTTATTCATTACCTACCTGTGCCTTTGCATCTTCCCCTAGAGACTGCTTTCAGTCAATCAATTCTCTTTAAATTGTGTTCTCCTCCTTGGTGCCCAAGGGCTCTACTCTCTGAATAATTTGAACAAGCAAACGTTGTTACTGAACTTGATCTGATGCCAGGCAGCATTATAGGTTCTTACTCTCAGCTCTTGGTCATCTCAAGGCTAACCCAGGATGGCACGGTTATTTTCACATCGTGTTGATTCCTGGACAGTGAACTAATTCTCAGAAAAAATAATCATTTTCTTTTCAGTTTTTAATTTTGCCACTTCTAAATTTCATTTGCGACGTATAGGTGTTTTACTTACATGTGTATCGGTGTGCTACTTGCACGCCTGGTGTCCAAAGAAGATAGAATACCAGATCAAATCCCTGCAAACTGGAGTCAAAGATAGTTGGGAGCTACCAGATGTGTGCTGTGAATAAAAGTCAGGTCTTCTCTAAGAATGTCCAGTGTTCTTAACGGCTGAACCATCCCTCCAGCCCCTAATTTTTACCACCTTCTTAATCACATTGGTAAGTGTAGGTGAAGAGCAAACTTGAACCTGGTTGTATGTGACCAGCATGATCCAGCCCACACACATGCCTCATGAAATATCGACCAGTTGACTCAGGGTGACAAAAAAACTTGGCATCAGTGACCAAGCCCCAGCCCTCATGCATGCCAGTCCCATTCTCTATTTGTAAGCTCCCACCGAGCACTTAAAATCTTAGTTTCATTCAGCTTCCTTTAACAAATTCAAGGGAAGCAAATACCTCCACACCTACCTTCTAACCTGTTTTAGTGTATGCTAAAACATATCCAAAATTTCAGTTCCTAAAATGATGCCCTTTACAGGTGTTGGTCTTTCAGAATGAAGTCCAGAAATGTTTGTCTTTTTCTAAAAATGACAGCAAGAAAATTGGCCTTTACACCTTAAATGATTATTTCAAAAGGGTTAGGGTTGTGTTCTCACAACTGTCTGTACTATCTTCCCAATCATTATATGACAGGTGTTATTTCGTAAATCAAAAGTTTATGCTCAAGATGAACACATTTAATTGTAATTTGTTTCAATATTCAAACTAAAAATAACCATTGCGGTGGGCAAAACCCCAGCTGTGCTTTGTCAGCCTCTCTTTCATTTAATGTCTAAAGCTTTATATATTTAAGGAAAATTTTATCCATGTGTTTCTCATTTATTTACACTTAACTCATCAGTATGTTTAGTATGGGTTATTTGATGTCCAAGAAGTCTTTTTAACTATTTTATGTGCTTATTTTATGTGTCCATGAAATGGGAAGTCATTTTGTGCCAAAAAGAAAACTGTGTGAAGCCTATCACCATTGTTAAACAAATATTTACCCGTAAAATTTCATGTTTGATTTTAAAATCAGAGCAGTAAATTTCTGAGTACATTCCTGATTGAGCAATATAAAATGTTGCACCTATTCTCTGTAGACAGGCTTGAATATTGAAGGGCTCTTACAGTTACATACAGCCCCAAATTTACAAAGAAGTTGGAGTTGGAGTCAGCATCCCCTAAGGTCAAGTGTTGATGCCAAGGAAAGTCTTGAGGTCATTGAGGAGGTCTACACTAGCAGTATTATCTATGGGCAATAGTTAGATATGAACCATCTGTTGAGGCATCTAATTTTGTATTTGGAATTACACCAAAAAACTCTCTTTTCAACTGGTGGCCTGTGCCTTTTTAGCCTTCCTGGGGTAGGAGTGGGCTGCTTCAAGTACTCATTCCAATATATTGTTAAATTAGAGGTTTATCAATTCATTCACACATGCTGAGTAATGACTCTGCCCCAGAAATTCTGGTAAGTCCTGTGAATAGGAACATGGATAATATTTTTGCTGTTCAGGCGCTGGGCAGTGTAGCAGGTGCCATTGAGTACCTGCCTGTTCCTGCCTTGATCCCTGAATTCGCCTGCAGCTTCAGCATTTGCAAGTGCAATTTGGAAGTTTCCTTGGAGTCCACAGGATGCCACCCTCTGAGAACAGGGATTGACTGGTTCTGCTCCCATACCTTATGGTATAATTAAATTGAGATACATTCCACACAGTTTCCCAGATGTTAGGGCGACTGAGATTGAAGCCATCTATCCATGAACACAGCCCTTATCGGGTTTCTTGCCTTTTCTACCTCATTTGTATCATTTATTCTTCCTAAGCTAGCTACTTAAAACTTCTTGATCCTTGTTTGACCACTTCTTTCTGGGATATACCTAAGACAAAGCAAAAAGATGACCAACGGGTAAAATACAATGCAACAGAATCTTGGTCAATAGAAAAGTACATTAGCAGAACACAGGGTTATTTCATTTGGTAGGGATTTATAGAGGATTTGCTTGTGAAATTAGAGGTAACATCTCTCTGGTCAGTGTTGTTTCCTTGGAGTCCAGCACAGAGGCTGACATATAAGAGCTGCCAGGGTCCACAGATGTGAGCTCATTCCGCCTTGACTATAGGTCAGAGAGTTGGAGCTTATTTTTGCTCTTCCAAAGTTGTTGACAACAGGTGCGGCTATAAACAAGAGATCCTGACCTAGGGTGTGGTTAATTAGTACTTT
The DNA here is from genome assembly GCA_004026605.1 of Ondatra zibethicus. Classification (NCBI taxonomy): domain Eukaryota; kingdom Metazoa; phylum Chordata; class Mammalia; order Rodentia; family Cricetidae; genus Ondatra; species Ondatra zibethicus. Next base: position 115,035 of record PVIU01001917.1, on the reverse strand, counting down.
GAGTATAGAGGTGGATCTGCTCCACCTTGACCAACTGTCAGAGAATTCAAGTCTATTCCTGCTCCTTCAAAAGAGATTGCCAGGAGTTTCCAATGAGTGGCTGCCTGCGGGATACCTGGTATAAAGGTGTGGTTGTTACATGTTCAGTCCAAACAGCAGAGTGCTTGACTGAGGATGCTCTGTTTATTCCTTATATCATGTTAATGAAATCTGTTGCATCTCCCTCCCCTTTAGGAATGAGGTATATAAACATGTGGAAAATAAACACAGGTGATTTTGGTATCCTCTGAATTTCCCTCCTGGTGCTGTTCTGTGTTTCTGTCTTTTATTTTTCTTGTATCTTTGTTCCTTTGGCTTAATAATTCTTATCCTCATGCTCCTAACCTAGAACATGCAAAGCCTGTTGAGGCTGGACTCTGATAAACAGTTTAATACAAATTTTACTAACAAGTACAAGGAAACAGAATTGAAAGGAAATCACTTGTAAAGTTAGTCAACCAGTGTTGGTAGGCATGATATAAATCCCAGTGTTTCAATACTTAGTGCAGTCCAGTCTTTCCCAGTCTGATTTAAACAGGACAAGGAGCTAACTAGAATTAGCAAGAAGGTTTTGTAAACCTGGAGTGCCATAGTATGTAGTAATGCTGCGTTGTGTGAAAGTATGGTACCCTCAGCAAAACCAGTCCTTTGATATGGTCAGTGAGATTGTAAAGAGCTGAAAGTTGGATGGGGAAAAAATCAGATTGTGGGCAATAACTGGGGCAATGAGGAAGGCAAGCCATAATAGGCATTTGGGTTCTCACTAAGTAATCAAAGTTATTGTGGGGATGATAGGGTTACAATTCAGGCACTTTTATTGGGGTTTGTACATCTACTGCATCTTAGGAAGAAAACTCTAGCCATGGTGAGTAGCCTTGAAAGGACTAGGCAAGACTGGAGACATCAGGATAGAGTCTGAAATTATTGAAAATAAGGTGGACGGGGCTGAAACTGATGTCTGTAGGTTGAAGCAGAATATGCAGCCAAGATCAATTGCCTGGAGTGGGTGACCAGGTGGTATCAGTTCTTGAAATACAGCAAGTATGAGAAAATATTATGAGAAATGCTAGATCATCCAGGTGACACTGTTCTAGCAGTCATCTTTCTGTCACCATAGCAAGACATACGAGGAAATCAATTATTAAGAGAAAACTGCCATTTCATTTGGGCTAGTGGTTTTAGAGCTTTAAGCTCATGGTTGGGGTGGGGAGGGCATTGCTTTTAGATCTCTATTTAGCGTGCTGGACTGGGATGGAGAGTGTATGGGAGAAGGTGTTAGTACTGTGCTGTGATGAATGACCTGGTGTCGGTGCCCAATATCATGGTAGCTCACTGAGAGAAACATTCTCCAGTGAGCTATGCTGCTCTTTGAGTAAATGTCCTCAGGAACATTTGTGGATTGTTTACATCTTTTATGAAATTGGATTTATAACAATTTAAATGGCACAAGAGTCTACAGGAATCCCCTTTATTAACTCTTCTTTAGCTGTTAAAACCAGAAAATAATTAAACATACCATTGTATATGCCCTTCTTTATACTATTTCTATATTTTATACATTTTATATTCAGTTTTATTTTTGAAAAAGGTTGCTAACTTTTAACCAGAGAGGGGGAGAATGTGGTGAATTAAACTGGTCACCTCATGGCAAGAATTAAAAAGAGAAAAAGAGGCCAGAGCTGCATAATTCTCTTTGAGGACATGTCTGCAATAAAAGGACCTTCCACTAGGTTGCAACTCTGAAGACTTTCACTATTGCCCAACAATACCACTCTGGGCTGAGCCTTTTTCAACAAGTGGACCTTGAAGTATCATTTGATATCCAAACTACAGCAGATATGTTAGTTCTGGGGAGCTTTTGATTTAAAAAGTTGGATCTGTAAAATTATCAGTGTGAGGGTATTCATTGAAGCCATTAGAGTGAACAAAATATTGAAAAAGTTCTGAGTACTTACTAACATTAACTCTATTGCATTATCTTCATATTAATTATGTGCATATTGTACTGTAAATATGAATATATCTAAATTTATTGTAGCTATAAACCTCTGAGATACGTGCTATTAATATGCTATGTAGATAGGGAAAGCAAGGCACAGAGATGCTAGCTTTCTGAAATTTGCAGTTCTAGTGGGTGGGTATGCTGAAATTACTCCTCTGTGAAAACAGAATGAAAAGTCAAACATAGCATCAAGGAACAGAATAGGAACTTGAGACAGATGAAAACCCATAAGAAATGCCAAGACATGTAAGAGAAGATCATTGAAGAATCAATCTTAGGGTATCAAAGGGAAAAGAAATTGACTCAGGACATGTGCCACTGTGAGGCATAGGAATTGTAATACTAAAAACTATCCATTGGATTTATGTTAAAACCATCTTTTTGACAGCAGTTTTGGTGAAGCTGGGGTTGGGCATTCAACATTCTTTCACAGAATAAGGAAAGATAGCCATAGACACAACTACACCAACCAAATGCTTGAGTAAGCAGAGAGATTGATTCTGGAAAATTGCTTTATTTTCAAGAAGTATGTGCTGAAGTTTTCTGTGTGTAGAATTTAAAAAGGGCAAACCTTGCTTTAGTCTATAGATACAGAATCTGATGGCAGAAGGGAGTAGACTTGGGGTACAATAATCCTAAAAGAAAAGGACAAGAGGGGGAGTCCTGATAAGGCCAGTATATGTATATGAATATCAAGGATTCCATCATGAAGAATTTTCTCAAAAAAAAATTTTTTTTCGAGACTTCGGTATTTTGGTTTTGATATTGCTTAAATATTAGGAAATAAGGATGTCACATCAGATCCCAGAGTTCAAACTAGCAAGCAAATAGAGAAAAGGGGAAGATTCCTGATCAGTCCTTGCTGATGTATATTGGCAGCCTGTGAGAGCCATATGAGAGAAACTTCCCCACCCTGAGTTTAAGATGAATGTCTTTTACACATATAGGGAAATATGCCAAAGCCAGCACTAAAGGATGGAGGGAATAAGAGAGTCAGAAACAAGTGGCCCCAAACCTGGAGAGACAAAGTTCTTCCTCTGTCATGTGTTAGGGCAAATCAAGAGCATTTGACCATAAGCTGTCATGGTCAACTTTCTATATAAAAGGCTTTTGATGCCACCTGCCTTGAATTCATTAGTTGTCATAGATAATTGAATTATTTTGGGGTGTTTTCCCGAAAAGAGGTCTACTTTCATTCCAGATTGCCAGATTTTCGAAAACAAAACTTTAAATTGGTCAGCTGACATTGGCTTATGAATTTCTGGAAGTCCCTAGACAAATTTCCATCAATTCAAAACATCACAGACCATCCTGAATTTGCAGTGGGCTCTGAGTTATTTATAAAATACTATTGAACATCTTTTTTGCATTAATTTAGTGATATTTCTCACTGACGTCAAGGTGGTGAAAAATAACACTAAACCTTACTTGGCTGACTATGGAGAGCTTGGAAGAGCACCAGGCATGCTGCGGGCAATTCTGGAAGGCAGGCAGGAGGACCCCGCATGCCTCAGAAACTACCTCAGAGATGAGCCTGAGAGAGAAGCCAGTCTATTGTTATGGGAACAAAAGTCCAAGGCCACCACCAGCCTTTTCTGAAAAGTCATGAAAAATTGGGAAAACCATACACTCATGGTAAGAAGAAGCAGAAGAAAAGCAGACTTGAAAAGAGAAAACTGCAAAGGCAACAAAAAACCTCGGCATCTTATTTACTTACTAATGCTTCTAAAGGATCTACTCTGTGCCAGGTCCATTTCTAAACACTTCATGAATATTAGCACATTCTGGGTTCTTAGCCCTTTGTGCGTAGGACACTTGTCCTCATCTTCCAAAGAGGAACGGTGTGGCGCGGAGAGGGCAAGTGGCCCCAGAACTGATAGCAAACTGAGGGTAAACCTGATTGAGTCTGGGTCCAGAGCCCATGCTCTGTGCCACCCATGTTCTTCCCCACGGAAAGTGAAACAAGTTGTGCTTCCTTCTAGGAATTTGAGCTCCTTGTCTCTAATAACATATAGAACGGCTTCTCCATGTGGTAGCTTCTCACCGATGCCAGCTAGCTTTACTAAATTGAACCTTAGGATGCTGTTTCGAAGGAGTTACGAATTTCTGTTGGTGTAGCTATGGTAGAGGCCACATTATGGGCATGTACCATGTTACGCTGGCACGTCTAGGGGAAACAGAGATGCACACCACTGTTAACACTGCACAGTGAGAGGTGGCTGTGGGTTATTCTTCACGCACTTGTGTCTTGTTTCCGGTGTATTTGAAAGATCATGAGTAGGAAGAGTGTTCACCACATGAACCACAGGCACAGGGGCTTACCGACAGTTAATCTGCCATGGCAGTCTATAGACTATGACTCAGAAAGTGAAGGGGAGATGTGTAAATAACTTTGATATAGTGTTTTACTCTTAATATATACATTTCTGGGGACAAAACAAGTACCTTTTCAGCAGTTAACATTGATTATTTCAAATGAGATTTGTGTTCCAGACATAAAGGTCCCTGGTTACTCTGATTCTGTTTACACACATGTCTATCTGGCAAGTGGGCAGGTTGCTCAGAAGTAGTATTCTCACTATGTTATGAGGAGCCCACTCCCTTTCTTCTCCTTCCCCAGCTAGCAGCTGCTCCCCCGCAAGGCCACGCTCACCAAGGAGGGGCGTGTACTTCATATGGCAGCTTTGTTTCTGCTGCCCAAGGATTAGTCCAATTTTTATTAAAATGTCCTACCTCTAGTCCAAACTTCTGCTTTTACTTCTATTGCCCAGTTATTATCTTGTCACATATTATTTGATTGAGCATTTCATGTACACACTACATTTTGATCACATTCACTTCCCACTTTTCCTTCTAACTCCTCTAAGATCCACCATCCAACTTCACTCCCTCTTACTTGTTTATGACCCCCCCAAAGTCAAATTCTGATGCTCATTTATTCTTGGGTGAGGGTCATCCTCTGACCTCTCTTCTCAGACACCTAAACATTGCAAACAGCCATCTTTCTACCTATAGTTGCCTTTCTACCTGAAGAAAACGAGAAATATCAGATTGCTAAGTCACCTTGGGGTTATTCTGACTCTTTATACTCTTCTTCTGTTCAGCACTGGCCTGTCTGTAGCTTCAGAGCATGCTCAGAATTCCATTTGTCCAGCCAGGCAGTGGTGGCACACACCTTTAATCCAGCACTCAGGAGACAGATGCATGCAGATGTCTGTGAGTTTGAGGCCAGCCTGCTCTACAGGGGGAGTTCCAGGACAGGCACCAAAGCTACACAGAGGAACCCTGTCTCAAAGAATCCAGTTTGTCCTTATTCTGCTTCATGCTCTTACCTGTTTTGCTCCACATTCATTTCATACTTTGTTTCCTATAAAAGTTTATTTATGTTTTTTAACTCTACAGTATGGTTTTTATTTTTTACATTTACTTTAATTTTTGAGAATGTCATACATGATTGCCATATTTGTATTATTTCCGTCCCATCCATTTTCTCCAATGTCACTTTTATTTTCTCTCAAATTCATTTTCTCTTCCTTACTTATTATTGTTACACACATTTATTTTACACACATGCATACATGCATGTCATTGAGTCCAGTTAGTGTTGATCATAAGTATGTGTGTTACTTGTTACTTGGATGACCTATTAGGGAGCTCATCCCTGAAGAAGACTAACGTTCCCTCTTTTTGTAGCCATTGTTTGTAGATCTTCATTTAGGGATGAGTCCTTATCCTCACAGGGGCTTCAACTCATGTTGTCATTGTGTAGGTCTTATTTAGGGGGCCATATTATTAAGATTTCATGGGTACACAGCTCATCAGAGAAGCTTTTTTTTTACAGCAAAGTGAGACTATCAAAGGAACATACAACATATCAAAATGCAGAGAACAACTTACTATGGAATGCCCATACCCAGGAGATACATCTATAGTATAACCTGAAGCATGAGTTTCCTGTCTCAGAGCCACTTGGTCCCAAATAACCAGCAGGAACTTCCCAAATTACTACACGGAGGCTTAATATTGCTAACAAATGCTTGATCAGAAACTCAGGCTTATTATTAACTAGTTCTTTCATTTTAAGTTAACCCATATTCCTTATTCACACTCTGCCACATGGCAGTACCTTTTCTCAGTACTGCATGCCCATCTTGCTCTCTTCATGTCTGACTTGTGTCTCCTGACTCTGCCCTTCTCCTTCCATCATCCTTAGTTTGGTTGCCCCACCTATACTACCTGCCTGGCTACTGGACAATCAGCATTTTACTAATTTAAGTGACAAATCTTTATAGTGTACACGAGGATTGTTCTACAGCAATAACCTCTATACTTAAGGCTCAAGGAACTTCGAGGAGGGGACAGGACCATTTCACAGGGTCAGCCAAGACCATCCGTATATAACATTTTTATACAACAATTCATAGCAGTAGCTATGTTTGTGGTCACCACAACATGAGGAACTGTATTAAAGGGTCAAAACTGAAAACCTTTGAAATGGTTTCCCAAGATCCAACAGGCCTCAGTTTCCTCCTTGCTTGCCCCTGATTCAGCTCTTTCAGCTCACTGCTGGTTCTCATCCAGAGCTGTAAGTTTGTCTTACCTTGGCGTCATCTGTTTCCACTCACTGGAAAGCTGTTTTTCCAGATACCCAAAACATTTTTCCACCTTCTTTGAATCTCACTTAAACTCATATTATTAATTCAAGTAAGACTTATTCAAGTAAGACTTGTAGAACTCTAAAAATACCCCTCCATCTTTTCCTGTGGCACTTACCACCTGGCATGTGCTAGAATTCCCAGTCATCCCGCAGCGTGCATGGGGGTTACTTCTAAGACCTCTCAAAGATAGCAAAACCTAAGCTTTCTCAAATTCTTTAGATGAATGGCACAATATATGCATGTAACTTATGCACATCTCTGACATCAAATCATCTCTAGACTATAACACACACACAATGTAAATACTATATAAACAGTCACTATTCTATATCATTTATGGAATGATGACAAGGAAAGCTAGTACATGCATGTAAAGCTCACAGACTATTTAATGCATCTATGTGTTCAAAAGTGTGTTGAAACTCTGGATGCGGAGGACAACTCTACTTATTTATTGCATCTGTTATTTATTATCTATCTTCCTGTCTTCAGGGTTGTGAATCTTAGTCTCCAAAATATCCTAAGAGTGTTGCAAATTTTACTAATTTTTTTATTTTTCTTCAGTGCTTTAATATTTAAAGGTTTTCATTTCTAAAACTTCCTTTTAATAGGAGTGTTTGTAAGGTACAGCTAAAGCTGGCCTTCATAATTGCATTGAAACACACCTTGGATGAGAACTTACCTAAACACAAAAATTAGCTCCTGTAGCAGCATCTGCTAAGATAGGATTGGATCTGACAACAATTCACATGCCCACAATCTGCCCTTCTATTTTGAAATCCATATCCCGGTTTAACTGAAAAACAATTATTGCTTCTATTCAGAGATGAAATGGCAGGTGCCGATTCTGTTTCACACCCCAGTTCATATTAAATAACAGACCCACTACAGAAGGATGCCAATGTTGCCTAAGGAGACGCGTACTGGAATCAGGGAGCCCAGTGAGAAATTGCTTTCTATTTTTCATTTGAGATCCTTGCAGTAAACAGTCCTTGAAGCTCCCAGTATCCAAGGACACAGGTCTAGTGTTTTCCACCTTGTTTGAATGTTCAGTTTAGGCAACCCATGGCAGCTGGACTCAGTCCCGTTGTTAGGAACATCCCTGTGAAAGTACCCAGTCATTACTCATGATCCAACTGGTATGCTTAGAGGATTGGGCCAACCAGCTTTCAGTCTGAGATAGTCTTTTAATAGGTGAGAAAGAAAATGTTTGGAGGAAGAAGCAGAAAAATAAAGACAAACATAGAAACAGTGTAGACAAATGTTGGGATTAAAAATGCAGAGAGGACAATTTTATCCTTCCATACTCAGCTGTCAGGATTAGGTGGGCCGTAAAATGCTCTCATGTCATCTTCACTGACCATCTAACACGGAGAAGAGCCAAAGGCTCACAAATCTCCTATGTCTTCATTCAAAATGGTAGTAGCTCTAGTCCCCTGTACTTCTTAACTTAAAAAAAGGCAAATATAAGAGGAAAAATTTCCACACAATCCACTTCAGGACTTTTGAATGAATATTATATTGGCATAGCAGCCATTGTTATACATAAGAAGTGCAGTTGAACAGACTCTGGAACCAGTGAGTTCCTATCATGGACTGACTGTGAGTCTCGAAGCAAGTTATATCACCAATGATTTCTTCATCTATAAAAGAGAAACATCACTGAACCTGCTCTGAGAGCATGTGATAACTAACATAAAAAGGACAGCAACAGAAACCATAAAAGTCCCTGAGAGCATTATAATCATAAGATCTTGTTGTCAGCATACTCTTATTTTGAAAGTAGGCTAGTCAGTGTAAGTTTGGTCTTGCCTTTCTACATATCATTAACATAAAATTGTTTTCTTAGTTTGGCATATATCATATATGAAGTATAGTGGTTTGTCCCATAACTTTAGTCACTGTTTACTATGTAGCAGAGTTCAAAGCCTCTTGGTAGGGAGATGGTTTATTTCAATTTCTACATTATATTCTATCATTGAGGGAAGCCAAGACAGTAGCTTTCAGCTGCTTATTATCTTGCCTTCAAACTCACATTTAGCTCCCTTTTTTATATAGGCCAACCTGAATAAAGATGGTACAATGCACGGTGAGCTAGACCCTCCCACATCAATTAGCAATCAAGAGAAGACTCAGGCCAATATTATTGAGACAATTCTTTAGTTGAAGGTCATTTTTCCCAGGTACATCAAATTGACAACCAAGATTAGTCATCATATCTAGAAAGAAGGGATTTTGAGCAAAGATAATATTGCCAAATATGAAATTTGAGGGTCCATATCTATAAGATGGTGTTAGCTTGTGGTTCGCTTTTTCCTAATACTACCATGAGTGATGCAGACCAAAATTTATTCAAAAGCTTCCTAAATTGCAAATATAGACTTTCACCTATGCAGGAAAAAAAACTCCTTTAGGAAAAATCTCACAGGCTCTAGGAACAGACTGATTTCCCATGGGCACATTGCTCTTCCTGTATATCTTTTCTGACCTTGTACTTGATATTCATTGCCATGTAAAATAAAATCACCAAATTAGTAATTGAAAACAACAAGCTTTTATAGACTCATCAGTTGAAAGCCAAAGCTCTGACAGCAGCTTATCTAAGTGACTGTGCATCACGTTTCCCCTATAGTTACAGACATGGCCAGGGCTGTGGTCATCTAGTGACTTGATGGGGCTGGATGACCCTACCCAAATGCACCCATAGGTACAATGGCAGAGGGGGATTTGTATTCAGTGACACTCTGAATAACCTATCAGCTGGTTTTTCCCAGAGAGGATGACTGGAAAGAGAGTCTAAGTTCTAAGCCATTGTGCCTTTATCACACAGTTTGTGAAAAGGCAGGGCTTTAGTGTTGCCCCGGTCCTGCTGGTCGTATGTGATCCCCTGAGCAGTACAGACAGGACTAGAAGAGGGTGTAAATCCTAGCTGTGAGGATTATTGGGTTTCATCTTGGAAGTTTGGTTACCACAGCCATGTTTAACTTTTAGAGCAAGAATTTATGTGTCTGTTTTATATAAGCCACAGGAGTAGTCTAAATTAAAAATAACATGATAAAACTTATATGCAGTACCATGCATTCTTCCTTAAATATGGTAATTTGTATATACATAGTATTATTAATGGGCATATACACACATTTATTAGGAATATGGACTCTTAATTCTTCATACACTGGGCTGGCATCCACATCTCAACCAGATACACTTAAAATTAACCTATAGAATTTATAAAGCACTGGACTCAGTGGATTATTATTTTTATTAAAAAATATTCTTTTCCCATAGAATATATCCTCATTATAGTTTCCCCTCCTCTATTCCTATTTGGTTTTTCTCTTTGCTTAGTATCTGGCTGTGGGTCTCTACAGCTGTTCCTATCTGTTGCTGGAGGAAGCCTCTCTGATAATGACTGGATAAGGCACTGATCTATGAGTATAGTAAAATATGATTAGGACTAATTTTACTGATATTTTTTAGACCAGTCATGTTTGGTCTTACCATTGGTCTCTGGGTTATTTAGTCTCTAGTTCTGGGTTACTCAAGAAGTGTTGGGTATGGGTTCCAAGCTTTTTTTAAAAGATCACATGGAAATTAAGAGGGAGATTTATTTATTTGGTTGTAAGTTTGAGTTGGAGAGGGAAAAGGGATGTGGTATTATCAAAATTTTCAGTTGTAAGATTAATGTATTTCAAAAATTAATAATGGAACAGAACTAATATTACACATCAATGTTTAATACCAAAATTCTCAATGTAAGCCCCTTCCCTGACTCCTTTCTAAATTCCTTTCGTGCTCTCATCTCATAGAAACATAGTTTGGCCTTACAGAATGTACAAGTCAAACCAAGGGCTTTTCTTTTCTCACAAGAAACTAGGCGGAGTGGTGTGGTGACATTTCAAAAGCTGTGTTCTGAGATAAAGCTTGTTTTTATTGATGGCAGATGGCAAGAACTTCCAAAGGACACAACTGGCTTCAGGAAAAAAAAATAGTTTAAAATCTTCAACTGGTATTAGCAAAATGTCACCAAGAACTTTTCTCCCACTTGCAGAAAGTGAATGCAGACGCTTCTGCAGAGAGAGAAAGCCTGTGCACAAGACTCAACCATATGTTTGAAATGATTCCTTTTTCTGGGATGACTTGAGCTCCCATGAAGACAAAAGCTCAGACTAATTTGTTACACGGTATTAACGAAGTTGTATTGGTCATGTTGGCCTGGAGACTGAAAGGCCCACTCTCTATTTTATTGGAAAGGGACAGATCCTAAAAGGGAAACTTTGAAGTAAAGATGATTTCACAGCCTGTAGACTATTAAACAAATGATTAAAATGTGTTTCTCTAATTAAAAAAGCAATACAAGGTCATTATAGAACATGGAGGAAACATCAAAACTTATAACAAAAATAGTCATTTGAAATCCCGCTGAATGATGAGTATTACAAAAGAGTCTCCATTGATATTTTGCCCAATTTCCCAGTCTCTTCCTGTCATGTGCCTGTGATATGTACTACAGCAACAAATGATGATTGTCAAGCAGGGAGAAAATATCCAGGACCCCTGCTGTAAGGAAAGAGAATCACAAATGCTGAGAGTAATAAATTCTGGTGCTGTTTGTGCTATTTGTCTACCATGAAGCTACCCAGTGTTTCTCACCAACCATCCCAGTCTCAAAACACGTTATCACCTCCAAAGGAACCGCTGCACCAGTGAGCTGTTAATCCCTGTGATTTCTTTTCCCAGTCCCTAGCAACCATGACCCTACATTCTGTTTATGTGAATTTGCCTATTCTGAACAATTCATATAAAAATAATCATATGATTATTTTTTGCTTTTGCTTTGGTTGTTTTGCTCTGTACACACACACAGGCACACATACATAGAGATAGACACACACACACACACACACACACATACACACACACACACACACTCCCCAGAGATTAAGACCCTGCTTCCTTAGTAGCGTTCTACTTTATCATTTTCAATTCCTCATGTTGTCTCTTACTCCAGCACAACTTTCCCCTCTCAATTTCATGTGCTGGTTTTTTTTTAAGAAAAAAAAAGTAAAAAAGGAAGGAAGGAAGGAAGGAAGGAAGGAAGAAAGAAAGAAAGAAAGAAAGAAAGAATCACTTAGTGTTGACTGCATGTACATACCTCTGTCCTGGAACGCTTTTAGTTTCTCAGGTGCCTCATATCTGAAGAGAATGGCTGTCCCTCCCCAGGCAGCCTTCAGTCTCCAATAGCTCCTCTGTTAGGTGTGGGGCTCCACGAGCCCCTCCTGCATCCACACTGGGGTTTTTGCTGGCTTTATTTTATGTAAGTCTCATGCATCCAGTCTCAGCTGCTGGGGGTTTGTGTGTGCAACTGCCCTGTCATTCCCAGCAAACACTATTTCACTACAGAAATCCATTACCTGTGGCTTTTGAAATCTTTACACCCCTGCTTCCACTATGATTCCTCAGCCTGGATGGGAGTGAGTGTGGTATAAATGTCATATTTATGGCTGAATATTCTATAGCCTTTTGCTAGTTGTGGGTCTATGATTTCATTGTCATCTATTGCAAGAAGAGGTTTCTTTGATGAGGATTAAGAGATGCACTAACCTATGGGTATAAAGATAAGAATTTGGGGAACAATTTTTTATTATGTCCACTTTGCAGAAAAATTGTACTAAGTTCCCTCCTAAGGCCTATGACCTAAGCAGTCACAAGTTTGGGCTCAGTTAACAGTACTAGGTATGAGCTATGGAGCAGTCTTCCAATTCAATCATAAAGTGGTTGGTTACTCTTACAACATTTATGCCCCTTTCATTATTCTTATAACAATTCATGCAAGATTGCACCAGCGAGCATATCTTGCCAAGGCAATAGTTATTGTAAGTTTGGGGATTCATAGCTGGTAAGACAAAAAACTGATTATTTTTTCTTTCCTGATAACTTTTATAGAACCTTCCAACAGTATGAAATAAAACTGGTAGGGTTGAAGATTCCAGGTGGGTACCAACTTGAGTTCTTTAAATTCTACTATTCAAATATGTACCATCTTGATGTATCTTAACATGGTCTTTCCATCAAGTTCTGGAGTAAAACCAGTTTGAAACAAGATCTATCACTAACCTGGGGCTCCCTGGTTTAGTGATATGGAGGGTGGAAGTGTGCTCTTGGGATATGCCTAGCTCCTCCACTTCAGTATTGGGGTTAGGGACATGTGTAACTGCCTTTTAGAAAAGACAAAATACTGTCTTTTATGTGGGTTTTAGGGTATGAATTCAGGTTTTCAAGCTTGTATGTAAAGCACTTTACCAAACAGAGTTATATCTCTCAACCCCTGGGATATTTCACTCTTGAAATAATGTTTTGAAGGTTCATCTTTGTTTTGCCTTGCGTAAGTATGAGACTTCTTTTTTATGGTTGAACAATATATCATGGTATAAACCGTGTACCTATTCATAAATTCATAAACATGTAGGTTATTTCTACATAGGGATTTTTACAAATAATATGCTTTAAACATTAGTTGCAAGGTTGTGCTTGGTTTTGTTTTAATTGTTTAAAAAACATAATCTTACTATATAGTGCAGGCTGACCTTAACTCATGATCATCCTGCACTAGCCTCTCAAGTGATGAGATTACAGGATTTCACAACTCCTGGCCATATAGGTTTTGAAAGGACATAGGATATCAGTGCTTTTTTTTTATTATTATAATCCTGTAAGTGGAAAGGGCTATGTTACATTAAATGTCATTCTTAAGTAGGCTCCATGTTAAACTCCACACTCACCTTGTGAAAAAAACAACCATGGCAATACGCATCCTAGAATGTCCCTTAACAGCCCTTCCCTAAAAAGGCCGACAGTTCCTTTAAGATTGGATTTCAGTCCTGCCTTCCCCCTCGCCATCCTTCTTCAGACTCCCTCTTGAGGTTCAGTACTTTTCCATGCGCTTCTGCAGACCCTTTGACACGACCTTTACTGAAGCCATCTGGTTGTCTTCTTCCAACTTTCTTTGCACCGTACACTCCTAGCAGAGTGCCTACACTTAAAATAGGCAGGCGACAAACAAATTTTAAACCTTGTTTCAAACCCTCGGGAATAAAAACAGCGGATGCCCATTTGGAACACATAGGAACAACAGCAATTTAATTTGAAATATGGTTGTATTACTTTAGAAACCCCAAAGCAATGGTAGTTTGGTACACTAGCATAGAAATGGAGGAAAGCTGAGGAAACTCATAATTAGGGCAAATAAGAACACTAAGTGTTTATGTAAACAACTCTGTGTGTCTTAGGTATCTTTGAATTTTTGATAAACCTGCCCCTGCCTGAGTGTCTGGATGCAAAACTATTGAAAATACATATTGCCACAAATATTTATGGTGTGAGAAGATGGAAGGAGTTGCCTATAAAAGTTATTTAATCTGAACCTCTGCACCGGCTGCCAACTGGGGTGGAGGAAATGACAAGGGAGATCTTCCAATAATGACTCTGTCAAGATGTGATACAGCTATCATAAAGCCATCTAGGATGTGTAAAGATGGCCCTTGAATTGTAACTGCATGTGATACACGGCATCGCAGTGAGGGGTTTGTTCTGAGAAAATGAACGCATGAGGCAGCTTCCAGTCTATTGAGAAAGCTGAGGGAGGCTGGCTGACTGCTAGCATGGAGGAAACAGGGAAGCAGTACATTTTCCTTCACAGCCTAAGAAAAACCTTCTGTGATTCAGGGTCTACACTGCCAGATTTATTGTACCATGTGACAGCCAGAGAGATCATTTTCTGATGTAATAGTCACAGAAAATGGGTGTGGACATGGGTATTTGTAAATGGAGTGGATTTGGTGAAAAATTAAAGGCAATTTTAAACAAATGGAGTGTAGGGGTATGTTACACAGTCACATGCATGTTTGTACACACACACACACACACACACACACACACACACCAGGAGAATACAAACATTTTCGCCAGTGCCAAAATGTCCCTCTAGCTAGGTGGGCTCGAAAAGTGACACATTCAGTTGAGATGCTGGCAAGCAGCATGTGGAAAGTTCTCACATTTTGTCATTCCTGTTTAAAGGAGTCTTCCCTGTCAGCACAGAGCAGGTCAGTGACCTCAGAGCTGGGTGGGGAGAGAGAAGAGATGTGCATCAATTTGGCAGCCCACAGGTACTGAGAAATGCTCACCAAACTAGCCACGGCCTTGAGGTCCCGTTTAAGGCAAAGCCTTCACCTTGGTTTTGTTTCCTGTAACAGGAGTCTTCCAGATTCTCCCTCCGTGTGTCTGTGCATGAGGTGAGGATGCCACATGAGTTAGGATGGAATGTTTGACTTCTTTAGTTTGCACATTTGCAAATAAATGACTGTCAGCTTGTTGGAGTCACTATGGAGACAAACTTTTGAGAGTGTTTATCTGGGTGCTTTGTGAAATACTTCACTGATCAGAGAAGACTCACTGTTAATTTGGGCATCAGTATTCTATGGGCTGGGCCCCATAAAATAAAAACCTATTGCAGAGCTCAATTCTTTGTGCTTCCTGATGACAGATACGCTGTGGCCAGCTGCCTGAAGCTCTAATAGCCATGTCTTCCCTACCATAACAGGCTCTGT
Organism: Ondatra zibethicus; assembly: GCA_004026605.1. Classification (NCBI taxonomy): domain Eukaryota; kingdom Metazoa; phylum Chordata; class Mammalia; order Rodentia; family Cricetidae; genus Ondatra; species Ondatra zibethicus. The sequence continues at coordinate 99,730 of PVIU01001917.1, read as the reverse complement.
CATTGAACTGTAAACCAAAGTAAACCCTTCCGTAAGTGGTCTTTGTCAAGTATCTTATCACAACAATGAGAAAAGTAACAAATGAAGTAATGATCATTTTGTGTATTTTTTTTTTATTCAAAGGTGATAGGTTGCCTAATGGCTGCTTTGCTGACTTTTATGGTTGGCTACATAAAGTTGTCAAGTGCTTTGTGTTATTCTGTCATCAGAGCGTTTTAAGAAGAAAGACATCTGGGGATACATGGCCTCTAATCCAGGAGAAGCTCAGGGAGAATTATATTAGATTATAGGTTTCCTGTGCTATGATAATAGAAAAATCAGAAAATGGTCATGATTTCTTTTAAACTGAGTGGATTAGCAAGGAGATAAGTTTTGTTTTTACAGATATCATAGCTGATGGTATTTCTGCATATTTCAGACCTGGTACAAGCGGCAAGTTCCTTGATGTGAATCAGGGCATTAACACCACATCTAATGTGGAGGCTCCCTGGGGTTCCAGTACTTCACCTGGGAAGCAAAAAGGGAGCTTTCTCCTTCTCTATCTTTTTCCCATCTTCCCCCTTTCTCCCTTCCATCTGTCTTCACCTTCTCCCCTCAGTCTCCCCCCAAGTTCCCTTCTCTCTTCCTTATGATGTCCTGAAAAAAAAGTAGGGAGTTGGTCTAGAAGACACAGCTCTTAGAAATAATATATAAGGATGTTAACTCAAAAAGACTTTTGTAGATCTTATTTGAAAAAGAGCAAGTTAGAGAACAGTTTCCTTCTAGAGAGAATGAATTGTGTTCTGGATGCATTTATAATAAAAACATAGAGACAACCTATAAAATTTTCTATAAACCATGCCAGGATACATTAATATTGTAAGTATATCTCTCTCCTATTTTTACTAAATAATTTGAAGGATTTTCTCATTTTAATAACACATTATTTTACCAGTGGCAGACTCTGTTTCATATCTTTGTCTGGTAAAAAGTAAACGTTGGTCAGCTTAGCATAATATTATGATTAAAGGAGACAAAAGACCCACCTGCTAAATATATCCTTCCCTCAGAACATAATTCTTAGCAGTGTTAGACTATGAAATCTTAAAATCTCTGAATGCAGAAATTCTTATCAAGAATACATATTACCTGACTGAGGTTAAGAAGTGTGGCCCTATTGGAGATTGCAAAGAATTTTAAGGATATTTGTACTATATTCCTTTTAAAGACAAATCCTGTGTAGTCAAAGGATAGCAATGGCTTTTTCCAGGACATATGGTTTGTTGATGTCCAGCTGGGTTTGGACACAATGTTCCTGAATGAAGTACAAGTATCTGTGGAGAACTGATTGTCTCACCCCCATTCCCCTCATTATGGTTGCAACTTCCTCTCTTCTCTGTGAGTCTGGTCTCTTTGTTGTATCAATTTACAGATTCTATGTAAACCTATATGTAATGATGCAGGAGAATTCATGACCTTCTAAAATAACTGTAATTTATTAATTTAATATTAAGATAATTGGATAATGTGAACTCTAACTTTATAGATGTTCATTGATGAATTACTGATAGGATGGTGGGATCTAGTTGAAGGAAGTAGGTTCCTGGAGGCACAACCTCTTGAAAGGGATCTCTTACCCTTGAGCCCTCCTGCTCCTCCCTTATTCATTCTCTCTGTCTGTCTCTCTGTTTCTGTCTCTGTCTCTCTCTCTCTCTCTCCCTCATTTATCCATTCCCCACTCCACCTCCAACCATGAGGTAGGATCCTTCTTCTGCTACATATTCCCCATTGTGGTGATGAGATGTCATACTATATGGCCTAGGAACACGAGGACCAAAGTGACTTTGGAATAATTAATCTGAAACTATACACAAAAATAAACATTTCCTCTTTTAAGTTGACTCTCCCATGTATTTTGCCATCACAATCAAAAGTGGCTAATGCAGACAGCATCTAGTGGGTACTTCGTAGCCAACAAGAAGTGATCTGAAATCGAGGAATGATCCCTGTTCCCTAAGGAGATGGGAGAGGAAGGGGAAAGGTGGTTATTAGTGTAACCTAGATGGACAGAAACCTGTGGGGAACTATCTTAATTGCCCTCATTGAAGTGGGAAGTCCTGCCTACTGTGAGTGGCACTGTCTCTGATGGGAATCCTGGACTGTACAAATATAGAATGGGAGCTAACTGGTCAGTAGCATGTGTTCATCACTCTTTGCTTCTGGACTGTGGTGTGACGTGACCGGCAGTTCCAAGCTCCTGCTGACTGACTTGTCCACCACCTCAAATCATAGTACAGAATGACCTCTTCCTCCCTTCGGTTTCTTCCTCCCTTCGGTTGCTTTGTTGGAGACCTTTCCTTACAGCAACAGGGGGAAAGCTAAGACTGGAAGATTACATAGAAGACATTTCAAATAAGTAGTCCCTGTCAACAATGTGCTCCTCCGGTTGTCCACTGCTGGCCCACAGCTTCACATGTGTAGGAGTCATGGTGAGATGCTGTCCCTGACTTCAAGGAGCACTACCTCAGGACACTGGCTCGGAGAAAGGGACGGTGGGTGAGGGATCAATTCCAGTGGAACCCTTGGGCCTCTAATGATGAGGTCAGCACAGTGACTTCTGCAGATGTCATTCTAGCCTCAGTGAGCCACTCTCTGCTTCCTCGCCTGTGGCTTTATCTTGTATTTCCTCTTCTGAACAATATAGAAAGTGATGTGCTCATCAAACAGTGTTTGATTTCAGGCATGTAGGAAGCTAGGAAGACTCACAGATAGCCATCGTATTTGTTTTGTTTTGTTTTTCGAGGATAGCCATCTTCTTAAAGGGAAGAAAGGAAATGTTTGTTGGAGAGAACAATAAAGTAATATTTACTACACACTGCTAGCACAGTCTCTCGTTTCAGTTTATGTTTTCCTGATCCTATTAGCCGATCACCATGCTGACATTTTCTGCGTGACCAGGCCATGTACGCACATTTGTCACGCCTTTCTAGGCAGAGTCAGCCTGGCCTCAGCTGGATGGAGCATCACACAATTGTCAAGTGGGGCTGAAGGCTTTCCTAGCGCTGAGTATAGAACTTCTTCTTCCTGGTTTGCCCACAGAGAGGGGATAACAAGTTATTTGAAATATACAAATTATATATCTCCAATGCCCAGGAAAACACATTATCAAAGTTTTAGAGCATCTTAGGAATCTGTGGTTGCAGGGTACTGGGAATCCTGAAACAGGGATGTAGTCACTGTTACAGACTTCTTAGAGGTCAGTCTTGTATGAAGGACATATGAAGTGTTTCTGTGGGGTCAATAAAAACGAGGCTGGAGGTCCCAGTGCCAGCCGTCATCTTGAGTTTCCAGCACCACTTGTCTTGAAGCCATTCCTCCTAGACTTCCACAGACCTCAGGGGCCTCACATCACTTCTGATGTCTCAGTGGACTGTCTGCAGTGTGGCTGTACTGTAGAGCAACTGCCACCTTTCCCATAGTTTCTATCACTTTTCTGAAGACTCTCTGTGTGTGTACAGGTGTGCACATTTTGTGTGTCAATAAAGGTGTATGCTATGTGGAGGTCAAAGGACAACTTCCGGTGTTGGTCCTTACTTTACACGTTGTTTGCCATAGGGTCTCCTTCTTGTCTCTCTGCTGCTTATGCCATGCTAGTTGGCCTGCGACCTTCTGAGAATTCTCCTATCTCAACTTTGATCTTCTGCAGACTTGCTGGGATTACAGACCTGTGTGCCACTTTTCCAGCTTCGACGTTAGAGCTGGTGATTTGCACTTCAGTTCTCATGTGTATGTAGAAAATAGTTTCAACCACTGAGCCATCTGCTCAGCTCCTGCCATAGGACTGTCATATTTACCAAATCTAGATAATGGCTGCAAATAAAACATAACTTAATAAGGTGAAGTACAAAGAGCCACAGAGCTGGGTTTCAAGAGTCCTGGTTTATGCAGTGACTGACTTTGTAGGTATATTGAGATAATTTCTTCATTTACTTAAAAAAAAAAAGCCTAGCTGAGAACAGATGACCATATTTCTGGCTGTGAATTTACCTTTCAGCTGTGTATCTACATCTGTGTTAAATGATGCACAGCACAGAGTTTATAACTTTAATGGTTGAAGTGCCTACTTCACTATTGTTAATGTCTTTTACATTATGCACCATTTTCATCATGTCCCACTTCCAGAACTTCCCACCATCAAACGTAAGCTCCCCCAGTTAAGCAATGCCTGCTCCCCTGTCTACTGACAATTGACGTGCTAATGTTGAGAATGCCAGAACCAAATGGACTCTTCGAGATCATATGCTTTATGATATTGATCTGATATATGACAGATATATTAGCAATGACTTCTTATTTGAAAGGTCAACAGCCATAGCTTGAATGGGTTAACACAGCTAACTTACCAGGAATTCTTTAATGACCATTAGATAATGTGTGTGTGTGTGTGTGTGTGTGTGTGTGTGTGTGTGTGTGTGTAATTCTTACATGCTTCTTCATCTCCCCCTCTTCCAACCTCCAATTGTTTACATATATTGCTTTGAAATTTATCTTCCTAATATAGTTTCATATACTTAGAAAATTAGAGGTCTCCCACTGAACCTTAAGTTCGAAATCTATTTTGGCTGCTCTTGCTGAACAATGGGAGCCCAGGATCTGCCTCTCTACCCCCTCCAGCACTAGAGTTCCAGATATGACAGGCACTGATGTGTTCTGCCTTTACATGGGTACTGAGGATCAAAACTCTGATTCTCATGCTTGCACAATAAGTCATTGTTTCATATTCTTACTGAGTTATTTTCTCAGCTCTAGACAAGATGTTTTATTTCTGGCTGCAGATTAAAACTATTGGGTGTTATTATAAATTACTTGATGTCTATTCAGTCCTTAGCTGCTGATTTTTGGGTTGGTTCATCTGGAATATGACCTAGATTAATAGAATTTACCCAACTTCAGATAGAGAGGAATTGGTATAATCTACATTCAAATCTAGGTCACTGTGGCTTACACATTTGAACTCAAAACCCAGGGATTATCTGTGAATCTGTTCCTAAAAAGTATGTGGTTATTATGGGAAACCTATATGTTCTTTAAAAAAGATAAAGGCAAGTCTTTAGGTTACTTCAAACAACTAGAATTAGGAGGATTACCCCAGTCATGTTGCCGTTTATATCCTTGGACTTTACTTAACAAATAGATGACTCCTTATATAATAATGAAATGTAAGAAGGGAGGCACGTGGAGCAATATTGGGAGAAGGTAGAATATCTATAACAATGGTGTGTTGTTGCAGCCTAGGAATGAAAATGGAACTTGCAATGCTTTTAGTAACATACATTTGTAAGCCATTATTTCAAATACACTCTCATTAAATTAGACTAACTTGGAATGGTGCAGTCTGGCCATTTACTGGGAACTTCACATATGGAAATAAGTAGAACTATGTACTGAAAAGTTTTAGAGTAAAGCCTTGTGCATACTATGAATGAATAAGCTGGAAATGGACATTCTGCTACTTGCTTAAACTTCTGGAGAGGGAAGTTTGTTATTGGCACATGCCTTTGATACCACTTGACTTTCATACCATCAACCTGACATCTTAGGTGCATAACTGTAATTCTGTTTTGGCTGAAACTTCAATTATGGTTATTGATAAGTGGAGGTGTGGGGCCAGGGGTGGCTCTGCTGCAAAGATAGTACAGTGTGCCTAAAGATCCCATAAAAGGGCAGTTATATATAATCTGTAGAGAAGACTTAAATGGCAATGATTCTAGTGTTTGACATTTACAAATGCTTCCCATCATACCTGAAGACTAACTTAAGCATACATTTAATACTGAAGCACAATTCTATGTAATATATTCCAAACATGCCAGGCTGTGTGCATGTGTGTGGTGGTGGGGGGTGTCCTTTAAGCAACTGTAGATTCACTAATGATTACATAATACAGGGAGGCATTCCTTGGAGAAATGAATCCCAGGCATCTGAAATGATACTCTGATCTTCAAAATAAGAAACAGAATGGCAGGGTTGGCTGTGGAGACAGATATTTCCTTTAGCAATGACATCAGCCAGTGTTGAAGACTTGTTGAGGACAACCAAGAGGCTAGGCGTGCCACTACCATAGGGCTGTAATGGAGACAGGTCAATACTATGTCACACAAGCTTCTCTCTGGGGAGTTGGGCTTCCTGCTTTAGTTCTTCATTCAGGGAAAAGCACAGACTCTGGGAGAAGCTGTGCAGCCTGGCCTTCCCTTTCCTCATTATTGGTAATATTTGGTTTCACCTGCAACACATTCTATTCCTCTTGATTTTCTAGCTAAATGAGATATTTCAATGTTGTTGACTCTAAACATCTGTCTCAAAGTCATTCTGCATATATAACTCCAGAATTTTCTCTAGTTAAGTGAGGAAAATAAAATGTTGCAATGGGCAAATGGTCACTCAATGTGTAGTTATAATTGATTTCTCCATACAGTAGACACAGAGATCTGGCTCTTGAGGGTAAACAAACACAATACCAATACCCAATAAAAGTAGTGAGAGTATCAGAAGAACAGCTAGGATAGAACATGAGCACAGAGGCTCAAAATGTGCAATCCTACAAACAGTATTTACTATGAGTTTTCTTAGTAAATTTGCAAAGGAAGAGGATGTCTCCCATTAGTCACAAGTAGTGAGAGGCCATATCTAGTTTCTTAGCACACAAAGAATACTGATCTTAGAATTTGTTTCCTTCTTTTTTGGGTGGGGGGCTGATCTTCAGCCCTCATACAAGTTGGGCAAGTATAATACCACTTAGCTAAAATTCAGTTTGAGAGTCTTTGTATATATTTAAATGTAGTATATATGGATGTGTATCATATGCAACACAAGTATTCATATTTGTATGATAATATGTCATAGGTACACACACAAACTCTATGACACTTTTGAGAACTGCCTTGTTGTTATAATAGGCTGCTAGTTCATTTCCTGACCGCCTGGCAGCTCAGACCCAAAATAACAACACAGAAACTGTATTAATTCAATCACTGCTTGGCTCATTAGCTCTGGCTTCTTATTGTCTAACTCTTACATCTTAATTTAACCCATTTCTATTAATCAGTGTATCACCACGTGGCTGTGGCTTACTGGCAAGGTTCCGGCATGACTGTTCCTGGCAGCAGCTACATGGTATCTCCTTGACTCCAACTTCTTTCTCCCAACATTCAGTTTAGTTTTCTCCACCTAGCTCTACTCTGCCCTATCAGGCCAAGTCAGTTTCTTTATTAATTAACCAATAAAAGCAGCACATGCACAGAAGAACTTCTTATATCACCTTGTTACTAATTATAGAAAAGCCTGAGATACTCAGTAGGAAAAGATGACCTACTGGCACCCAACAAGCAAAGTTTTTTTCCCCCACTAGATAAGTGAATTCCAAATATGGGGGTTATTGGTTTTGGTTTTCTGCAAAGTGTATGCTATAATACATTGCAAAGTGTCCACTAGGCTTGTCCATTCAGATGTCCATGAGATACCATTCGGTCCACTGGGGTCTTGAGGTGCTGTCTCCTCAGGTTGAACCAATTTGTTCTCAGGACTCACAGTGAAGTCACACCCTCTTGTTACTGTACTAGGGAATTTATATAAGGTCCCCCACTCCATACTTACCACAGTCCCTGAGACAAAGAACATTTTTCTCACTTAGAACAAGAAATCCAAGGTGAGAATTCATTCATCTATTTCCCCAGCATTATCTATCTAGGGTATACATTCAGGATTCAGACCCTCCCAATCTGTAGTACATAGCTCCCACTGACTTCAAGAGCATTGGCAAACCCGGATAAGTTAAGCTGCATATTGCTTCCAAACTCAGCTACATAGCAGAATCACTTGGGGAGCTCATTCAAAAATAAGTATCTCCAAGAAATCCTTTTGAATGTCTAAGAAGGTCAGAGGTATGCTTTAGGGGTCATTTTAATTCCTCCCAGATAATTATAGTACAGGCAGTCTATACAGCAGTGGTATAGTTAAACATGAGCAGTTTACTAAACATGCTGAATTCATAATGTACAGGTATTAGGACTATACAATTAAGACACCAAAGTATGAAAACAGTACCAAAATACACAGGGAATGTGCTTTAATAGAGGAAAAGGTGAAAATCAGCCTCACCTGTGTGGAACAAGAAAGAGAAGTACTATCTTCATTGGAGGAGTCAGCTCAAACCTTGCACAAGGAATGGCAGTTGCAAAGAAATTTGAATTGTCTCTTTAACATGAGATGAGAGGAATAGCATTCCAAACGGGGGAACAGTGAGATGGAGGCTGTAAAGCAGGAAGGAGGGCAGATGTTTATGTAAGCCCTTCAGTTTGCAGTGTTAGCAACCATGTGAGCTGTGGTGAGGGCTGAGAATCTGCACAGATAGATAGCAAAACCCGGCATGCTTACAAAAGGTAATGTGTTATGAGCTGCATTTTTAACATCACCGTAAGGGTGACTTAAAGGAGATAAGATTGGATGGGAGCACACCGCTAGGAGATAGAGGCGCAGATAATGTGGAATTGCAGAAGGGCTGAACTAGGGAGAGTTTCTGAATGGAAGGAGGGCAGGGGTGAGAGAGGCAGGGCAGTATTTCAGAAAACATCAGTGGGAGGTGGTGGCAGATTACACAGAGGAGAAGGAGGCAAGTGGAGAGAGAGGAGGCAGGGAAGAGTCTGGAAACTTCTAGACTGACTCATGTACTGAAGGTGCTGCTCATCGATCTTCCTATTTTATTTGTGTGGTTTTGTTTACTCTAAATAGGGAAAACTGTCAGTTTGAAAAGAAAGATGCCAATGACTTTTAAAATAATTATTTGTAGAAAAGGATTTATAGTTCTTTAGGATTTTATTTAGCTAAATTAGGCTGAACTAAACCTTGATTTTTCAGTGTTCATCTCTGGAAAACACACAAGGATTTTAAAAATATATTAAAAATAATTCTGATGCACTAATATTGTAAGTCCAGGCCCCACTAATCTCAGTAAGCTGAAATCTCTTAGCACGCATGTCTTTCTGAAGTTGCTTCCAGCTATAAAATGGGTGATGGAATTTTTTTTTTATAAAAACATTCTATGGCTCTGTGATGGATGGATTTTTCCAGTGGGATTTATATAATGACTTGGGGAGAAAGTTAAAACAATGTGTAAAAGAAACCCCACAGAAGAAAAATAATTAGAAAGAATTCCCACCTGAAATGCTGGAATGCCTATAGTGGTAGAGGTCTGTGTTCTGTTTCACTATCCATCTAGCTATTAAAGTTGGTTTTAATAACCAGAAAATTCACTTTAAAGTACTGGTTTTCGCAGGTGCTAAGAATTCCATTGATGGAGATCAACAACTGTTCCAAACGGGAGAAGAGAAGCACGCCTTTGAGAGAATATCTTTGACCTGAGTCTCATGGGCAGGGAGGGGGGTACATATTGGGTAGCATCTCTTAAGCTAAAATCACTTAAGGGACAGCAGGACCAAGAATCAGGAAGCTCAAAGCCAAAAAAGCTACCACTGTGTGTTTTGAGATGTCATAGTGTTGGGACTGAGCCTCTGCTTTGCCACTTGCTGTCCATGGGCTCTTGTGCTTAGACCTCCTGAGCTCCACTTTCAGCCCTTATAAGGGGTAAGGGTGACGAAACTTCCTAAAGGAAATATTGTCAAAGATATTAAATTAAGTGATATGTGTTTCAATTACTTTTTTATTGATTTTATTGAGCTCGACATTTTTCTCTGCTCCCCTCTCTGCCTCTCCTCTCCCCTTCAACCCTCTACCTTGGTCTCCATGCTCCCAATTTTCTCAGGAGATCTTGCCTTTTTCTATTTCCCATGTAGATTAGATCCATGTATGTAGTGAGAGGAGAGGAGCGGGTGGGCCGCAGTCCCATCCCGCCCATCTGGTGCAGGGACCCTTGTTTTGTCCTGCCCGGCTCCTGTCCATCCAGCTAGCTTAACCCCCAAAATAATTACACAGAAACTGTATTCATTTAATTACTGCCTGGCCCATTATATCTAGCCTCTTCTTGGCCAATTCTCACACCTTAAACTAACCCATTTTTATTAATCTGTGTTTACCACAAGATTGTGGCTTACCGGGAAAGATTCAGCATGTCTGACTCTGGTGATTTCGTGCCAGCGGCTCTCTCTCACTCCCTTCTTCCTCCCAGAATTCTCTTCTGTCTACTCCACCTACCTGATTTCTGCCCTATCAAAAGGCCAAGGCAGTTTTCTTTATTCAACTAATGAAAGCAATACAAAAACAGAAGAATCTCCTACACCATTTCCACTTTTTCTGTTTAAACAAAAAGGAAAGGCTTTTATTTTAACATAGTAAAATTACATTTAACAAAAGTTATCAAGCAAGAATTACAGTTACAATATTTAGATCTATTTTATCTTTTATTATAACAATGGAAAACTATAACTATCTATCTATTCTTCAACTCCATTAAAGACTCCAGAAGGATATAATATTACCTAAGTAAACAAGAAGTAAGCAACTTCCAAAACTCTAGAAGTAACAGAGACATCTTGCTTCCTGGACAGTCACCCAAAGTTTTTTTGTACCATTGGGGCATCCATCTTTAGCCTACAGGCCCATAGTATCCAATAGATATTTCCATGAAGCAGGAAAATTCAAAGACAGTTTAGTCACTTTCTTTTGTAACCTGCAGAATGTCTCGCAGACTCTTTTATGAAACAGGAACCCCGAAGGATCATCTCGCCTTTAGGCAAGTTTAGCAGTCCTCTCTCTGTGGGTTCTTTGTGTACAGTTTATGCAACAGTCCAGGCAAGAACAGTTTCTTGCCCAAATGGCTAACCAACTCCATAAGGAGCCTCTTTGATACCCATCTTTCTCTTGAAGTACCTGGTGCTGCCAGGAGCAGATGTGTCTCATTGTCATGAAAAGTCCTAAGTTATTAAATCATTAAATGTCATATTCTGTCATCTTTAAAAGAGATGAAGAATGCCTATTTAATTGAAATATATCTCTATATATCTAGAAAATCTAACTAACATGACTACAAGCTTGACTATTATTGATGATTATCCATTAACAACCTATACTTCCTAATTGTACATTACATTTTTAAATGAACTACATAATCACAATACCTTAATCAAGATCAGAAATATATATACATATAACAAATTTACCTTAAATTTATATCAATAAAGCAAAATCCATATCAATGCAAATTATCCTTATCTATATCATATGTATGTCTCTCTTAGGGTCCTCATTGATGTCTGTGTTCTCTGAGATTATGATTTGTAGATTGGTTGTTTCCAGGATATGACAAACAATGCTGCTATGAACATAGTTGAGCACATGTCCTTCTGGCATGATTGAGCATCCTTTGGATATATACCTAAAAGTGGTATTGTTGGGTCTTCAAAAAGGTTGTTTCCTAATTTTCTGAGAAATCGCCATGCTGATATCCAAAGGGGCTGTATCAACTTACACTCCCACCATCAATGGAGGAGTGTTCCCTTTACCCCACAACCTCTCCAGCATAAGTTGTCATCAGTGTTTTTGATCTTGGCCATTCTTACAGGTGTAAGATGGAATCTCAGAGTTGTTTTGATTTGCATTTCTCTGATGACTAAGGATGTTGAGTATTTCCTTAAATGTCTTTCAACCATTTTAGATTCCTCTCTTGAGAGTTCTCTGTTTAGGTCTGTACTCCATTTTTTTAAATTGGATTTTGGGTTTTTAGTGTACAATTTCTTGAGTTCTTTGTACATTTTGGTGATCAGACCTCTATCTGATGTGGGGATGGTAAGATCTTTTCACATTCTGTAGGCTATCATTTTGTCTTGTTGACTGTGTCCTTTGCTTTACAGAAGCTTTTCAGTTTCAGGAGATCTCATTTATTAATTGTTTCTCTCGGTGCCTTGCTACTGGGGTTATATTTAGGAAGTGATCTCCTGTGCCAATGCGTTCAAGTGTACTTCCCACTTTCTCTTCTCTGAGGTTCAGTGTGGCTGTCTTTATGTTGAGGTTTTTGAACCATTTGAACTTCAGTTTTGTACATGGTGATAGATATGGGTCTATTTTCATTCTTCTACATGTTGATATCCAGTTATGCCAGCACCATTTGTTAAAAATGCTTTCTTTTTTCCATTTGATATTTTTTGCTTGTTTGTCAGAAATCAGGTGTTTTAAGGTGTTTAAAGACCAAATTAATATTTGGGTCTCTGATTCAGTTCCATTGGTCCTCCTGTCTGTTCTTATGCCAGTACCAGGCTGTTTTCAGTACTGTAGCTCTGTAGTAGAATTTGAAGTAAGGGATTGTGATGCCTCCAGAAGTTCTTTTATTGTACAGGATTGTTTTGGCTATCATGGGTTTTTTACTTTTCCATATGAAGTTGAGTACTGTTCTTTCTAAGTCTGTGAAGAATTTTGCTGGGATTTTGATGGGCATGGAATCTGTAGATTGATTTTGGTAAGATTGCCATTTTTACTATGTTAATTCTACCTACCCAAGAGCATGGGAGATCTTTCTATTTTCTGGTGTCTTCTTTAATTTCCTTCTTCAAAGATTTAAAGTTCTTGTCATACAAGTCTTCCACTTGTTTGGTTATAGTTATTTTATGCTACTTGTGATTATTGTGAAGGGTGATGTTTCTCTGATTTCCTTCTCGGCCCATTTATCATCTGTGTAAAGGAGGGCTACTGATTTTTTTTAGTTAATCTTGTATTCTGCTACATTACTGGAGGTGTTTATGAGTTGTAGAAGATCCTTGCTAGAATTTTTGGGGTCACTTATGTAAACTATCATATCATCAGCAAATAATGAGAGTTTAACTTCTTCTTTTCCAATTTGTATCCCCTTGATCTCCTTTTGTTGTCTTATTGCTCTAGCTAGGACCTCAAGAACTATATTGAATAGGTATGGAGAGAGTGGACAACCTTGTCTTGTTCCTGATTTCAGTTCCTGATCTCTTTGAGTTTCTCTCCATTTAATTTTACCTTGGCTGTTGGCTTGCTGTATATTGCCTTTATTATGTTTAGGTATGTTCCTTGTATCCCTGCTCTCTTCAAGACCTTTATCATGAAGAGATACTGCATTTTGTCAAAAGCTTTTTCAGCACATAGTGAGATGATCATGTGGCTTTTATTTTATCAGTTTATTTATATGGTGGATTATGCTGACAGATTTTCGTACATTGAACCATCCCTGCATCTCTGGATGAAGCCTACTTGATCATGGAAGATGTTCTGATGTGTTCTTGGATTTGATTTGCCAGTATTTTATTGAGTATTTTTGCATCAATGTTCATGAGTAAGATTGGTCTGTAATTCTCTTTCATAGTAATATCTTTATGTGATTTGGATATCAGGGTATTATGTAGCTTCATAAAAAGAGTTTGGCAATGTTCCCTCTCTTTCTATTGTGTGAAGTAATTTGAGGAGTATTGGTATTAGTTCTTCTTTGAAAGTCTTGCAGAATTCTGAGCTGAAACTGGTCCTGGGCTTTTTTTGTTGGGAGACTTTTGATGACTGTTTCTATTTCTTCAGCAGTTATAGGTGTGTTTAATTTGCTTATCTGGTTTTGATTTAATTTTTGTATGTGATATTTATTTAGAAAGTTGTCCATTTCCTTTAATTTTTCCCATTTTGTGGAGTACAGGTTTTCGAAATATGACCTGATGATTCTCTGTATTTCCTCCGTGTCTGTTGTTATGTCCCCATTTTCATTTCTGATTTTGTTAACTTGGATGTTCTCTCTCTGCCTTTTGGTTAGTTTGGATAAAGGTTTGTGTATTTTGTTCATTTTCTCGAAGAACCAACTCTTTGTCTCATTGATTCTTTGTATTGTTTTCTTTGTTTCTATTTCATTGATTTCAACTTTCAATTTGATTATTTCCTGACATCTAGTTCTCTTAGGTGAGTTTGCTTCTTTTTGTTCTAAAGTTTTCAAATGTTCTGTTAATTCACTAGTGTGGGATTTTTCCACCTTCTTTATGTGGGCATTTAGTGCTATGAACTTGCCTCTTAATGCCAGTTCATTGTGTCCCATAAATTTGAGTATGTTGTGTGGTCATCTTCATTGAATTTTAGGAAGTCTTTAATTTTTCCCTTTATTTCTTCCTTAATCCATTGATGATCCAGGTGAGCATTATTTAATTTCCATGCGTTTGTGGGCTTTCTGGAATTAGTATTACTGTTGAATTCCAGTTTTAAGCCATGGTAATCTTATAAAATACATGGGGTTATTCCAATTTTTTGTATCTGTTGAGTTTTCTTTTGTTACTGAGTATGTGGTCAGTTTTTGAGAAGGTTCCATGAGGTGTTGAGAAGAATGTATATTCTTTTATGTTTGGATATATTCTATAGATGTCTGTTAGGTCCATTTGTGTCATAACATCTGTTAGTTCCCTTATTTTTCTGTTAATTTTTGTCTAACAGACCTGTACAGTGATGAAAGTAGAATGTTGAAGTCTCCATCTATTAGTGTATGGGGTTTAATGTATGCAGATTGAACCTTAGTTTACATTTAAGTAATTTCTGCACTAGAAGGGAAGATAGGCCTGGATAAAAGTAATGTGTGTGTGTGTGTGTGTGTGTGTGTGTGTGTGTGTGTGTGTGTACAAAGTAAAGAGAAACGGGGGTATATGGCAATAAGAACAGCCTCTTTATGCTCTGTGTTTCTAAGTCCAGAATCTCCCTCAGGTTTGATGACTTTGCTGGAACTTATGGAACTCAACAAGTATTAACATTTATGGCTGTGGTATAATGTAAAATCACCAACTGGAAAAGGTAGATTGTAATGATATTTCATTTGTATTTTAATAAATGAAGCTTGCCTGAAGTTCAGAGAGTAAAACAGCTACAAGGATCATTCTTACAGACCAGGCAGTGGTAACACACACCTTTAATCCTGGTAAACTCATTAATTTGCCATAGAAACTGGCAGTAGTGGTTCATGCCTTTAATCCAAGCACTAGAGAGAATTATAAAATGGGAAGAGACAGCTCTATGCACAGTCTCACTCTGAGACTCCTGGAGGCAGGATCACCATTTCAGACTGAGGTAGAGGTAAGGGCCAGTTTTACTTTTCTGACCTTCAGAAGATCTTTTGCTTTTCTGTCGCTGGGTTTTTATTAATCATGCTATAGTGGGTGGAGCAAAGGTCAGAGGAAACGAGAGGCTAATTTCTCTTTTAAAAATTATTCTATTATTGGACATATATGAGAGTTCTGTCCGCACATATGTCAGTGCCATGTACTTGGTGCCTGCCAAAGTCAGAAGAGGGTGTTGGATCCCCCAGAACTGGTGATGCAGAGGCTTTTGAACACCCATGTATGTGCCAGGAATTGAACTGGGGTCCTCTGGAAGAGCAGTGAGTTTGTTTAACCACTGAGCCATCTCTCTAGCCCTTAGGAGCTAGTTTTTTTCCCCATATACTTTTATTTTTTTCCATTCAAACAAAAAAATTTTACATTTCCTCCCATTCTCCCAGTCCCCTCCCACTCCCCCTCCCTCCCGCTGCTTCCTTAAAAGAGGGCATGGTGCCCAGCCCTGTGGGAAGTCCAAGGCCCTCCCGCATCCATCCCGTCCTAGGAAGGTGTGCATCCAAATCGACTAGGTTCCCAAAAAGATAATACATGCAGAGGAGATAGGTCTTAGTGTCATTGTTGATGGCTTCTCATTCTGGCCTCATTGGCAGCCACATTTAGAGAGTTCAGTTTGATCATATGCTCATTCAGTCCCGGTCCAGCTGGATGTGGCGAGCTCCCATTAGATCAGGCACACTGTCTCAGTGGGTGGTCCAGCCCCTCACGGTCCTAACTTCCTTGCTCATCTTCTCCCACCTTCTGCTCTTTGTTTGGACCTTGGGAGCTCAATCCATTGCTCTGGTGTGAATGTGGGTCTCTGTCTCTATCTCCATCCATCGGACGAAATTTCTATGGATGTGATCAAGATATTCATCAGTATGATTATGGGACAATGCTAGTTCTGGCACCCTCTCCACTGCTGCACAAGGACCTAGCTGGGGACATCCCTGTGGACACCTGGGATCTCCTCTAGAGCCAAGTATCTTGCCAGTACTAAAATGACTCCAATAATGTAGATATCTTGTTCCCTTCTCCCATATTCACCTTTCCTCCATCTGCACCCTCCCACTCCCAGAAGCTCTCCCCAGTCCTTCCCTTCTCCCTTCTCCTTCCTCCTCTCCCTACCCAAACCCCCCTACCCCCACCTCTATCACCACCCCCGTATTCCCACCTTTTGCCTGGCAATCTTGTTTGCTTCCAATTTCCAAGAGGATCTATATATGATTTTCTTTGGGTTCACCTTGCTATTTGTATTCTCTAGGCTTGTGAGCTATAAGCTTAGTGTCCTTTGTTTTATGGCTAGGGTCCACTAATGAGTGAATACATACCATAATTGTCTTTTTGGGTTGGGTTACCTCACTCAGGATAGCATTTCCTATTTCCATCCATTTGCATGCAAAATTCAAGATGTCATTGTTTTTTACCGCTGAGTAGTACACTAATGTGTATATATTCCACACTTTCTTGTTCCATTCTTCCATTGAGGGGCACCTCGATTGTTTCCAGGTTCTGGCTATTACAAATAATGCTGCTATGAACATAGTTGCACAAATGCTTTTGTAGTATGATTGGGCATCTCTTGGGTATATTCCCAAGAGTGGTATTGCTGGATGCTGAGATAGGTTGATTCCCAATTTTCTGAGAAACTGTCACACTGATTTTCAAAGTGATTGCACAAGTTTGCATTCCCACCAGCAATGGATGAGTGTTCCCCTTATACCACATCCTCTCCAGCATAGGTTATCATTGGTAGTTTTGATTTTAGCCATTCTGACATGTGTAAGATGGTATCTCAAAGTTGTTTTGATTTGCATTTCCCTGATCGCTAAGGAAGTTGAGCATGACCTTAGGTATCTTTTGGCCATTCGAACTTCTTCTGTTGAGAATTCTCTGTCCAGATCATTACCCCATTTTTTAATTGGGTAATTTAGAATTTTAGTGTCTAGTTTCTTGAGTTCTTTGTATATTTTGGAGATCAGACCTTTGTCTGATGTGGAATTAGTGAAGATCTTCTCCCATTCAGTAGGATGCCTTTTTGTCTTAATGACAGTGTCCTTTGCTTTACAGAAGCTTCTCGGTTTTAAGAGGTCCCATTTATTCATTATTGCTCTTATTGTCTGTGCCACTGGGGTTTTACATAGGAAGTAGTCTCCTGTGCCCATGTATTGCAGGCTACTTCCCACTTTCTCTTCTATCAGGTTAAGTGTAGTCGGATTAATATTGAGGTCTTTATTCCATTTGGATTTGAGTTTTGTGCATGGAGATAGGTAAGGATCTATTTTCATTCTCCTACAGGTTGACATCCAGTTATGCCAGCACCATTTGTTAAAGATGCTTTCATTCTTCCATTGTATAATTTTAGCTTCTTTGTCAAATATGAGGTGTTCATAGGTTTGTGGATTAATATCCGGGTCTTCGATTTGATTCCATTGGTCAACGTCTCTGTTTTTATGCCAGTACCAAGCTGTTTTCACTACTGTAGCTCTGTAATAGAGTTTGAAGTCAGGGATGGTAATGCCGGCTGAAGTTCCTTCATTGTATAGGATTGTTTTGGCTATCCTGGGCTTTTTGTTTTTCCATATAAACTTACTTATTGTTCTCTCAAGGTCTGTGAAGAACTTTGTTGGGATTTTGATGGGGATTGCATTGAATCTATAGATTGCCTTTGGTAGAATTGCCTTTTTTACTATATTGATCCTACCAATCCAGGAGCATGGGAGATCCTTCCATTTTCTGGTATCCTCTTCAATTTCTTTTTTCAACTTTCTTAAAGTTCTTGTCAAATAGATCTTTTACTTCCTTGGTTAGTGTTACCCCAAGATACTTTATGCTATTTGTGGCTATCGTGAAAGGTGATGTTTCTCTGATTTCCCTCTCTGTTTCTTTATCTTTTGTGTATAGGAGGGCTACTGATTTTTTTTTTTGAGTTGATTTTGTATCCTGCCACATCACTGAAGGTATTTATCAGCTGTAGAAGTTCTTTAGTAGAGTTTTTGGGGTCACTTATATACACTATCATATCATCTGCAAATAACGAAAGTTTGACTTCTTCCTTTCCAATTCGAATCCCCAAGATCTCCTTATTCTGTCTTATAGCTATTGCTAGAACTTCAAGCACTATATTAAAGAGATATGGGGAGAGTGGACAGCCCTGTCTTGTTCCTGATTTTAGTGGAATCGCTTTGAGTTTCTCTCCATTTAATTTGA
>PVIU01001917.1:0-81364 GCA_004026605.1 Ondatra zibethicus | reverse complement strand
ATACCTTGTATCCCTAATCTCTCCAAGACCTTTAGCATAAAGGGGTGTTGAATTTTGTCAAATGCTTTTTCAGCATCTAATGAAATTATCATATGTTTTGTTTCTTTCAGTTTATTTATATGATGGATTACATTGATAGATTTCCATATGTTGAACCAGCCCTGCATCTCTGGGATGAAGCCTACTTGATCATAATGGATGATTTTTTTGATGTGTTCTTGGATTCTGTTTGCCAGTATTTTATTGAGAATTTTTGCATTGATGTTCATGAGTGAAATTGGTCTGTAATTCTCTTTCATGGTGGCATCTTTGTGCAGTTTTGGCATGAGGGTAACTGTAGCTTCATAAAAAGAGTTTGGCAATGACCCTTCTGTTTCTATTATGTGGAACACCTTAAGGAGTATAGGTATTAGCTCTTCTTGGAAGTTTTGGTAGAATTCTGCATTAAAACCATCTGGTCCTGGGCTATTTTGGGTTGGGAGGTTTTTGATGACAGCTTCTATTTCCTCGTGACTTATAGGTCTATTTAAATTGTTCACCTGGTCTTGATTTAATTTCAGTATATGGTATTTATCTAGAAAACTGTCCATTTCTTTTACATTTTCCAATTTTGTGGCATACAGGCTTTTGTAGTAAGACCTAATGATTCTCTGAATTTCCTCAGTGTCTGTGGTTATGTCCCCCTTTTCATTCCTGATCTTGTTAATATGAGTATTCTCTCTCTGCCTTTTGATTAGTTTGGATAGGGGTTTGTTGATCTTGTTGATTTTCTCAAGGAACCAGCTCTTTGTTTCATTGATTCTTTGGATTGTTTTCTGTGTCTCTATTTTGTTGATTTCAGCCCTCAGTTTGATTATTTCCAGTCTTCTACTTCTCCTGGGTAAGTCTGCTTCTTTTTTTTCTAGAGCTTTTACGTGTGCTGTTAAATCTCTAATGTGTGCTTTCTCTGTTTTCTTTATGTGGGCACTCAGTGCTATGAACTTTCCTCTTAGCACTGCTTTCATAGTGTCCCATAGGTTGGGGTATGTTGTGTCTTTATTTTCGTTGAATTCAAGGAAGACTTTAATTTCTTGCTTTATTTCTTCCTTGACCGAGGAGCGGTTCAGTAGTTGACTGTTCAGTTTCCATGAGTTTGTAGGCTTTCTGGGGGCAGAGTTGTTTTTAAATTCTAACTTTACTCCATGATAATCCGATAAAAGACAGTGGTTACTCCCATTTGTTTGTATCTGTGGATGTTTGCTTTGTTACCAAGTATGTGATCAATTTTCGAGAAGGTTCCATGAGATGCTGAGAAGAAGGTATATTCCTTCCTGTTTGGGTGGAATGTTCTATAGGTGTCTATTAAATCCATTTGATTTATTACATCTGTTAGTTCTCTTATTTCTCTGTTAAGTTTCTGTCTGGTTGACCTGTCCATTGGTGAGAGAGGAGTGTTGAAATCTCCTACTATTAGTGTGTGGGGTTTGATGTGTGCTTTGAGTTCTAGTAATGTTTCCTTTACATATGTGGGTGCTTTTATATTAGGGGCATATATATTCAGGATTGGGGCTTCATCCTGATGGATTATTCTGTTTAAGAGTATAAAATGTCCATCTCCATCTCTACTGATTGATTTTAGTTTGAAGTAGATTTTGTTAGATATTAGTATAGCCATACCCGCTTGTTTCTTAGGGCTATTTGATTGAAAAACCTTTTCCCAACCCTTTATTTTGATAAAATGTCTGCCTTTGTGGTTGAAGTGTGTTTCTTGTAAACAACAGAATGTTGGATCTTGTTTTTGTATCCATTCTCTTAACCTGTGACTTTTTAAAGGTGAATTGAGTCCATTGTTATTAAGTGATATTATGACCAAAGGTTATTAACAATGGTTATTTGTTTATGGTTGTAGAGTTTGTGTGTTTCCCTTCTTTGAGTTGTGCCAGTGGAGGGCTGTTAGATGTCTGTGTTATTATGGGTGTTGCTTGTTTCCTTTAGATGTGGTTTTCCTTCTAGTACTTTCTGTAAAGCTGGGTTTGTGGCTATGTATTGTTTAAATTTATTTTTATCCTGAAATATCTTGTTTTCTCCATCAATGGTGAAAAAACTTTGCTGGATATAGTAGTTGGGCTTGCATCCATGGTCTCTTAGTGTCTGCAGCCCATCTATCCAAGACCTTCTGGCTTTCATGGTTTCCATAGAGAAGTCAGGTGTAATTCTGATAGGTTTACCTTTATACGTTACTTGGCCTTTTTCCTTTGCAGCTCTTAGTAATCTTTCTTTATTCTGTATGTTTTGTGTTTTGATTATTATATGGTGAGGGGATGTCCTTTTTTGATCTAATCTATTTGGTGTTCTGTATGCTTCTTGTACCTTCATAGGCATATCCATCTTTAGGTTGGGAATGTTTTCTTCTATAATTTTGTTGAATATATTTTTTGGGCCTTTGAGCTGTGCTTCTCCTCCTTCTTCTACCCCTATTATTCTTAGGTTTGGTCTTTTTATGGTGTCCCAGATTTCCTGGGTGTTTTGTGTTAAGAATTTGTTGGATTTGTTGTTTTCTTTGATCAATGTGTTTATTTTCTCTATCGTATCTTTAGTGTCTGAGATTCTTTCTTCTATCTCTTGTAGTCTTGTTGGTTATACTTGTCTGCCGTTCCTGATCGTTTACCCAGATTATCCATCTCCAGCCTTCCCTCGGTTTGTGTTTTCTTCATTGCCTCCATTTCAGTTTTTATGTCTTGAACTGTTTCCATTACCTGTTTGATTGCTTTTTCTTGGTTTTCTAGGGTATCTTTGAGGAATTTATTCATTTCTTCTAACTTTTTGTTAGTTTTCTCACCCCTTTCTTCAAAGGAGTTTTTCACCTCTTCTTTAAAGGTCTCTATCACTTTCATAAAGTTATGTTTAAAGTCGATTTCTTCTACTTCTTCTGGGTTAGGTTGCTCAGGTTTTCCTGTTGAGTACTTGTTGGTTTCTGGTGTTACCATGTTGCTTTTCAGGTTGTTGGAGGAATTCTTGGATTGATGCCTACCCATCTCTTCCTTCGATTTCGGTCAGGGGAGTCTCAGTGGGTGGGGACCTCCCAGGACAGCTTGTACACACTGACCCCTCTGGATAGCTGATCTCAGTGCAGGAAGAGGAAGTCCCCTCTGGACTTCCGATCCTTCTGGACCTCCAATCTTGGCACAGGAAGAGAGATTCCTGGGATTCCAAGGCCCCACAGAGGAAAGGGCAATCTTGCAGGGGCAGGGTGCAGGATTGTGTGGAACAAAGAGGCCCACGGGGACCTTACTGCCAGGCATGCACAACTTTACCAGTCTGCGCCTCCGATCTCAGCACAGGAAGAGAAAGTGCTGTGGTTCCAAGACCCCAGGGAGGAAAGGGCAATCTTGCAGAGGGATGGTTGATCAAAGAGGCCTGCAGGGACCTTACCGCCAGGCATGCACAACCTTACCAGTGTGAGCCACCTCTGATCTCAGCACAGGAAGAGAGAGTGCTGGGGTACCAAAGCCCCACCGAGGAAAGGGCGATCTTGCCGGGGGAGGGGGAGTGCAGTGTCCTGTGAAACAAAGAGGCCCCTGGGGACCTTACTGCCAGGCGGGCACAGCCTCACCAGTGTGTGCCTCCCATCTCAGCACAGGAAGCAGGAGCTAGTTTCTAAGACTCCCTCCCAGGTCTGTCAATTCAGGGAACAGTATGCTGTGAAATGATGTCCATGAGGGTGGTTTCTGGAAGAATTCATATTTTTAAGGGAAGTTTCGTATGAAGGCACCCTCTGCTGGTCTATCCCAGATTTCAGACTGTAGAAGGAAAGCAAGAGCTTCATAGCAATCACACCACGAGGCCTTTTTTATCAGCTCTGAGACTGATGGAAGACCACTGAAATCGAGGTGGCAGTCCAGAACCGACTTCAGAGAACAGCACTCTGGCCTGGGTTTTGCTTGGTTTGTTTGTTTGTTTTTTGTTATTGTTGTCTGCTTTTTGTCCATGATGTTTGAGTGTGTTTTTTTGCTTGCTCACCGTCAAAATCTTGCCAGCCCTAAAAAATGCATATAAGTAAAATTGTGCAGACTGAGCTGGTTGTATGTATTCATGACTATATATGTATGTACATATATGTATGTAACAACAATTAATGAGAAATCAGCCATGAATTTCAAAGAGAGCAAGGAGGGGTATATGGGAGGGTTTTGAGAAGGAAAGGGAAGGGACAAATGGTGCAATCATTTATAATCTCAAAAAATAAAAGAAAAAATTTAAATTGTTTTTAAAAAACATCCAGCAATAGAAACCTGAGCCCCAGAGTAAACTATTTACAGAGAGTCTGTTTCAGGTAGAAAAATGAAGACAGACTTGGCAAATAGGCAGTGCAAGAGGTGCTTTTAAGTAAATCACTAGATAAATCAGTATATAATAATTGTGTTTTTTCTACCTCATTTTAATTAACTACCAGGTGTGTTATATACTGGCAGTTTCAGCACTGTGGGAGGTAGGAAAAGAGAATCATGCATTTAAAGCCAGCATGGACTACACCGATGCTCTGTCTCTAAAATACAAGGGGGGATGTAGGCCAGTGATAGCTTTACCTAGCATTTACAAAGGCTTAGGGAAAAGTAATTAATACAGTGGTTCAAATGCTTTTGATTCCTCCTTTCTCTCTGAAGCAATGGTAACATTTATGTGGATATTTTACTCCCCCTTGATTTCAAGAGTAATGACTATGTTCAAACATAGCCAAGAATGTAGTCAAAAGAAGAATATGAGTCAAGGGGAAGAGTGGGTTGAGAATTGGGAATTATGGGTTGTATTTAGTCTAACTATTGATTTAACCTCTAAGTGAGTTACTTAACCTCTTGTTCTCAGACACTCTTCCCCACCTCCTATAAAATAATGCTTGACCGACAAATGCTTTTGCAACAACATAAAATATTGGCAAGATGATTGACTGACTCCAAGTTTATTGGCTCTGTCCACAGCACAGTTTCAAACCATTGTGACTTAACAGCAAAGAGCTCACGCTCGCATCGTCTACTTTCTCTATAAAACTTGTGCAGAGCACATTGTGTGTGTCTCTCAAAAAACCATGAAGGATGGGAGTGATTTTCTTTAATTTACTATGACACAATTCTCTTTCATCAAATTGCTATAAGATAAACAATATTAGTAAGTACTCAATGATTTATCTTCTATAGACTAAGTGATCCTTTAATGGCTTGACAGTTAATATCTACCCCAGCCTCTAGAAACTCCTAAAGTAGGTACAACTGAAGAAACTGAGACCCAAAGAAGTTACTAGATACATTTTCATATTCAAAATATAGTAATTCTATAGTTATGCACTTACTGAACATGCTATCCTGTTATCTAAAAATGAAGATGGTCTCCCATGGCGTCACATCATCAATTCATCTTCTTAGCAAGTGACCCAGGTTATGGATGTGCGCCCACTCTCCATAGGGTGCCAAAACTTTCCAAATCTTGGAATACAATAAGCCTGAATTCAAATTCTGAACAGCCTGTGTTTACCCCAGCATTCCTGAGCATGCATTCTAGTCTGTGAAACCGGGCTCATAGTGTTTGTTTTTTATATGGTTTTGAAGATTAAACGAGATAGAGTAAGCACTAGTGTAATTTTTAGAAGCTCAGCAAGTCTTAGCTGCAACGAGGACATTAAAGGTCTTTAGGGAGCTGTTTCTCTCCAACCTTGACAGAGCAACAAGAAGCATGGACAAAGCAGAATTCATTGGCAATCAAAAGTCTGCAGAGACACTGTCTAACTCTCAGCTACAACACAGACAAGTAGAGCCAGAGACACAGGGCACATGCGTTCCTTTAAGACTATGGAGCATCTTCATTCATTATTATGTGTGAGGGTGAGTGAACCAGCTCTCACAGAAGGATTTTGAAAAGTGGCCTGCCGCTTCCTTATCTGAACTGTCTTCCATTCCCACAGTCAGCAACTTCCACTTTCCTCTTTTTCTATGGCAGCTGAAAGGAGGGGTGGGGAGCAGGGCAGTGTTGCTTAGCAGTGAGTCTCAGAGCTCTATACACTTTGTGTTTTGTTTTCACCCAGGGCTTTTGTTCCTCTGCCTGCTGAAATCATCCTGGCATCCTCTCTTGTCAGAACGCCGTGGGTCAAGTGTAGGCGTGTGTATGCTTTATAGATGGTTCCCCATTCCTGTCTGCTGCCTGCTCCAGTCTATGTTTGCTGCTGGTTTTCCTTAAGAGACACTTCATGCTGAAATTCTCAAGTGCAAATCACCTCTTGTTTCTTTTATCCATGTCAATAATGAAGGGCTGTACTGGAGCTTAAGTAATTCTTCCAATGAATACTTTCAACAGCCCCTTTCATTATACATGGTAAAGGAATGAAAATAATTTGAACAAAGCCACATTTCCTTCTCAAACTTTGAAAAGGAGTGAGGGAACTGCCATTGAGGGAACAATTAATTTTGTTTTGGGAAGAAAATGGGAAAGGGCAAATGAAATACATTTCAAGACTTCCAAAATGATTTCTGGTGGGAAGTTTTAACAACTGAGTTAAGCATTCCTGCAAGAAATACTGTGCCATTTGGATCAATGATTTCATGGTAGTTTTTACTATGTGAATAGTGGGTGATTCCAGATTCTCTCCTGATTTTTTGACTTAAAATGTGATATAAAGAAAAATAATTTTTATTTGGACATTGCTACAGGGCCAGGGAAGCAACTTAGCATGTCAGATGTCCTGCATCCCTGGCTGTACTGACATGTAGGCAAAGTTGGCCTTTAGAATTGCCTTCTTCCATGTCAATGTCTCCCTCATTCTTCCCTCTGTTTCCTAGATCATTGGATACTTTTTCACTGTTTATTTTTACTTTTATTGAACTAAAACTATCTGTTGTGCACATATGAGATTTTTTAGAAGTACAGAATTTTGACAATTATCTCCAGTAAAGAATTATGCTTGTTGAAATAGAATACCCAGTGCTGAAGCACCCAGCTCATATTGCTATCTCAGTTCTTTAAGCCAAGTCAATGCTCTTTCCAAGGTACCAAGTCTAAGATGTTTCTTTGTGTCTCAGAAAACCAGGACTATGGTGGAGTTTCCAGGAAACGAACAGAGTCTTCACAATGAACATGTGCTCTCCCTTATATTTGGTGTTATTAGGAGGTCAACAGACTGCCCCCAAAAGAATCATATTTATAAATAGCAGACATCTCCAGTAGAGCCCATGCTGTCAGGCTGAAGAGATGAAGAGGCCTCATGCTAACCCCAGCTCTAAAGTACTGTGACAAAGGTATAACCTAGTAACTCTAGCTCAGATTCACCTCATGTAACAACATAAACCCACACATAATTGTTAAAGCTTTCTCAACTGTTGACCCAAATATGGTTCATGGATATAAATATCAAATGCAAACCAAAAATTTTCCAGTTGCAAAAAAAAAATTTAAAACACTGAAAAACTATATGAATTTGTATTTGTAGATGAGATCTAGACAGAACACCATCCAAGGAAAATGATAAGCTAGACTTTTCTCAAATCAAAACAATCTGATCTATGAAACATGTTGTTAGGAGAAGGAAAAGGAGGTCTGGACTGGGAAAAAATATATACATGCTACATGTCTGACACAAGAGTTCAGCCCAGAGTATACAGGCAGGCCCTAGCATCATCAAGAAGCAAATGAATAAATGAACTGAAGTTTTGAATCAGTATCAGCAAGAGATCTACTAATGGGAGGAAAGCATGTTAAATGTGCTTACATAATCTCTCATTGGGGAATGAAAATTAAAACTAATGAAGATTCAAATTTAACCATTCAATAATTCAAAATTTATTAAAACTCCACATATCTTTAAAACTTCCTAGTCTAGCAGTCAGTTTTGCTGAGGAGGATTCAGAGCCACAGAAACAACCGTTCTTATTTGTGGGAATAAAAAATTTCATGCTTCTTTGAAATAGAGTTTTACAAGGTTTTTATAGAACAAAACATAGCCTTACTATATGATACATAATGCCTTTCCAAAATATTTGTCCTTAAATTTGAAAAACTATGCCTGTGGTCAACTCTTATGCTTTCTTCACATTCATCGAAAACTGAAAGTTGGGCTTGGGGAGATGGTCAGTAGTTGACAGCACATACTACTCTTGGACAAGACCAGAGTGTGTTTCTCAGCACCCAAGTCAGGTGGCTCAAAATAGCCTCCAGCTCCAGGGGATCTGACACCTTCTTCTGGACTCCAGGAACAGCATCTACACATGTAGGCACATA
This sequence comes from Ondatra zibethicus, assembly GCA_004026605.1. Taxonomy (NCBI): domain Eukaryota; kingdom Metazoa; phylum Chordata; class Mammalia; order Rodentia; family Cricetidae; genus Ondatra; species Ondatra zibethicus. Next base: position 73,126 of record PVIU01001917.1, on the reverse strand, counting down.
CCATTCCCATACACACATATTCATAACTGCAAAAAAACTAAAACAAACTACCGGCGACCAAGACTTCCTTCAGTATGCAACTGGATTATTCAGTGATGAAATATAAAGTGATAAGACATGTAATGACACTGATGGATTCTAAATTCATAATGACAAGCGAAAGAAGCCAGACTGAGAAAAATGGTCTATTGTAAGCTTCTAATGTTATACCGTTTCAGAAAAAACAAAAAACAAAAAAACCCAGATATACAAAGACAATTAACAGATAATTAGCAGAGTTAACAGTGGGCGTGAGGGAAGGGTGGGGATTTTAATGGGTGAAACAGATGGGATTTGTAGAATGACTAAATTATTCTATATGGCATAGAGTGCGAGTATGTTATACACTAAAGAGCAGACGTTTTGAGTACATTCTTAGTGTTAGATGTTTGCTTGGAAAGTATTTGTTGAAATTAGTTATTTTTAATTATTTCTTTTTCTTTTTGAGATTATAATATAATAATACATTTGAGATTATAATAATATAAATCATTCCTCTCCTTTTCTCCCTCCAAACCTTCTCATAGACCCTTTTCTTGCTTTTTTCAAATTACTTTTTCATTAATTGTTGTTATGCATGTGTACATATATGTGTGTGTGTGTGTGTGTGTGTGTGTGTGTGTGCATACACACACATATATAATCAATGTTAATGACAACAGACATGCTAAAATTGATCAGGATAAAATCCACAAGGACAATTAAGGAATGCTGGGAGCAGAAGAAATAGTCCTCTCCAGAGAAGAACATACCAATTAGTTTTCCAATACCAAATGATCAGTCCTAAAAAACATACATGTGATATCATTATACAGGCTGGGAAAGTTTTATTTATGTATTTATAAATATGTATATGTATATATATGCATTAATGTACATAATGACAATTCATGAAAATGCATTCTTTATTGAGTATGGGAGTGTGCCCTTAAAAAAATCAAGGCTATACTATATACATGATTCTTGCATTTACTCATGCATTTATGTCTTAAATTATGGAGCCCATTGTGTAGGCTTTGAAAGCATTAGTACAAATATAAGGCAAAGTTATTATTATTCCACATTTCTGAGCATCTACTTCTCTTTCTTCCCTTCCCTGATTTGAGAACTCAAATTGTATCTTTTCATTTCTATAGCTTGCATCACAGTGTTTTCATTTGTTTAATTACTCAAGAATATTTATTTGTATAACTTTGTGCCTTCATTTCTAAAAAAACATAGTCCTGACTTCAGACTCCTGTTCTCTCACTGGGCAGGATATGTAACTTTTCTGCAACTTAATTCCATCAAGTGTAAGTTTAAAGATAGAATAAATTGACACTGATACTTGTGAGAATTTGGACTAAGCTTTAGAAGACTTAGGATAAATCTTAATAAATTTGGGATGTCATCATTTTGACAAGAGACATAAGATTTATAGCAAGAGTTGACATGATATGTTGATTAATACAAGAAAAATTGACTTGTGCCTTAAATGAGACATCACACACTTTCTTCCCCTCAAAGCACACAGACATCATAGAAGAGGAGCTAGAACAATTTTGAAAGCACGAGGTAGTAGATGTCTACAGCAAAGAGTTTCCCTGAATAAGAAGAGGTTATTGCTCATGTGAACTCTTGGCAACTTGATTGCATGCACAAGACCTTGCACAAGATCAAACCAGACAGAGAAGCTGCAATACATCCAGCAGATGGTCCTGCTTCACTCACCTACTGGCAGCCCCATGTGGATTCAGTAGCTTTAAAAACAAGGGGGCATATGGAGTTGGGAGGAATCGCAGGTGATGGGGGGAACTAGAAGGCAGGTAATGGGAGATGAGGTAGATTTGATAATTTACTTTTTTAAATATAAACATTTAAAACAATACATTTTGTTTAGATGAAGAATGGCATAGAACATGTACATAGCATCTGTTTACTCTACAAGTATGGATAATGTCTTCTTTTTTGGGAATACTATTGGAAATCATCAGAATTTAACATGCCACGTTATATAATGAATAAGGAGTGTTCAAGTAATTTGTTTTTAAAATAAAGAAGTGGAAAGTTTCAGCAGCTAGACAGGAAAGGTGTTGGAAGCAGGGAAGTTGAGAGCATCTACTGATTGAGCATAGTCTTGGTTTCCATCCAACATTGTTTGGGATGAAGTAACAGCCATATACTGGCATTTTAAAGAATAAATGTAATTTGCAGGCTGTAACTCTGTCTTGCTGCTCTTAGCATTGGTGAAGGAAGTGAAGAAGTGGCTATCTTATAAGTTATATTTTCACAGACATTGTGTAGCCAGACGAGAACCCTCAAAGGGCCTTGCACACATAACAAAGGCTCATTTACAGGGCAACCAAATTAGTTATAATGTACAGATTCCCTTTATATTTGATCGGACTCCCTCTGAAGTGCTCACAAGAAGTTATAAAAATAAACTTGGGCAGTTTGATTCCCAATTTTCTGAGAAACTGCCACACTGATTTCTAAAGTGGCTGTACAAGTTTGCACTCCCACCAGCAATGGAGGAGTGTCCCCTTTACCCCACATCCTCTCCAGCATAAGCTGTCATCAGTGTTTTTAATCTTGGCCATTCTGACAGGTGTAAGATGGTATCTCAGAGTTGTTTTGATTTGCATTTCCCTGATGGCTAAGGATGTTGAGCAATTCCATAAGTGTCTTTCAGCCATTTGCAATTCTTCTGTTGAGAATTCTCTATTGAGATGTGTACCCCATTTTTTTGACTGGATTATTTGGTAATTTAATGTCTAGTTTCTTAAGTTCTTTATATATTTTGGAGATCAGTCCTCTGTTCAATGAGAGGTTAATGAAGATCTTTTCTCATTCAGTAGGCTGCCATTTTGTCTTAGTGACTGTATTCTTTGCCTTACAGAAGCTTCTCAGTTTCAGGAGATCCCATTTATTAATTGTTGCTTTTAGTGTTTGTGCTGCTGGTGTTATATTTAGGAAGTGGTCTCCTGTGCCCATGCATTCAAGGTTACTTCCCACTTTCTCTTCAATGAGGTTCAGTGTGGCTGGATTTACATTGAGGTCTTTGATCCATTTGAACTTAAGTTTTGTGCATGGAGATAAATATGAATCTATTTGCATTCTTCTATATGTTGACATCCAGTTATCCCAGTATCATTTGTTGAAGATCCTTTCTTTTCCATTGTATAATTTTGACTTCTTTGTCAAAAATCGGTGTTCATAGGTGTGTGGATTAGTATTGGGGTCTTTGTTTCGATTCTATTAGTCTACCTATCTGTTTATATGCCAATACCAAGCTATTTTCATTGATGTAGCTCTATAAAAGAGCTTGATGTCAGGGATGGTGGTGCCTCTGGAAGTTCCGTTATCGTAGAGGATTGCAGGACCCAGCAGTACTACTCTTGGGCATATACCCCAAGGATATAAATTCCCATGCCATTAGGAAATTTTCTCTTTAGTGTTCATAGCAGCATTTTTTGTAATAGGCAGAACCTGGAAACAGACTAGATGCTCCTCAACTGAATAATGGATAAAGAAAATTTGGTATATTTACACATGGAGTACTACTCAACAGTAAAAAAAAAAATTAAAACAGTAAAAAAAGAAAAAAAACATCCTGAGTGAAGTAACCCAGACTCAGATAGACAAGCATGGCCTGCACTCATTCATAAGTGGATATTAGACATAAAGCAAAGGATGACCAAACTATAGTCCATGATCCCACAGAAGCTAGGTAACAAGGAGAAACCCAAGAGAGACATATATGGATTTCCTGGGACAGGGAAATAGACAAGATTTCCTGAGAAAATTGAGGGGGTAGAAGGGAGTATAAAAGGGGAAGGTGCGGTGTGAAGGGGAGGGAGAAGGAGACCATGAGGGAACAAGATGCTCAGAAGGGGGAAGGACAGTGAGGGAGAAAAAGGATAGAGATATCTTTATTGAGGGAGTAATTAAAGGGCTAGTGAGAAACACGGCACTAGGGAAATTCCCAGGGATCCATAAGGATGACCCCAGCTAAAACTCTAAGCAACAGTGGAGAGGACACCTAAACTGGCCTTCCCCTGTAATCAGATTGATGACTACCTTAATTGTCATCATAGAACCTTCATCCAACAATTGATGGAAGCAGATACAGAGATCTCCAGTGAAGCACTGGTCCTAGCTACCAGAGATCTGTTCAAGAGAGCAAGGGGCACTAATATGAGCAAAGAGGTCAAGACCATCATGGTGATACCCACAGAAACAACTGACCTAAGCAAGTGAGAGCTCACTGACTCTGAACTGATTGATAGTGGGGAACCTACATAGGACTAAACTAGGCCCACTGAATGTGGGGAAGAGTTGTGAGGCTTGGGTAGTCTGTGAAGCCACTGGTGATGGGACCAGAATTTATCCCTAGTGCTTGAACTGGCATCTAGGAGCGCATTCTCTTTGCAGGGATACCTTGCTCAGCCTAGATATAGAGAGTAGGGCCTTGGTCTTGCCTCAAAGCGAAGTGTCAGACTTTATTGACTCCCCATGAGAATCCTTACCCTTTCTTACGAGTGGATGGGGGAAAGGTAGGGTGGGAAGAGAGGAAGGAGTACAGGGATAGCTATGTAAAATGAGAAAAGATTGTATTGAAAATTCTTAATTAAAAAAAAGGAAAAAAGAAAACTCAAGGATGGAACCACAGGGTCTAAGAGCTGACAACTGCATGATTTTCAAAAAGAATTCATCTTGTGCTTGTGACATAGCATCTTGTTACAAAGTTGTAATTGCACATTTAAAAAAAATAAACATGGGAAAAGGAGGATGCCAATGGGGTCATGTTACAATTTATTAAAAGGCACTACACTCACAGAACAGAACAAAGCTGCTCCATCATTATGGGTCCAGCTGCTACACCGCCACCATTCCCATCACTGCTGCTTGCTTGTACCCACAGGGAATGGGGGGTGGAGTGGGGGTGGGGGCTCAACCAAGCCACAGGTGCTCACTGCCAGCCCGCCCACCTTGCAAGAGAGCATGCGTGCCCTCTTCTGTCTATGCTTTATGCAGTCCGGTACCCTCAGAGGAGATCACACCAATCGGCCAAGCCTCCTGATACTGTTGGCTTATCAGACCCAATTCCCTCAACTCGTGGGTGGTTTGCAGTTCTCACAGCATGTGCCATTATCTTTTGCAAGAAAATTTAGTTCACAGTTCACTGCTCAAGTACCCACAGGGCTTCTCTCGCCAAAGAGCTGATGACACTTTTTCTTTATCAGTTCAGTAAGCGGTTTCATATCCTTCTCTTCCTCGGGTGGGGAAGCCATATTTATTGTGGCATCTACCATTCTTTAGCAAGTGTGTGTCACAAATTCCTACAAAGCAACGGTAGCAGCAGCAGTGTTGAAGTAACACTAGCAGTGAGAAAGCTTTAGCAGTAATAAAGCCTTAGAAAACAGCTCTGTTTTCACAGCAGAAAACCCATAACAGTTTTAGGATTGAGCCAGTTTGAAGGGTGGCAACATGGATAAACAGGTAAAGAAAGGCACTTGCCACCAAGCCTGAAGATATGAGTTCTGTCCTGGAAACATGTCCTGCCATGGCACATGCATGTGTGAATGCAACACACACACACATACACCACACATACCACATGTAAAAAAAATATTAAAAGAAATAGAATTGTGTATGTGAAAGGCAAGGGCTTTTGGAAGTCTAAAGAAAACAACAACAACAAAAAAAGAAAATGAAAAAAAGAAACATTTTTCATGTCTACATAGAATAAAGAAATGGAACATCCCGACTTGTAAGTTTGAAAAAGAATGTTTGTTTAACATCCAGTCACCTACACTTCACTGACAGCCAAAAGAAAATGATTAACAGAGTACAGGAATTTATTTGGTAACTATAAAACAGAAATGTCCCTTGAAGATCAGAAACCAAAGTCAAGCACCAAGGGAATCTGTAATTATAAAGACAAGACGGCCACCCTTGGAGACTGTTCAGTGCTGGCAGTGTCTGGGAGTTCTGTGAGGAGAAGAATTGAGCCCTGCAGAAATAAGGAATAGTATCTTTAACAAATGAGGACTCTTTTCATTTCTCCCAGGGTATTGATAACAGCTGATGATTAGGCTCCAGGCAATGGGGCTGTAAAAATTAATAAGCAGGACCTTCAAATGACTCATTAGCTAACCCTTCACGATTATCCATTTTGTAATGGGTGACACATTTAGCACATTTAGTAATATACTCAGGGGTACTTTTAAATTAAAGGAGTTTAGTGAAGCAATTTGAAAAACATGCAAATATTTTATGAGTTTCAAATTTGCCTAAACCGCAGTTGATTAAACATAAGATAGGCTCTAACTCTATATGCAATTAGTGAATAAGTTATAGATCTAACATTGAAAAGTTAATAAAATGAACTGTAGCTTTTGTTTCATGACTGTTAGTCAGCACATCCTCCAGGAGAGAGCGTTTATGGAGAACTGGGAATTTTGGAAGGACTTATGCTGCAGTGGAGCCGATCAGGTACCAATTCTTCAAGCTGTACCAGATGACTGCTCAGGCAGGCCGGGGAACCCTGATAGAGTTAGGACTTTGGAGATGAGAGAATTAGATTTTTCTCCCATGGAGCTTAGGTTCTTGTAGAGAAAGAGGTGAACTGGGTAGGAATTAAGCCAATAGACTTCTTTAGGTGGTTAACCAGACCAGGTTGACTTAAAGTGCAAAGTTATGAAGAACAGATTACCGTGTTGTATTTGGGCGACCACATGCCATTCTAGTTTGTGTAAGCACAAGGAAAGAAGGGTTAAAAAGGGTTGGGAGGCTGTAGTGACAGCTCATGGCCAACAATAATACTTTAGAGGCTTTTAAAAACAGGTTAATTTATGATCAATAGAGCCTTATTACTGAAATGTGACTGCCAGACTACATGTCAGTAGAAATACATTCACAAGAAACAATACAGACCTCATAAATCAATAATGATAATATGAGAACAATCCCCACTTGACTCTTAGACACATTAAAATTTGAAGAACATTGCCTGTGAAAGATGATGTATTGTTGAAGAGTCATGTCAGGGAGAAGTGATTGAGATCGCTGTTTTACAGTACTCATTTAGAAACTAGGTGTTAGACTTAAATGGGGTAATTAAGAAGAGAAAGACTATTAACTAGAAGGGTATTGGAGTCCAGGAGGATGACGAACAAACCTAGAATTGAACAGTCAGGTAGGAAGGACTTGGGCGAGGTAGCAGTGCCAGGATTTGGCAATAATTTAATGCAAAGAGAGAGAGGCCGATTCTAGGCAGACTAAAAAGTGTCTGGCTCCAGCCACCAGGAAAGGTATGGTGACAGGATAGAGTTTGCAAAGGAAAGAAAGTATTTGTCAGAGGTGAGCAAAATGAAGCCTTGCTCAACTTGCATTATCTACTTGGAAGTACCCGTGAGATACTTGGCAATGCTGAGTAGACAAGTGGGAGACATGCATCTGGAATTTTGGACAGAGACACATATATTTAAGAGTTATTCTCTTACCAACACTGTTTGAATCCATGGTCTTGGAAAAGTAGTCCAGGAATAGCTTATAGAATAATATAGAAGTGAATTAAGGATGAAACACTAAAGAACATTAGCCTCTTAGGGACAAATAGAGTAATATCAAACTGTGGGGAATAGTGTAGGGAATCGGAAGGGTGTGGGGTCATGGGAAAGAAGGGAGAAAATATTTTCAAGCAAAAGAGAGTAGCCAGCTGGGTCATGAGTCATCTGTGTAAAATAAAGACTGACAAAGGCTTCTTAGATTTGATACCTAACTTTTGGTACATGTCATTTGGTAATTAGCCAGAAAAATTTCAGTTCAATGGTGATATCAAAAGTCAAAGTTGCTGAGTTCTGAACTTGTGGAGTCTTTAACTAAAGAATTCTTTCTAGAAAAGTAGCTATGAATGGAAGGTAAATGTTGGCTCCCACACAAAGAAGAAAATTCTCTCTCTCTCTCTCTCTCTCTCTCTCTCTCTCTCTCTCTCTGTCACACACACACACACACACACACACACACACACACACACCTCTGTCTTTCCAATATGAAGAAATAAACACAGGAGAAAATCAATGAAGGGAACTGGCGATGGGGGAGGAATAGACTATGGGACAAGACTCCTTTAGGGCAGCATGACTGGGATGCAACATGCAGGTGGATTATTTTTTTGTTTTTGTGTGTGTGTGTGTGTGTGTGTGTTTTGCTTAAGCAAAGAGGAATTCATAGTCAGCTCTAAGACACTTACAGAAGCATGATGAGTGAGGCATATAAGCTTAGGGACATAAATAAAAACCAGTGTTCTTACACGACTCTTAATTTTAGCCTGTGTAACAAGTGATTTGGACACGCATAGAGCGAGGAAACCGAGTAGGATAACATTCAATCCCAGAGGAAAATAGCTGAAGAAACTTGTTAGGAAGTACACTGTGTCTGGGCAACTTTGAAAACCATTCGGTTCATATTTTCAATTATAGGCAATATATTGTGGTTTTGTGGTCCTTTCTGTATGTTGCATGACTTTTCCTCAAGATACATCAACAGATGTATAGTTACCCCAGAGAAGGCACCAACAGAGACCAAAGCCACAATTTGAGAAGAGCCTAGCCTGATGAACCAATGAGTTTATTGGTGTTACTTGCAGGAGTGTGAGTTATGTACAGAAGGAAGCATGGGCAATGCAAAGACAGCTGCATTACCCAAAAGCCCATGGTAGACAATTTATGAACTTGAGGCAACTCAACTGATTGAAGACCCCCCCCAACCATAAATTGTAACTGTTTACATAACCATGGGAGAGACATTGTGAATTTTCCTCTTTCAAGATTCCTATGCTTTATAAATTGCATGAGCTTCTTAAGAATTATAAATTAAATGAGCTTTTTGCATCCCTCCAAAAGGCATTATTTCAATTCTGGAAAAGAAAGATGAGGAGGAGGAGCAAAAGAAACCACACAATACTTCATTACCTACTGTAATAAACGGAGTGAATGCATTTGCTTACCCATCGTTTGTGCTCTTAATGTGTGGTCAGAGATCCAGACATGCTAAACACAAACAAGAAGTCTTTTGCATAACCACTGAGTAGGGAAAGCAAATTCCACACGTAACCTATTGTCAAACACCCAGTATCCAGAAAGTATGGATTATGTTTGGGAAAATAGTGACAATTTTGACTGATTCACAGATTTTCAAAGTTGAATGGACTAAATCGAGGGGAATGCTTTATTCAACTACAGGGTGGATGCTCCATAATCTGGCCTTTGTTACCTGCTAAGTAGCTGATATCATACCCAAGGTATAATCTGAAGGATCTATTTTTATCAGGTTTAGGAGTTTCACTTGAGACTCAATGTGCTATTTTTCTTAAGATTTATTTTAATTATTTTTAATTTTATGTGTATGCATCTGCACCTGCCTGCAAGTCCCCTTAGAGGCAATGGACATCAGAACCCTGTGGAGCTGAAGTTACAAGCAGTTTTGAACTGCTTAACTTGGCTTCTGGGAACTGCATTCAGGTTCCAGCAAGAGTAGTACACACATTGAACCCCTGAACCATCTCTCTAGCTCCTAAATTTGCTTCCATCCTATGAATGAATGAAAATTCTTGCACTAAGTTTAAAATATTGTTCTTGGGTTTGTACTATAGTCAGAAGATCTGGGTTCTTGACCTCACTAACTTACAGCCTTGTGTGGAGAATAAAATAAGTTCCTAAATGACCACAGGAGAAATGAAATACATGTCATTAGAGAAGTAATAATATTCTGTGCTTTTTGTTTAAAGATGAGGAGCCAAGAATCATTTTTCAACAAATTAAGACATTTGTCTCCTACACCCTCTCTCAAAGCTGTTTACATTGGAACAGCTACACATTTTTTTCTTGCCAAGTAAGTCAGTCAAGATGGCAATACTAATTAATTTGAATGGACATTCTCTGTTAGTTCGTAATGTAAAAAAAAGAATCCTGCTGTTAATAATACTATGAAACTGTATTTTACTTCCTTATTATAAATCACTTCTCATAATTATCAGAACATCCTTATTATTTTCTCCCTCATTCATACATGGATGAGTCAATGCTCACTTTAAGCAGTTGTGCCCATGTTACACCTCAAGGAAGGGCTGAACTAGGGCTCCTATGTGGTTCAGGTCTCATGAAATGGATTGCATTGCACAACAGGGTCTCTGTGGATTCAGTGGAGGGGAAATCAGAAATCTTCTGAGGGTTAGGGGGAATAAAGAGAGGAGGCAGCTTCCAAGTAGCAGTGAAATTTCAATATGAGGAGACAGAGTGATGGCATAAGTCAGAGGGCAGAGAAAAGTTCAGGCTGGATAGAGGATATGCTCAGGCAAGACTCATGATGCATCTGGATCACAATTGGAAAGTCTGTCCATAGGAAATAGCTAATTCTCTTCATATCAAGCAGGATTGCATTTCAAGGGACAATAGTAAGGAAGATACTCATCAGTACAGCTGTTGTCTAGGACGGTGATCTGTAAGTTTTTCCTTTAAATAAATAACCCTTTTATTAATCATAATTCCAAACTGGTGTGGGATTGTTTTGTGACTTAGTCCTTTATATGGGGCTTCATAGAGTGCCCCCAAATTATTTTCTGCTAAAGAATTTGTAGAAAAACAGTGCTTCTGTGGACTTTTCAAATACTGAATGAAGATGAGTCTTTAAATATTGAGTTCTACCAAGAAGTATTCATGTTATATTGTTTACATTTAATATTTTCAATGTATTTTTATTCAAGTTAATGTTTAGAACAGGATGCTGAACAAAAAATAGAAAGGCTCTTAATTTGTAAGTCCTATAAGGAATTATAATTATGTTCATATTTATGTGTGTATATATATATTATATATACATATATATTATCCTGAAATGCTAATTACTATGTCATCCATGATATAATAACATGAACACCTAACTTGAACCTTATCTACCTGAAACAGAAACCCAGAGAAGCCTAGCATGGCTTCTGAAGCATGAGACAGAAATCAGAGGGATCTACCACACAGTATCAGCTGAAAGACAGTTTCTATGGTGGTTTTAAAATCCCATTACTCAACAGAAATGGACAGAAAGAAAGGAAATTCCCTCCAAGGTCTGTGTTTCTCAGAGTTGATGTGACCATGAAAATGTATTTTTTCTTTCTTCCATCAGCATACAATACCATAGTGTATAAGTTGTTCTTGATAAGTAGCAAACCAACTCCAAACCAAGGGTCTTAAAGCCATAGCTGTATGATTATTACCTCATAGAACTTGGCCAAACCTAGGATGGAGCCGGAAGATTCTACTCTAGGTGACAATAGTCTCAGTCCTGTCTCACTCATTCAGGAGCTCAGTTGGATTAGAATTCCTGAGATGATTTGATCAAATGCCTCATGCTTAACTGGGCTCAGCTCTGACGCTAAAATATCTGCGCTTTGGAATGTACAGTCTTTGGATATGTATTAGTCTACTGTTGTCTCCATTCTATTAATTCATTTATACACATGTGTACCTGAAAGTGTTGCTTTCTTTTCCATACAAGCATGTTTCACTAGCAGAAACCAAGTATTAGTCCAGTGAGAGGAAAAAGTATTAATGCACAATTATATTTCAAATTACTCTTCCCTTTCCCCTAAGAAATATGGAGGCGAGTTTTAAAAGTAGCCTAGAAAGTGAGAGTCAATGATTTGAAGACAAAAGCTACCGACTGTGTGAAGTGCGCAAGAATGATGGAAATAGGTGTGGACTGAAGAGCAGACCTTAAGAATGCTTGCTATGCAGTAAGTAGTTGCTAATGCCCTTTTCTTGGGTGCTTTCAAATCTTGAGATGCTGAGCAAATATTTAAAATTCTTATACGCGCGTGTGTGTGTGTGTGTGTGTATGTGTATAAAACACCCTGTTATACATTTCTTTTCATTTTGTGTTCGCTTATATTTATTTTTTTAGAGACATACATCTGTGGGGTGGTAAAGGTAGGGGTGAGTTCATATAAATCTGAGTTACAGTATTATTATCTCTAAAGCACATAATATTGTGCTTTGAACATTTTTTAAAATATAAAGTAAATCTGCCTGAGGCCAAACTACTCTGTTCTATAGTTAACTCTGAAATACTGGCTCTTGCTAGTGATGCTTCTAGGTAGAAGCAGAGAAATTTCTAGAATGTATAAAACAATAAAAGTTAACTTCTCCCCCAAACAATTTAACTTAGTATGTGGACTCTTTTGCAAGTAGTTAGCACCTTTAAGCTAGTTGATTGCAGTGTCTTGTGTAAATCTGAATTTCAATGATAGCATAAAGAGAAATGTTAGAATTAACTGAGCTTAGAGGAGGGCTAAGTGAGAGAAGATCATGGAGAAAGAATCATCTACCACATTTCAAAAACACTATAGAAAATTCCAATTGCCTTCAGTGTGGAGAGAATAGGGAGAACTCCTGTGTTCTTGCCATTGGTTGGCAATGTGGAGACTGATTTAATAGACTTCTTAATATCGGTAGGAAGGTAAGATGAAAATATTGTGTCTGATCCAGTAGTTTTTAGTTAAAAGAATAAAATAAGCTGTTATTTATGATTCTCCCAGAAGTTAACAGGAGGAGAGGATTAATAATGCAAGAGAATCATTTGGGTGGGGTGGGAGAAAACGGGACTGGGAGGGTCACCAGACTGCAATGCATAGCATCCTTTGTAAAAGAGAGAAAGGAGACAAAAGCATTGGAGACAAGGAGTCTCAAGCTGAATTACAGTCCTAAGGAAGTTTTGGCAAAACAATGGAGACTCCTTAAGAAGAAATAAATTTGCTCTCTCAGGAATGGATCTACGTTGGTAAGTCTGTGGTGTTAGTCATTGTTACAACCCATGAGAAACAAGGGCATTCTTGTAGAATGCAGCATTCAGGATAGTATTGATGAAGTGCTCTATGATAGGAGCCAGAGGTGGAGAAGGAACATCCTTGCTTAGTTGATCCTCTACTTAGTTCAGCATATGAGCAGTACACTGACTTCTAACCTACTAGGTGAGTGACTGACTTTATTACAAAAAGCCTCAATAACAGTGCTGATCTATATAAATACATTCCGAGTATACAATCAAAGATTGATTTCTACATCTGTTAGCATATGCAGATATTTCTATGCTCTTCCAGTTTTTCTTTGTCTTAACATCCTCCTTCAACATCTAAACTTTCTTGATTTCTTTATTTTACATTTCACATCAACATGCATGTCAGCATATACATAGATACGATTTCAAGGCCATGTCTGTTTCTCCTTCTCTTAATGTGACAAAACTGTGCCTCTTACAAGACTACCTTCTCAGTGTTACTTCTCTTTTGTTGTCCAAGTGGGAGGTTGCATCTCCACTGTCCTCAGCAATGTTTTGTGAATCAGAACTCCTCAGAATTCTGTGTGAGCTGCACCATTTCCTTCTTGATGGACATGGGCAATGGTATGGGTCTGAGTGACCAAGAAAGATAAGGAAGAAGGGATTTCTATATGTGGAGAAGGGAATGTGGTTTTGGCTTGGTCATTTTTCCATCATATATAGGTTTTAAGTTATCGTGAAACCCATGTTTCCCATACTCCACACTCAGGGAGGAAACTTTTTCCATGAATAGAGCATTGAGAAGGTGTCTCAGAATGTCTTCCCAACACTTTGATTTCAGTGTTGGTATTAATTTAAAATAAGTCACAAAAGTACCATATCTTATATATGATCAGCCGCCATCATACCTGATGCATATGCTCTGGTAGGGTCCCCTTTCTGTTTGACCATTTCTACTGTTCAGAATAACTTTCTTGCCAAAATAAATATCTGTCTAGGATAAAGACATGGTAGATATTCCTTTAACTTTTGTTTCCTGTATGTAAAGGTTATTGTGCTAGGGAAGTGGAGTCTTTTCATTGACATTCTGGGATAGGTCTTAAATGCAGCTACATCTGGTCACCTTCCCTCCAACTATGCTACAGCTGTTCCTTTAAATCAGACCTGAACTAAGCAAGAACATCTGTAGCAAGAATTATGAGGCCCAGCTGAACATTTTGGACCAGCATGTTCCATCTCAATTCTTTCAGCTCTAACCTTTTAGCAATTATCTTTACAATCCTTAGAAATGGTAATTAAAGTTGGTAGGAGAACAAACAGAATACTCAAGATGTTTTTTACGTTCCAAACACAGGTATATAAATGTCAGTGTCTTAAATATTGTTACAAGAATGCTTTTATTAACTCCCCCTCTGACCTTCTTGGGGATCATATTCAGCCTTTCCTCCAGGGAGTATAACACTGATAATCAGCTTGCATAGTTGGCAGCCATTCCAATGCTGAGGTTACCTGAAGCTACCTCAGGTATCATTCTCCCCTGACTTCAGACAAACCTGCTGGATCAGAAGGCATGGGTAGGTCTATCATTACCACAGTCACTGTCTAAGAATCTTTGTTTTACAAGAGCAACAACAAATATGTTCAAAGCTAAGCAATGGTTTTTCAAGTGGACCCTCTCTCAATATTGAAAGCAGGTATTTAAAGACTCTGTTCCCTGCTCTCTGTAGAAAAGGCCTGTCTACTACAGAGCTTCCTAGAGGCTCCCGTGACATTGAGTCTACACAGAACAGAGTTGCTGACATTTGATGATGCAATTGAACCCTCTGGTGACAATGAGTGTGGAGACCTCTCTAGGGATTATTACTTGGGGACTTTATGAACTTCTGAATTACTTTTCCTCCTACGTTGTAATAAGACAATTTCTTTACTACAGTTATGTGCTTGTGATATTTCCTAGCATTTACTGTACCCCTAGAATTACTGTACATTAACTTCCATGTCTTTTACACTAGAATATACAAACAAGGAATAAAGTTACCTGGATTAATGAAGGGGATCACTGAAAATAGTCTTGACTATTCTTCATGGCATTTTGGTCCATAAGAATAATCGTAATAGAGAAAGGGCTGCCTCAGGTGAAAAGCCAAAGACACTTGTTTATGTACAAGTGGAATTTACTAAAACCAGCATTTGTTACTAAGTGGCAGGATTTGTAGTACAGTTAAAAATATCAAGATATATTGCTATTGAGAACAAGCTTGTTAGAAATTTTAGTTGATTTTTTAAAAAAAAAATTTATTTAGACCATCCCCATTTGTGGCTTTGCACAGGCACACTATAATCCTTTATCTCTGCTTCTTCCAAACCAGATGTTTCTTATGCTCTCACATTGTATTAGATTCTCTCCCTTCTCTTGGTATCTGAGTCATTTGGCTTTAAAGACCAACGGAAAAGGCATGAGGTGGCAGCACTGAACTGGGCTCCTATCGTTCCCTTCTATTTAGCAGTCATTCCCAGAGCTGGAACTGAAGATCATTTAGGTCCCAAGAACATTTTTATTGAGTTATTTGTTCAGTAAATATTTCATTGTCCTTACTGTGCCAAGAGCTCATAACCTTGGCATTAATCATTTCCCTACCCATTGGAATTTAAATATAGGGGCATATTCAGATAACACAGTGGCCAGTTATTAAAGTTGTTTAACTTGTTATTCTAATCCACTGAGAATTTATAGCATCACTATCTTAATTTTTAGTAAACTGTGAACCAAATATGAGCATAAAACTTACTTTATAAAATCCTTTTGGTAGGAAAAAAAAGTTAATAGTTTTGTGGTTTTCAGTGCTATACTTCATAAGTAAAGTTGAAACCTGAATCTTTCCCAAGGGATATAAGCTTGGCCACCTTTCAATTTTCACAGAAAAGCTACATGAAGAAAGAAGAACAATAAACTGATAATTTGAGGGCATGTTTGTATGTTTAAGCTTCAATTATTTCTACAGCCTTTCCTCCCAGCCTACAAGGAAATAGCAACTTCCCCCAGAATTATAAGAAAATTACAGCCGCATGAAAATTCCAGCTATACCCATCCAATTATTAGAGGAATTATGGCTCTTCTTTAATGATGTAGTTTCAAAAATGCAAACCAGTTGCTTTGGATATCAGCTTTCAAAATGCTAGCCACAGACCTTATAGAAAACACGTTACAAGTAGGAAAATATGAAGGGGGGTTATCTTTCATTTTACCAAACATGTTAATTGTGAGCAGATGAGGCATAATCCTAATCAGTATTCCCTGGAGACACTGAAAGCCAGGTCAGGCTGGAGACTGCTTGGTGCCAGGTTATGATGGGAGCAAGTGTGAAGGAGAAGACAAAAGAATGTCCTAGAACTAGCTCTGGGTCTCTGCTCTCGTATCTCAGAGCTAGACACAAGAGATGTTGTGTTAGACAAAGGATTTGCTTTAATTTTTAAAACTCTTTTTTTAATTATTTTTAAAAATAAAACAAGCTATCTTTTTTTATTATACATACCATTACAAGTTCCCACTCCCTCCCCTCCTCCCTTCCCCTCCACACACCCTCCCTTGCACTCCACAGAGAGGGTAAGGCACATTGATTTGGGGAGGGTCCAAGGCCCTTCCTACTATATCTAGGCTGAGCAAGGTATCCATTCAAAGAGAATAGGTTCCCAAATAGCCAGTACAAGCAGTAGGGATAAATCCTGGTGCCACTGTCAGTGGCCCCTCAGTCTGACCCAGCCATGCAACTGTTAACCACATTTAGAGGGACTACTTTGGACCTATGCTTGTTCCTTTCCTGTCCAGCTGGAGCTGGTGCACTCCCATTAGCTCAGGGAGACTGTTTCAGTGGGTTTACCCATCATGGTCTTGACCTCTTTGCTCATAGTCTCACTCCTTCCACTCTTCAACTGGACTTTGAGAGCTCATTCCAGTGCTCCAATGTGGGTCTCTGCCTCTGTTGCCATCAGTTGCTAGATGCTCAATAATACTACAAAGACATTTGTCCAACTGTGTTCATAGCAGCATTATTTGTAATAGCCAGAACCTGGACACAACTTAGATGCCCCTCAACTTAAGAATGGATAAAAAAAAAATAGTGGCACATTTACACATTAGAGTACTACTCAGTAGTAAAAAAAAAATGACATTTTGAAATTGGCATGCAAATGAGTAGAACTAGAAAACATTATCCTAAGTGAGGTGACCCAGACCCCAAAATATGAATATGGTATGTACTCACTCTTAAGTGGCTACTAGCTATAAACAAAGGATATTGAGCCTATAGTTCATGATCCTAGAGAAGCTAAATAACAAGGTGAACCCTAAGAGAAACATATAAATCCTCCTGGAAAGTCAAAATAGACAATAACACCTGACAAAATTGGGAACATGCAGGTGGGGGGAGAAGGGAGGGCGGAAGGGGAGGAGGAGGGGAGAAGCAGAGGGGTGAGGAGACCTTGAGGGAACAGTATAATCGAGATGTATAAAGGACAGAGATGAGATCAAGGAAAGAGATAACTTGATTGACAGAGCCATTATGGGGTTAGCAAGAAACCTGGCTCTAGAGAAATTCCCAGGAATCCACAAGGTTGACCTCAGCTAAGACCCTAGGCAATAGAGGAGAGGCTGCCTAAACTGGCCTTGCCCTGTAGTCAGACTGATAAATAATTTTTTAACTCTTTATTGATTCTCTGTGAATTTCACATCATGTGCCTCAGTCTCACTCATCTCCCCATCCCTCCATATTTGGCCTCTGGCTTTGCAACACCCCCCACCCAAGAAAAGAAAAAAGAAAAACCTTGAAGTGTGTCACCTAGTCCACCCTTTCTCCCAAACAGCCTTGCTTGCAAATGTTTATTGTAATGAGTCATTGGTCTAGTTCAAGGCCTCTGGTTTCTTCTACACTATCAATGCTGGCTCCTCACCAGGACTACTCTGGGATATCTGATGTTGCCTTGTGTCATGGAGATCCAGAAGCTTTGATTCTGCAGGATTGGACCCTTCATTTGCTACAGCAGATCTTACTTATATGGGTTAGATGTTAGGGTGCTCCAACTCAAAATCCTGGATCTGGGCCTTAGTGGTAGCTGAACTGATCAACCCACCTGCTTTCCCACACCGATACCACCAGGGCCAGTTCTCCAGCACTGCCCTGGCAAGGGCCAGAGCCAGTTTACAAGAGTGCCAAAGACAGCAAGGGGTGGTCAGCTCTTCTGCTCTCACGCCCTCGGGGACAGCTCATCTGCCCACGTCACTAGGTCCAGCTCCACTGTGCTGCCCAAGCCAGGTGCAGGGCCTGCTCTCCCCTGGTGCAGAGTAGGACAAGCTCTGCACAGCCCTGAGACAACAATAAGGCAGGAGGCCACCCAGATCAGGGACATCTGCACGGCCTTTGGGAGTAACATGGGCCACAGACATAAACCCAGACCCCTAAACCAGGAACAAGACATGGCCCCAGTGACATCATGGGCTGGGACATTTTCATGGCCTCTGACTAGACCATCCTCAGTCTCACATCTGCAGTTCTACCTCCCTTCATGGTGCACAAACTTCTGCTTCTCTTTCTCTCCCCTCTCTCCACCACAGACTGGCTCATGGAAGTGGCACCCACTCCATCTGTGCAGCGTGACTCCCACCCCATCCACACCACACAACCACAAGGAGGGGCCTCTCTTCCACCCCATCCACACCACACAGAGGCAGGCTGAGGCCTCTCAGCTGTTTTATGCCCCACCTGCCAGCTTTGTTTTAGTTTTAAGTCACCTTTCCCTCCTGTTCCTTTCCTAAGGTGGAGAGTTGCTGAAAGGGCTCCCCAGTTTCCTGTTTTTAACCTATGTCCTTTGAAAAATGTCTCTAGTGTGGTTCATTGCTTGGTCCCATTAAAGAGAATACACAGCCCAATAATAAATTGCTTCCGTGACTTGCTGGATGCAATAAGATGCTCTTCTGGAAGCTACTAATTCTCATCCCAGGTGTCTTTAAGAAGTGCTTTGGTGGTCCAATCATCAGGAAGACAGAAGTCAGTATTTGAAGCAGGAAGTTGAGCCTGCAGTAGGAGCAGGAGTCTTCTTTAGTGGGTAGATGTGCTAGCATGAGCAATCTTCCTTCATTTAGAGAATAGTGCCTAGGACTCTGGGAATCCTATAAGAACACATATGTGTTTCAGTCATAATTCTGTGTTCCTCACAGGTGAATCATGGGGCTTGAACCAAGCAATGATTTCCATTTTGTAAGCTACCATTTCTGGTCCCTCAACCCGACTTAGTCCTTGATCATATACACAATGCCCCCCCACAGCACATTTCTGTCATTTTATCCTCAAAACAAAAGCTGCTGAAGCCTACAGCTAACGAGTGATAATGTTGGTTAGTTTTATTACCTGTTAATTACTTTATAACTATGAAGTATTTCTTGACATATCAAATAAAGAAGCCACATACTCCAAATCAAAGACCTGGAAATATGGCCTGATAATAAAACAGTGGATTTTAAAATTTGAGTTTGCTCTGGAAAAGTTAAAGCTTGACTCATATTGAGTTTAACTCAGGGTCTGGGAAATGGTCTAATCATCCTTGGCCCCTACCCTCAAAGAACCTACAGTCTTCAACAATTTGTCAGTTGTGCTGATATAAGGCGTTTTCATAGCTAGCCAATAGGAAGAAGCCTAAAATGAAAAGCACAAACAAATTGCATTCTTCTTCTTAACAGTTTCCTCTGTTATGAATGAACCACTAGAAATGGATCCATGGTATGTAGAAAGTACCAGTGTGCCTGGCTTTTATGTCTCTCAACCTCTATGCTTGGCTTCGGTTGCTCAGTAATGCCAAGCATCATACTGGCCTCGTGTGATATCATTAGCACAAAGCAGTCCCTAGCTCAGTCTGTCCTGTGCACTATCCCCATCTTTCTTTCCCAAAACTTTTAGAGTCTGCTTCTCCCCGCACCTCTCACTGAACTCAAATACTTAACCCTCTTAGAGTTTCCCATTTGTCCAACATGCTACTCTCTGTTCTCATGTTTAAATCCAGAAAGGAAACAAAGTTGTGACTTGCAGTGTATCTTCTAGATTATATGATTAGCTGCTAAATCATATAATCTTTTCCTTCCTCAGCAACTTCTCAGGTCTTCACACGTTCTTATCTGATGAATTCCGATTCTCTAAACAGCCCTTACCTCCAAGTTGACTTCCTCACAACCCTCAGAATACTTTTCCAGCAAACCAGTTCAAGCAAGATTCTGGGTCTGTGATTCATAATCTGACCTGGCTTACTGTACTAATTCAGTCCCAGTATTTGTTCCTGTGAACTCATATGCACGCCTTCTGACCCCCTTCATGCCCCATTTTACCCAGACTGAATCTTCTTCCTGGCTAAGAATGTTTCTCCAGCACACACCTTTCCCTTGACCAGTTAGCTTGAAATTGATGTAGAAAATGCATATATTGGTAACATTTGCTCTCTCTCTCTTTTATTCCATTCTACTAGGTTAGTTTTAATATCCAAAAATTAATTATAATTCCTAGGAATGTCAGCATAACTTACAACCTTTGCCAGGATGCTCAAATCATGAGTCATTTCTATAAGACACTAAATTAAATTTAACCCCAAGAATAGATAACAATATACAAGTTCAATGTATTCTTATTATAAATACACATAAATACCACCTATTCTTCAATTGAATTGTGCTTTGTGAATATTATTTATTTATGTAATTTAAAGCCCTACATTTTTGCTTTATGTTATTAGTTTTGAGTAGTTGTGTCTGCTATTCATAATTATAATTACTTTCTTTTTTAAAGTTATTATCTATGTATATCTATGTATACCATATGCATGCAGTGCCCTCAAAAGTCAGGATTATGGGTCAGATCCCCTGAATTGGACTTATAAACAGTTGTGAGCACCCTGTGGGTGCTGGGAACCAAATCCAGGTCCCCTCCAAAAGCAGTAAGCAGGTTTAATCTCTAAGCCACTTCACTGGCCCTACAGACACTCTTTCCTAAACACAAAATTATGATTAAGAATTATAAGAAAATGGACAAAAGTACCATTTAAAACCTTTTAGTGTTTTTAGCAACAGTTCAACATCTCTATATCTACTTTGGATTATATGTGATTTTTGTTCATATTTCCCTAATCATCTGAACAAAGAAAAACAAGTTTGATATAGGTACAAAAGTTTCCCCAAGGAAATGTACAAAGTTTGTTGGCTTTCTTTTAAGAACCGTGGCAATGAACGGTTAGAAAACACAAATGTTTTGGATGATAGATGTAGAAATTCAAACTATTATAGGTGGATTGGGGAGAAACAATTCATTAAATTCATTTAGGAGTCCTCAATGTGCTTTCGCCCTTTAGGAAACAAACAAGTTCCAGCAGATTTGTGGATGTGCATCGTGTACATTGTGTTAACCTCGATTTTTGTACTTCTGCAGAAAGAGATACACAAGCATTGGTTTTACTTGCCTAGAATCTTCCTTGCCTGAACATGGTCCTGAACAAGGTCACATCTGTGACCTTGAAACTCAGCCAGGAAGGGAATCAGGAAGGCTTTGGGTCAAGGAAGTTAGATGATCAAGACAAGTTTTGAGATGTATTTAACTACATACTCATGGGAGGGTTGAATGATTGATCCTGATGAGAAAATAATTGAGTAAAACCGAATTTTAAACACACACTTAGTTTAGCTTAAGGACATATTTCCCAGAATGACTTTTTGCAATCCCTATCCTTCTTCATGATTACTTGGTTCTTAGTAAACCAACACAGAAGAAACAAGATAGCCTTTTATTGGGCCCTGCCTCTCAATGATTGTATGCCTTTCCAACTGCCATAACAAATTACCATGGATATAGTGGCTTCAAATGACACAAAAATAGTATTTCACAATTGCCGTAGGATAGGAATCTGACAAGGCACAGCTGAATTCCTGGGTTCTCACATGGTTAAAATCAAGGTATTGGCCGAGGATACATGTCTTCTAGGGATTTGGGTTGCTCTTCTAAGTTCACTGACTGGAAGATCTTACTTCATTATTAAGTGTGTCCTGTGTGTCCTCTACATGTTCAACATCCTGGCAGCTCAACTCCATGTGACATTTTGAGTTACCTTTCTGCCATGCTTTTAAATTTTCTTTCAGCAAAGAAAAACTCATTGGTTCCCAAACAAGGCAAGCAATGCTGTTAACAAAATCCTATTTAGTTTCAAACAAAATTCTAGGAACAAACCTAAGGAAGCCCATCGGTTTTCTTGTCTACTATTGCAATAATTTGAATATGTGCTCTGTGACCTTTAGCTGAGCATGCTCAGAAATCGAGCTTATTAACCATTTCTTCTTGTTTACTTTAGTCTGGAACTGACTGTACTCGGGAATATGCTACTTAAACAGTGTGCTGAGTTTTTATTGGTTCCTATAGTTTTTCCTATATGAATATTTATGCATGATTAAAATTAGATAGATTTTGTTCCAAGATGGCATTGCTTTGAAGGTAATCTTGTCTGCTGCAGGTCATAAACCACTCTCTGCGTTTTTTAATGTCTTCATTATGTTCCTATTTTTTTGTACTCAAGATATGAATGCATTGCATTCAAATCAGTTACATCCTGCTGTTAATGTCTCACGATTGTACTGACCTCACTTAAACATTACAAGATACTGACTGTGGCAAGGTCTACTCCTTAGAATCCCTGATTCCAACTGCAAAGTCCTTTCTGTCACGTGAAGTAAATATTCACAAAGGTGATACCAGGGAGGGAAGATATTAGAAGTGAGGTGCTGTCTACCATGATGAAACCGTCCTGACTATTTAACCACAGAGAACAGTAACACATATAAATTATGGAAATTACTCTCCTTGCCCAAAGACGTCGGGTTTAAAATAACTTTAATTCATTATGGGTTATTGCAGACATTCTAAAAGGCATGAATTAGCACGGACCTTCTCATGTTCATTACTAACTTCAATGTTATGGCAAAGTCATAAAATTAAAATAGAAGTTAGGAAATTGAAGACACTTGGATAGATATGCACGTGTCCTTGTTAAATACTCCAAAGAACCTCAAGGATGTTAAAATTTTAGATTTGTCCTTATTTCTTAAATATAACATGTTTCTCATAGCAATGCTGCATTTACTGAACGCTTATGGTTTACAAGGCATTTTACTAAACTTCGGTGATGCATAATCTGTCTTCTGAGCAATCCAAAATGCTGCAATCACTCATTATTGATTGTGGTGTAAAAGGTCATAGAGACATTAAGAAGCTTGGGCAAAGTAACCATTCCTTGAATTCATAGGCATTGCATAACAGTTTGTCACTGAGAATGGGAAGGCTCAAACAGCTCGGTAGGAAGCAATGTAAGAAAAGAGCAAGGGTTTTAGATCTGTGCTTGAATGTGGATTTCAACACTCGCGCATTTGGCAAAGTACTGAAACCTTTCATGCCTCTGGTTCCTAATTTGTCAAGTGTGACTGCTGAGAGACACCCCATGAGGCCAGTGCAAGATAACATGTATAAAGAACCTGCTATATGATAAGCTCCAGCGAAGTATTCTCCAGCACCTCCTTCTGGAGCGCCCAATGTGCATCGCAGTCTGTCTACAGCTGTTACAGGAAGTCAGCCCCAGGCTCTGGCTAGGGCTTCTGTATCTGGAGGACATTTAACGGGACAATCAGGACCTGGCCCTTCCTCCGTGTTGAGATCTGTTGGCCTTGGCATGGATCCTTTAGAGTCGATAGCCTCTCTCTTTGTGGTACCCACATAAGGCAAGTCCAATGGCATAAGGGCCCAGCCATGGCCACAAAAATAACCTATAATCACTGGATTTCAACATCACGAGCAATCAGTTAAGAGACTCCAGCCTAGTAGGGGACTCTCCTGGCATCTGTCAGAGAGGCCACATGCCAGAATGTTCTCGTGGGTCTCACATTAATATGTATTTGTGTGCATTGTTTTTGATTGCTGTAATCAGACTCGGAACGAATCCAAGAGGATTTACAACTAAGAGACATTAATCCCCCATGCCCTCTCTCTCCCTCTAGGCTCTCTCTGAAGGCTTAATTCAGCTACCTTATCTCTCTAGGTATGTGGAGACCAAAGCCAAGGGGCTGTTTTCCTGCGGGAATTCACACTGATTCGAAGAGAGAGCCTTCATGAAGATTTCCTGTCTGACTTTTTGCACAGTCACAGGACTGAAGACCCGGTACAGTGTCTCTTCTACTTACTCATTGAAACACACGGTTCCGTGGCTGGTTCTGACTCACGGTGGTTGTTTCTGCAAACATGAAGCCAAGCTATATAGAATGATAGCTGTCATGCTCATGAGAAGGGGGGGGGGGCAAAACAATAAGGCAACACATAGACTCCGTGTATTGTACAGGGTAACTTTCAACTGCTTCTGGCATCTGGCAAGTTTTAAACATTTTACTTGAGTGTTAAACTCTGTTTGAAGCAGCATGTGGAGGATTCACTTTCAAAAATATCTGATGTTTTGCCAGCGAATCTGAACATGCAACGGTAATAACTTCAATGAGTAAAGGAAAAGGAGATTATTTTATAGGTTGATGGGAATTCCACCATCCTTCATTTCTGGCATCATTGCAGATACTTTTACTTCAGAGTATTAGTTACATTTATTATATGGAATTTTTTCTGCTAGGACTTTTGCTTTGCTTTGTGTTTTAGCTTGTGGTTGGTTTGTTTGCTTTAGAAGGTCTATCAAATGAGTTCTCAAAGGAAAATAAATATTACTGGCTGACAGCATCCAGTCAATGAACCCTCCCTTCTGTCATTCAGACTCTGATGTGTATGTGCGACACTGGATGGTAAGAAACTTTCATTCAGAAGACTTGATGGCTAAAGGCTGCTGTCTGCACAAGCCAGTGGGCTTAAAATAGCAGAATCACAGAAAAATAGAATCCCAAAATAAACACAAAGATGTCTTTGTTTCTACTTTTTTTGCCTGGTCTCTTATCACCCTTTCTCAGGGTATTTCCTGCATATTTGTTAAGTCTTTCTCTTATAGATACGATGAAAATGGGCTCCTTCTGCAGTAATTCCCAACCTTCATTGTCTACGTATGTCATTTACATCTTCTCCACGTTAGACATTTGTATCCCTTGCAATGTGGGCAATAGGCATTTGTATACCTCTCAAGGTGGGTGCTCAGGCATGGGCAGGTACAGTAGCGGTGGTTCCTAGGAATCCTATCAATGTGTTGGAAAATGTACTGACTAGCATTTTATATTTTCATTGCTTACACCATGCTTTCATTGTGACCTAGTAGGTACGTTATCACCTAAATTTATGATTTTTTCTTAAGAATATTATCTTGCAATTATATCTTAATTTTGTTCCACTTGAAGTCATACTAAGTCTGAGATGTGAGCTATCTGAAGGGCTTCTATGTGGGCACTATATGAAAATATCATAAGTGAATCTAGTTATATCACCTTATAACATAAAGAGGTTTAATAATGTGAATGAATTATGGGCATAATGGGGTCAGTTATGTTGTAGCTCTACTGAAAATAGTTATTGACAATGTAAAGCACTGAAGGTTGTCTGTCACAAACAGTGGTAAAATATAATATTATATTAATTTCTGTCTTAAGAAAACTGCATGCTTCTTGAAGTCTTCATTTAAACTAAGGTCAAACATAAACAGTGGATAGATATATGTAACCTGAAAGAGAATTGCCTACAAAAACAAGTAATTAAAGCAATGGCTATTTCAGAAAGCAGATGGGAAAAGAAAAGATCAAGGATTCATAAATGCCAGAATCAAATTCAGCTTTCTTGTAAGCTTATGAAATTCTAGCAGTTTCCTAGGGAGGGTTTTCTCTATCTGAGGACTTGATTTGGCCCCAGAGATATAAAACGTAGCTAAAGCATATTCTAAGTAGATATTACAAGATGAATCACATAATTGTATCTGCTGTAGGGGAAGAATTCAAACAAGCTATGCCACTTAAATAAGTAGTCAGGAAAGTGGATATTCCTCTTGTTCTCCTTGCTATGAAGGAGCTACTTAGGGGAATGAGGGTCAGTAAGCACTCACTCTGGGATAGACATAAAATTCATTGGCAAAGACAGTGAGCGAGGGAGGAATAACACAGTCTGTCTGTGTGATGCTGTAGGCTTCCATTTAAGCCTCTTCAGTAGCCCAAAGGTTTCCTAATACGTGTTTCATCTCTCCTGCTTTGCTTCCAAAGCACAGGGCTGTGCTGATTCAGGAGTCACCAGTAGTATCTGGCCAGCACTCTGCGATGTGTGCTCAGTTGGGTGCAGTTTCGATGAAGTCCCCTTCAGCACAATGGCTGTTCTCTTTTGCCTTGATCCTAGAATATCATCTTGAAAACAAACAAACAAAAATTCCATACGAATATGCAGGGAAAGCCAGGCAGTGGTGGCACATAACCTTTAATACCAAAACTTGGGAGGCAAGAGCAGGCAAATCTCTATGAATTCAAAGTCAGCCTGGTCTACAGAGTAAGTTCCAGGACAGCCAGGACTATACAGAGAAACACTGTCTCAAAAAGCAAACAACAACAAAAAAAGTATATGCAGGAAAAAGGCCCTGTCAGCAACATGAAAATCCAAATGCACACATATATGCTTGTGAAAATAGTTTAATGATTTTCAGTTCTGATGAGGAGATAAAAGAGCATTTGGGGTTATCTGTCATAATGTCATATTAAGCTGCATACAGATTTATCACAAAAAGTGTAAAGTCAGGAATATTAGCCAACTGGAAATCCATAGTTGTGGAAGTAAACTTACTGCCGGTATGGAGAACATTTAACAAAAGTAACATTAGCTATAGATGTGAAATATGTTGTCACTCTTCTGAGTAAACTACATTGCTAGCTTTTTTTTAAAAGGATAGTAATTTTTTGTTTTTTGTTTTTGTTTTGAGACAAGGTTTCTCTGTAGCATTGGAGCCTATCCTGGAGCTAGCTCTTGTAGACCAGTCTGGCCTCGAACTCATAGAAATCTGCCTGCCTCTGCCTCCCAGGTGCTATTAAAACTATGTGCCACCACCACCTGGCTAAGGATAGTAATTTTTATTTAAACTTTTCTCATTTATCTTTTCTTTGCTAGAAATTCTAAAACCTTTCTTTCAAATTTTCAAATAATTTTTAAAGCCATTATTATTTAAAAAAAATTAAAGTCCTGGGTCTGGAGAGATGACTCAGCAGTTAAGAGCACTGGCTGCTCTTCCTGAGAAACCATGGGTTTAATATCTAGCACCCACACGATGGCTCACAATCTTTTATCACTCCAGACCCAGGTGATATAATGCCCTCTTCTGGCTGTCTCGCGTACTGCATGCACAGGGTGCACAGTACAGGCAGGCAAAACACCATTTGCATTAAGCAAAAATAAAGGGAAAGACAAACAGCCTTATTTACCTTATTGCGGGAACACTTTCACCTAAAAGCTGCTTGATTTATTTTAGTCTAAATAAATAAAGTTCATTTTGACCTTCTGAGAACAATCTCTACTTTTCCCAACTACAGACAGCTGTTAGAGAAGCATTCTGGGTTGCTTTCTTCTGTTTCCAGCTAGCTTCCTCTATGAGGGCAGATTCTATTCTCTGTGCTTTGGAAGAACGGTCTAAGCAACTGCTTGTCTCGAGACACAGCAGGCAACTTGTAACTGTAGCCTGCACCACCCCTGTTTGTGATTTGCATCGTTTGTGGAGAAAAAACTGTTTGTCAAAAGCTGTTACTCATTATCGGAGCAGCAGAGATGCAGGTCACGTGTTGGCACATTGGTTTTGGTTGCCAGCCGGATACAACATCAGGATAATAATTAACATGAAATTCATTACAGAATGGGATTTTCTTCAGTATGTAATTAGTGCAGACCTCATTTGCTTGCAGCTTTGTGGTTCCCTACGTGGTTATTTAAGGCAGTGTTGTGTGTTGGTAGAAAGAAAAAGTATTTAAATATTTACCAGTTGAGGGTAGAATGCTCCTTTGGATGACTGGTAGTATAGAGATGCCTTTTGTGGAAGACGGATGAATTTGCGGTGTACGTGTTCAGAAATTTCTCTATTTATATATTTATGCAAATAATGTATATCCTTTTCCTGGGTATAGAGGGATCGAGGATAGCAGGTCACCAATTCACTGATGCTCGACTGAAAAGAAAAATGTAGTTTAATAAAAAATAGTCTAAAGTAAGTTTTTTTTTTACCTCCCTTGGTAGATACAGGGCAGAGAATTAGTGAGGGTCAGGGTATTTCTATGACCTGTGAAATCAGTTCAAGCAATTCATACAAACTCACATAAAATGGAATAAAACCACTTCCATGTGTTCTCGAGGTTTTGAGCAACCCCGCCTCCATTCCTGCCTAAGAGCAAAGGGAAACAGTTTAAGTGCTAACACCTGGAGATAACTTAATTTGCTTAATTATACTTTTAACCTGATTCCTATGCTAGACATGCGGGGGCATAAATACAAGGAGGGTAGCAGTGTATCAAGAACATAAGTGCCTTCAGCCACATCTAACAGATTAGCTTTGCCCACAGTGACGCTTGAAGCGACTGTCCCTTTAGTGGACTAACACTCCATCACTGATGTGCACAGACTAAAGGCAGTTTATAAGTGCACGGAGCCTTTATTGATCAGTTAGTGAGTTGATTTAGCCTTAAAGTGGCCTCTGTATTTTTTAAATAATTATGCCCCCAAAGAAAGACATGCAGCAAAGAGGTCCACTGTGCTAGAAGTAAAAATCCACTCCAATTCCGTCTTAAATTTTGTGGAAAATACACAGGTATAACTCAAGTTGACTACCAAAATCCCTTCTCCTTCTTTTGTGAGGAAGTAGTGGCATCACCACACTGGACTGTGTGGTAGAAAGGGAAAAGTTTATTCCTTTTAGGATATAGCCCATTTAGGGTAACAGGGCAGGGGGTTTTCAGGTCAGAAGAGCTGGGTGGCTTTGATATGCAGTTACAGGGTATGGGTTAGTGTAAACTGAAGAAGGCTGATGGTTAGCATGGGGCTTTGACATGCGTTACAGGTATGTGCTAATAGGGAGCTAGGTGCCCCATTTGCCATAGGTGGCTAGAGGGAAAGATAAGAAATAGTAGCTCTTTTTGGCAGACAGGTTTCTGAGGAATGCTGAGTGTAAGTTTTTATATTGCATCCCTCCCTGCCCTCTCCCTCCCCCTGCTGCCACTCCCCCCTCACCATCCCCCTCCCACCACCAAGCCATCCTTCTGTTTACTGTGTCAGAATTCAGCCTGAGCTGAGACCAGATTGTCCCTCCTTTGTTTGGTCGGGGCAGGGGGGGAGGAAGAGGACACATCTAACAATTACATCTGTTTGTTATCTGGAACAAATATGTCTAGCCTGAAGAATTGAACACAAAAAGAGAAGCAAAGGTTTCTCTTCACAGACAGAATGAAAAGTCCACCACAGCTTCCTTGCAAAATGTGGCAGCCCCTGAGCAAGCATGTGCCTCATTCTGCCTCAAGGCTTTTCTCTTATGGATCCAAGAGGAGGAGGAGTTGACTGTTAATGGGTGAGGGCTGGGTGGGTTTCCTGGCTTGATAGACAGGCAGGGGGTATTATATAAGCTTTTGTTCATTGAGTTTACCTTTACCATGATGCATCTGATTTTAATTCTTTGCACATCTAATCATGCAGAGGCATAAGAACGTGGTCAATGGGGATGTTTCCCTAGATGTTCACTCAGGGGACACAGTTTGATTATCTTACTGAGCATCCATTCCAAACCAGCCCAGGAAAGATAATCCACTGGATAGATGTGCTAGATATATTCTAGTTTATTTGGCAACAAAAAGGAATTGCTAAGGATTTCTGAGGTTTGGAGCAGGGTTGGCAGTCAGTTCAACTGACTGGGGGTCCCGAGTTGCTAAGTGCTTTGTTAGGCAAAGGTTATGTGAACAGAAAGGGGAATCCTGGACTGCTAAGCATTTTCTGTGTTGGCTTGCCTCAGACAGGTATAACCAAAGAAGACAGGGTTTGAAGGATAGCATATAAATTACGTTGATATGAATCAAGTGACTTTACTTGAATCAAGCGTCTCTTTGCCCCTGATCGGTTACTGATGGCAGATGGAAGACAAACTCCCATCCCAGTCTAGCGTCTGTTAGAGTTACTTCCAAGAGCACAGGTAAGACGGAGCTCCGCGGTGGTTTCATCCCCAAACCCACCCAGCATGGGAGGTCTCAGGGTCTTTCACAGCTGAGACAGCTCAGCAGCTGAAGGTTTCCACGACATGGTGGGGTGGGGCAGCAAATCCTGTGACTTTCTATGTTCCAAATCCTTGTAAATTCCATTAGCTTTCTGAGTCTTATAAACCTCCCTCCTCCCTCCAAGAAGAAGCATTTCAGTTTGAAGAAAACTGTAGTAAGGAGTAGAGGGCTGCATTCCTGGTGCCCGGTTAGCTTATGCCCGAAATAATTACACTAAAACTGTATTCATTTAAATACTGCCTGGCCCATTAGCTCTAGCCTCTTATTGGCTAACTCTCACATATTCGTTTAACCCATTTCTATTAATCTGTGTGTCGCCACGAGTCATGGCTTACCGGGAAAGATTCAACGTGTCTGACCTGGGAGCTTCATGGCGGGCGACTCTCCCTAACTCTGTCCCCTTTCCAGTATTTTGTTCTCTTTTTTCTGTCTATTTAAGTCCTATCCTATCAAAAGGCCAAGGCAGTTTCTTTATTAACCAATAAAAGCAACCCAAATACAAAAGAACCCTCCTACACCATCTCCCCTTTTTCCATTTAAACAAAAAAGAAAGGCTTTTATTTTAACATAGTAAGGTTACATATAAAAAAACAGTTATTAAGCAAGAATTACAGTTACCATATTTAGATCTATTTTATCTTTTATCATAACAATGGAAAACTATCATTATAACTACCCATTTTTCAACTCCGTCAAAGACTCCAGAAGGATAAAATATTACCTAAGTAAACAAGAAATAAGCAACTTCCAAACTCTAGAAATGACAGAGACATCTCGCTGCCTGGACAGTCACCCAAAGTTTTTTTGTACCGTTGGGGCATCCATCTTTAGCCTACAGGCCCATAGTATCCAGTAGACATTTTCATGAAGCAGGGAATTTTAAAGACAGTTTAGTCACTTTTTTCTGTATTTTGTAGAATGTCTTGCATACTCTTTTATGAAGCAGGAACCCTGAAGGATCATCTTACCTTTAGGCAAGTTTAGCAGTCCTCTCTCTGTGGGTTTTTTGTGTCCAGTTAAGCAGTCCAGGCAAGAGCAATTTCTTGCCCAAATGGCTAGCAAACTCCATAAGGAGCCTCTTTGATGCCCATCTTTTTTTTTCTTTTTAAGTAGCTTGGTGCTGCCAGGAGTAGACGTGTCTCATTGCCATGAAAAGTCCTAAGTTATTAAAACATTTAAATGTCATATTTTGTCATCTTTGAAAGATATGAAGAATGTCTATCTAACTGAAATATACCTCTATATATCTAGAAAATCTAACTAACATGGCTACAAGCTTGACTATATTAATTATTATCCATTAACAACCTACATTTTTTAATTATACATTACATTTTTTGAATGAACTACATAATCACAATACCTTAATCAAGATCAGAAATATATATACATATAGCAAAATTGACCTTAAATTTATATCAACAAAGCAAAATTTATACCAATGTAAATTATTTATATCTATATCATCTCCCACTTTAAATTTAAATTTAAAGAATATTTATAAACAATATTTGGGAATATGGGTGTAGTTTTTTCTCTCCAAACTTTTTTTTTTTGTTGAATGGGAGCGTTGTCAATCAGGTCTTTTATGGTGTATCCTGTTTATTTCAGTCACCAGTTGAGTGAAGTAATTTTTTGAAGGTGTTTACAGTGACCTTTCAGGAGGGTGTGGTCTATCAAACCACATTGGTGTAGAAGGAATGCACAGGGTCTCATCCTCTGTGAAAACAAAAGAAGAACCTCTCTTCCAAAGCATCATAACCTTAGACCCAAATTTTGAAGTAATAATAACTTTATAATATCCATGCTGGTTTAGCTTAGCAGCCCAGACAATGAAACGTCTCTCTGTACTTAGCTCCTTTATAGTCAAAAAATTCAAAGGAAACACAATAAAATACATAATCCAGACATTTTGTGATTTTTTTATTTTTATGTGGCTTATTTTTATTTTTTTAATCTATAACTATCTGTAGTCTGTCTCTGTAATGACTTTACCCCTTTTTTTTTTTTTTACGTGGAATCAGTCAACCACGTTGGGCAGCCAATCTGTAGTAAGGAGGAGAGGGCTGTGTTCCCGGCGCCCGGTTAGCTTATTCCCGAAATAATTACACTGAAACTGCATTCATTTAAATACTGCCTGGCCCATTAGCTCTAGCCTCTTATTGGCTAACTCTCACATATTCGTTTAACCCATTTCTAATAATCTGTGTGTCACCACGAGTCATGGCTTACCGGGAAAGATTCAGCTTGTCTGACCTGAGAACTTCACGGCGGGTGGCTCTCCCTAACTCTGTCCCCTTTCCAGTATTCTGTTCTCTTTTTTCTGTCTATTTAAGTCCTGTCCTATCAAAAGGCCAAGGCAGTTTCTTTATTAACCAATAAAAGCAACCCAAATACAAAAGGACCCTCCTACACCAGAAAACTGCTACACACAGCTGAGTTATAGATGACTTAATAAAGAAATATCAGAACACCCTGAAGAGTGAATAAAATGTTACCTTGTTAAGTATTATTAGCTACTTGAATTTATAAAACTTACTTAGTATTTCATAAATCTGGTGGCCATGAAAAATATGTATATTAGATAAAGACCTTTATGTCTGGCATATATTTTATATAACCTCATATTTCATTATCTTTTATTTTATAAACTAATACTCTCCATTATTTTTACACTTCTGTACGTAGGACAAAAGAAATTTACTGAGGAACTTACACTATTCCTCAGAATTACCTAAGAAATCAATAAATAGCTCCATTTTTGTAGTTGTAGCAACTAATGGGAAATGTCATTTGCAAAGATACTACTCAAACAGTAGCAGAATTCAGAGAACTCAGCCTGAACATGGGGTCCATTTGAGTGCAGTGGCAATGACAACATAAACACGATGAATGAGAGTGTTCTGCTGATGGCTTCAGATGCACCCAGCATAAGGAGTTTAAAGGGGTGAAGGAATATGGGGTGGGGAGATCGTGATTATTTGAAAGGCCAAATTCTGTTTATTGGTTGAACTACTCATCCTGTGATTAGCTAGCTGCTGCCAAATACATCTGTCCCTGAAATGGTGACTGGATCATCCTTGTGTTCTCTGGGAGAACTGGGGTATTGAATGTGATGCTTGTACACTTTCTCTGTGCTATTGCAAGTGACGTTTCCTGGCTAGTGCCTCCATGTCATCAGGCCATGAACATATCACTAACTTCATCGAGATTCCTCAGAATCAACTTCCATCCGTGTTTCTTTACTGAATGATTACAATATTAGAGTGAGATATACAATGCTCATGAATGGGAAGGCTTCATGAGGGTGTCAATTTCCCTAAAAGCCAATCTATTTTTCTAGAATAGTTGGAAACATAACTCGAGAAGAGATAGGCCGGCCTTTCTTTGACGATAGTGATATTATAAATCTATGAAAATTGAGAAAATGTAATGGCAGAATACAGAGACTAGCGTAGGTAAGTGAGGAATCTTTAAGTGGGAATAGACAATTGTAAATAATTGCTTAGGGCTATATTATTCAATAAATGTGCAGTAGAGATAAAATTAATTTAAACACCTAAATATGAAAATGTGGCCCAGTGAGATGACTCATGTGTACTAAAGGTGCTTTGTGTACAAACCTGGAGACCTGGGTTTGATCCCAGAACTTGCAGAAAGGTACAAAAAGAGAATCAACTCCACAAAGTTGCCTTCTGACATCTATACATGTGCTGTGGCATGCAAACTTACACACACACACACACACACACACACCTCTAATAATCTATAAGAATTCATTTATGACTTGTAGTTAAGAAGATTTTCATAATCAAGAAATAAATAACTCCAAACAATACAAGCCCCAATCAATAAAATTGATGTTTTTACTGTCAATAATGATTTTGTAGGTCTAAAAACTCCTCAAAGTAAGAAAAACAAGATAGATGCTAGTAGATATTAATTACAGCTGTATAATGATAAGGAGATAGATATAGTATACCAGCAAGGCTTATATTTTATTTCTGGAAAGATAGGCAGAAAAAAAAAGGACCATTAAAATGAGACATGTATTTCATGCATAGAGCTATCCAGCCCTACTAATCTCCAGGTATCTGTAGGCTGAAACAGCATTTATTCAAGGCTGTTTATTTTGATTAGCAAGATTAAAATAACTAATGAAGACAGATATTGTTAGGAAGTAAGGTAATGAGAAACACCCCCAAAATGCCATTAAAAATAGAGATTGGTGCAGCCTTTTTAATGGGAGCCCTGTCAGTGCACACAAAGTTATATCTAATAATTTCTCAAATCCCATCAGTCTCCATTTAATAATTTATTTTAATATATTACACAAATATCCAACAAAATCAAATTGCACAAGAAAAATCAAATATCAATCAGAATGTAAATGCACTGAAACATAGTTACTCATACAATAAAATACTGTAGAAATGATCTACAACACACATTTTAAAGTATATATTGCAGAAAGGAAATGATACCATTTTGGTAGCTTATATTAATTTTAGTGTCATATAGATATCACTAGACATTATTGAAAGAACATTCTTATGTAAAAAAATGAGGAAAGCATTCTCCACTCTGGAGAGGAAGGAAAAGAGGACTGAACTGGGTCATTATGCACAGTATACTTCAACTGCACTTACAATGTTCTTAAAAAAGAAAATATGGCAAAATGTTAATGTTTGACTAAATGCCTAGTGGCTGCACAAACGTTTGCTTTATTATTCCCTGTACTTTTGCAATGGAAAGATTTTATAATACATGTACAATAAAGC
Source organism: Ondatra zibethicus (assembly GCA_004026605.1). Taxonomy (NCBI): domain Eukaryota; kingdom Metazoa; phylum Chordata; class Mammalia; order Rodentia; family Cricetidae; genus Ondatra; species Ondatra zibethicus. The sequence continues at coordinate 38,239 of PVIU01001917.1, read as the reverse complement.
CTTCAGGATGATGTCTGACAAATAGCATAAAACAAATGCTGTTTTTATTAGCCATGATGGAACTGAAAACTCATAGAAGCACAGCATGCTAAGGCTCAGTGCCCACATGTTTGCCTTCAGATATAATTAAGGAAGAGTGAGCAGTGTGCAGCTGGACACAAGGTCACTAGGCTCCTATCAGTTCATGAACTGCGACTCTGGTAAACAGTGTCAGGATGATGAATCTCGGTATTTAAGGGAAGGGACTATTTTTTACAATTGACCTTTGGAATTAACTGAAAACCATTATCCTGAAAGGAAGAAAAATATTTTCCCTCTTCCAAGTTCTAATTCCCACACAGCTTACATAGCTCCTATCTGCTGTTTATGAGATGTCTACCATTTGCTAAGTCTGTCCCTTTTTTTTTCCTAAACAACAAATAGATATTAAGATTAATGATAAAAAGACACTAGCGGTAATAAATTTGAAGTATTAAAAATGTCAGTGCAGATATAAACAGTTTTTAAGATCAAACTGTTTAAGATCTTAAATACAAAACAAAGTTTCATTTAGAATATAATATCAACTTGAAATACATAATTAACATATGTGAATGGCACATCGTCATTTTTAGCATATTTCTATGCCATTTTGTAAGGCCTTTGCCCAAAAGAACTTTGTCAATAATGCTGGAATTTGAGTCTGCAAGACATTCAATAACCCTACCAAATTCTGACTTCTTGTTTTCATTCAGTATGATGGTTAATTCCAACTGTCGACTTGATACCATCTAAAATTACCTGGGAAGAGAGTCTCAGTCAAGGATTATTTACATTGGATTGGCCTGTGGGCATGGCTGTGGGATCATTTTTAGTAAATTAACTGGTGTAGGAGGACCCAGGCCAGAGTGGGCAGCACCATTCTCTACTCAGAGAGTCCTGCGAAAGAGTGAAGCAATTGGGCTGAGCACACCAAGCAAGCAAGCACATATGCGTTCGTTTCTCTTGGTCTATGACAGTGAATATGGTGTCGTGAGATGCATGAAATTCCTGCCTTGACTTCCCCAAATACGTGAAGTTATAAAGAACTGAATGGTTCTTTAAACAGTTTTCAAACCACACGTACACTAAATGTATAAACAATTTAAATTACAGCTCAGAAAATCACTTGGGATACTGTTTCTGTTTATTAAATGCCTGTCTTATAAAGAGATAATTTAGCTCGATAAACAATGCATTTTAAAGCAGTTTATTGCTCGCTTGTAAGATTACACTGAAACTCCAATTTGTGTGGTGTTTAACTGCCTTACTATGATAGGTCATTGATGAGTTTATGGTGAGTGGAGATACTGTGACTAGCACTTAAAAACAGTCACACTCGAATAACTAGTGACTCATGGAGTGGTTAGACAAGGTCGCATGATATCAGAGGTCTGACATGAAGGTCCTGAGTAAATCACAGTGGGGTCAGGCAGTCTGGTGGAGGGTCAGATACCCATTACCTTCATTTAAGGACTCTATCTTCAGAATCTGATGTTGCTGATGCATTCTGGTCCTATAGCAACTGGGATCACTGGCACAGAATTGGACCTGTCAACATTCTGTCATTGTGGCAGAAGAGCCCTCGAAGCCCCCTATTTAGGGGTATATATGGGCAGACAATGGAAACTGGAATAGAAGGACTTATCATGCCCCAACATTCCCCATTTATCTATAGACATTTAATAGTCACTGGAGAAGGGAGAAATAATTCCTTTAGTGGTGTAGCCACTGGTAAAGAGCCTATGCTCCTGTAAATATCCCTTCATCCAGGATCCTGTAAGCATTCCTAATAAAACTCGTAAAACCCTAATGAATTCTATTTAAAAAATATAAATGGGAAAGAAGGAAATGAAAGTAGAAGGACTAGGCAAAAGGGGAATGGGATCAAGAGGAGTGAAGAAATAGCAAAGGGTAATGATAGCTGAATACGATAAATCGGTATTAAATGTATGATTATGTCACAGTGGAGCCCATAATGCATAGTCAACATGTGATAATAAGTAAATTTTTAAAAGACTACAATATACAAGGATGTTTTGCGTCATGGGCTGTAGCAAATGTTCCTTTGGTACAGCACATAGTTTATTTATCCCTCTTTCTTTATATGTTTAACTGAAATAAATTACATCACATTCCTGCCCCTGTCCTCCCTCTCACCCTCAAGCTGATAGCCTCTTTACTATTATTATTGTTATGTACATGTATGCATGTATATGTGTGTATGTCATGTATATATACATCCACATACAAGCTAACAACATGGGGTTTTATATCACTGTTTTGTTGCGAAGGCCCTCGAGGAGCTGGTTATTTCCAATTGACTAGGAGACTTGCTTTTCTGACCTTTAATATAAACTTGTTTCCAGTCTCTTGTACCTCAATGACACCAAGTTTTCAACTGGATATTAGATGAAAGTTTTACATTCCATAGAGTTCCTAGTTGAATAATTTTTTTATTTCAACTAAAAAACCATTGTTATTCCCATTTTGCATGTCTAGAATCAGGTCTTCCTACCTGTAAGGCACTCAAATACTTTCAGTTACCTGAAAACAGCAGTGTTCCCCACATCCAGTCCACCTTGCCTTTTTCACCATAGCATTGCTAACAAGCACTATGCACTTTACAATGGATACTTGCATGTCAAAGTCAGTTCTGTAATGCTGTAGATTCCCATAACTCAAATATCATTTGACATCAAAGAATCCTAGTCTGTTTTCCAGTCCTTTTTTCAGTTTGCTTTTGACAACATCCATGCATCTCCAGCTTGTTGAGGCTGCTCTCAGCTCCCAGGTCTTTGCTCCTAAGACTGTTTCTGCCTAATGCCCTTCTTCGCTCCACTGTAGACTTTCCTTGATTAGCCCAAGTCCCATGTATCCAGAAAGCCAGCCTTCTTCCTGGTCCTCAAGGTGGGTTACTCTGTCTGGTATGGCTCATGGTATCAGCTGTTCCCTTCTTGCTCAACCAGAGAATCTTCTAGCCTTCTACCCACAGGACCCTAGACAGATGGGGAAGCCTTGACGATGGTCTGACTAGTTATAGGACATTCCAGCCTCAGGCTTTCAATCTGAGGGAACAGAAAAGCAAATATACGAAAGGGGTGATTAGCGGATACTGGTAATTCAGAGGATGGAATGTGATAAAGAGATAAGAGCAGATGAGACAAAAAACAAGGTATGGATGCGTTTCGCTATAGGTGTTATTGGTCACAGACAATCAAAATTATTTGTCTTGTTAAAACTATTTGTTAATTTTAGCCTCTAAGATGTTTTGCCTTTTGCTTCAATCTCCATGTACTTTATCTCTTCCTACATGATGGCCACCTGCACTAACAAACATCTAAGCAAGAACAGGTCTTTGTAGAACCTTGTTTTTCCAGCACGCAGAACAAGGTCTTACACAGAGTAATACTACTTATATAATACCAATATTAATAATAATAATGGCAACAGTGGTGACAAGACCAGCAACTGTCATTGCTGCCTCTGGTATATTACATGCTGCTTTAAGCACTTTGTGGACCTGTCTGGAAGGAAGAAGATTTCATTCCTTCTAGCAGATGAAGCAATGAGAAAGTGACTCCCCAGAGTCTCAAAATAAACCTATATGTAGATGATTTAAGGAACGATTTGACTCAACAATCGTTACTGACCATCTACTTTATTCAACATACTTGGTGACACCAAGGGACCTAAGGGTGAGTTACATCATCTGTTCTCTCTAGAAGTTAGAACAATAACATCTTAGTTCTATTACAATGTATGAATGTTTAGGAGGGTTCATCATACATGCATGTGTATATAGATGAGTGATTTGCCTGCACGTATGTATGTGCAAACACCAAAAAATATTATATTTTAGTATCTACAAATACAATGAAATGTAAAGTATAAAATAAATTTTCTAAAATTGCTATAAAAGACACAAAAAACGAGGCTGGAGAGATGGCTCAGTGGTTAAGAGCATTGCCTGCTCTTCCAAAGTCCTAAGTTCAATTTCCAGCAACCACATGGTGGCTCACAACCATCTGTAATGGGGTCTGGTGCCCTCTTCTGGCCTGCAGGCATACACACAGACAGAATATTGTATACATAATAAATATATTTTTTTAAAAAAGACACAAAAAACATACTACACAGATTAAAAAGAAATTGAAAAATGTACAAATAGACAGATATGCATGTTCATGAATTAGAAAATTAATATTGACCAAGTATCACACATATATACATATACATATATATATTCAGTGCTATTTCTGTCAAAATTCTAATACTTTTGCACAATAATAGAAAAAAAATTATAAAATTGATGATGAATCAAAAGAGACCAGATCATCAAAGCAAGCTTGAATTAGCAGAACAAATTGGAATCATCACACCTCACTGATTTTAAAATGTGCTCTGAAATTATAGTAATCAAAGCATTATGGCACTGGCTTAAAACAGATACATGGGCCACTGAGACAAAAATAATAATCCATGCATTTATAACAAATTATCCTGTATCAAACTTGTTGAGAGCACATAATGTTAGGAGAGAGCAGAGTCTTTCATGCATGGCGCCAGGAAACTGGATGGCCATGCAGCAGAATGAAATTCAGCCCTATCTCAAAGCAAATGGAAATCAGCTTACCCGAGATTAAGGCCTGAAACCAGGAAACTACTAGAGGAACACCTGGACTAAAACCCCCATAATAATTAGCTAGGCAATGAATGTTTTATTATGATTCAAATCATAGGCAAGCAAGGCCAAAATGATAGAATCTCATCAAACTATTAAGCTTTTATTTATAGAACATTAACCAGTCAGCAGAATGATTATATATAATATATTATATTAATGTAATATATAATTATATATTACAAATATATATTACAAAAATAATATATTATATATAGAGAGAGAGGGAGAGAAAGAGCACATTTTTTCCAAATAAATAAAATATTTGAAGAGCTTCTCAAATCCTGCAATAAAAGGAGCTAGGGACTCAGAATTGGTATTCCAACCAGCGATGGACCAGAGTTCCTACAGCTCCCTGCTCCTGCCAGCATTCAGTGACCCTGGTGTTCCTGATTTTTGGTTTTGTTTTTCTGATGATGTGCAATGTCAAGCATCATTTTTACACTTCCATTTTCCATTTCGTCATCCTTGGTGAGGTGTCTGTTAAATTCTATGAGCATTTATTCAGACTCTTTTCTTTTATTCTTCTCTCATCTAATAATACCAACCACAGCCTCCACTCCTCCTAAACCCCCAACCTCCCCCTCTCACCAGGACTGTTCCTTCCATTTCCCTTCAGAAAAGAACAGGCCTCCCAGTGATATCTACTGAACATGGCATAACAAGATTCAATAAGACGAATCCACCCTCAGATCAAGTCTAGATGGTGTAAGCCAGAAGGAGAAAAGGGGTTCCAGGAGCAGGCAAAGGAGTCAGAGACACATTTCACTATTAGGAATCCCACAAACACCTTACCTTAAACAACCACAGCATGTATGCCGAGGACCTAGCGCAGACACCTGCAGGCTCCGGGATTGCTGCTTCAGTCTCTGTGAGCCCCTATGAGCCCTTCTTAGTTGATTCTGTGGGCCGTGTTCTCCTGGTGTCCTTGACTCTCTGGCTCCTACAGTCCTCCCTCCCACTTTCCCAGATGTATTGGTATGCTTGTCACAGTCACAGCCATACACAATGTGGACACTGATTTCTGTTGTACACCTACATGTGTCCAAATGCCCCTGTCCTGATGCATGAAGGTACTGTAGTTCCTTTTATATAGTTTAGTCCACAGTAGTAGCACAGGCTAAGAGCTGCTACCCTGCTCTCTGGGGAGCTCACACAAACACCACTGTTGCGGGTGGAAAGATACCTGGCTCAAACCTAATCTCTCAGGAACTAGTTCATCACAAAGGTTTTCAACAGGGTAGTCTATAGTCACTTCAAAGGTGACATATAGCTAGGCTTGCTAGGGCAAGCTATAGTCCCAATGATTTTGGAGGCTCTAACAGGAAGAACACAAGTTCAGGCCCTGTGTAGGACAAAGTAAGTTCAAGACTGGCCTAGGCAACTAAGTAAGAATCTGTCTCAATGTACAACATGAAAAATGTGGTGGGAAATATAGCTTAGTGGCAGAATACTTGCCTAGCAGAGACAAGGCCCTACTTTCTATTCCCAATGTATACACAAAACAAACAAAAATTACCATTGGACCTTCTGCCAGTGTTGGCAAGAACCAGAGTCTTGTTACCTTCCTCTTAAGGGACAGTCACCTACAGAGGATACCTGGTACAGCCCATGTTGCCCTTGTCATTCTTACGAAGCCATTCTCAGAAACAAGTAGTTCTGACGGAACAGGTCACCATTTTCCTCTGGTCGTCTTTGAATCCATCTGCGTTGTTAAGGCTGTTTTAGATACACAGAAGAGCCAAAGGAAAGCACAGTTGAGGGTGTGGATGAGTGTAACTTCTCCTATCCTTCCAAGTATAGAGTCTTATGTCATGAGACCAATTCTACTGCATCCACAAGTGCCAAGGAACACATTCTCTGTGACTTTTTATCCTCTTTTACCAAGACCAAATAAGCAATGCCTTTTCTCGGATTCCCAAACTTGTATCTTAAAGTAAGTGATACTCTGTTCTCTTTCTTTGAGTTCTGGGGCAGGAAAGGAAATAGTCCCTGGCATTGCCATTTCTTATCACTCCAGCTTCTGTAGAAGATTCTTATCATGCTCTGGTAGAAAAATGCCATGCTAGATTCATCTACTGTCAAATATCCTTGAGCCGAACTGCTGCAATGGAGCGCTTTACTCTCTGTACTGACCTGATCAGTAACCAACTTGGAGTTAATGGTGACTTCAATGCCTCGTCAATCAAATAAAATTGTATCAGTTATCTGAAATATTTTTCGTAACAACTTAGATGTAAAATTCAGCCAAATCTGAAAAACAGAAAAGAAAAAACAAAACCAGACATATTGCTAACTGGATATAATTCTGTTTTCTAATTGTAGTTTGAATACTCTTGGACTTATATTTTTATTTCTTATTTCAAATTTGCACGATAGGATTAAACTTTACATAGTTGTAAGAGTTGAAGCCATTTAAACACTGGGACTAGGAGAGAAGGGTTCACTTGTAATTTAAAACTTAAGACACTGATTTTCAGATAGGTTTGGGCCAAGAAATAAACTCTCCCTATTGCTTCAATTGTCAAAACTGTCTAAAAAATGAGGAGATTATGTCACCGTCCAACAAATAATTCCTAAATGTAACAGCTGTTGACAGAAGTGACAAGCATTTGATTGGCTTGGCAAGGGTTCCAAAGCTGATCTGCTTACTGGACGCATCCTTTATTCTCCACTTGATTGCTCAAAGGTTTCAGAGACGGATAGAAATTTTGTAGTGTAATGGTTTTATCCACTAAACATTTTGCCTATGATTTCTGCTTTATGGTACCAAAAAGGCATAGGGATTTGGTCTTTCAATGTGGGGGAGGGACACATTAATTTAATCTTACTTCAGGCTTACAGGTAAAGCAAAGCAGATATTTCTTAAACATAAACTTTATAATAATTAAAAATATTACATTTATCTATTCTTGTGGGGGGCTGTGCAGGTGGAGATTAGAGAACAGCTCGTGGGAGGAGTCAGGTTTCTCTTCCTATCTATGGGTTCTAGGAATAGAAGTCACGCAGTCAGGGGTGGAAGCAAGCACCTTCACCTGCTTAGCCATCTTACTAGCCTCGTACAATGACTTTAAAAATATTGCCAGAATCAAAATATTTCAGAGATGAACAGCACAGTATTTTCCTTAGGAGAAAGGGGGGGGGGAAGACCTCTTTCTCCACCCTGCCCTCTATCCTGGGAATTCCACCTATGACCTATGCTACTGAAATTTAAAGACATGAGATTTAAATAGACACCAAAAGGTGTATAAAATATATGACAAAGTCACTTATACATTCAGTAGAGGCATAAATGAGGGGACAAAAGAACAAAATAACATCTCTACCTTAAAAGTAAATTCAGGGGGAAAGCGGGATGCCAACAGCTTGCATACCTCTTGCCAACATTGTCCCCCAGTCACACAGGCTCTTTAATTGACTATGGCTCTTGCATTAAGAGCCCAGGTGTCCTTTAATTCCCCTTTAGCCCTGGGCACCAGCAGTGAGAGGGCTTGAGTGACAGTGGTACCGCTCTCTATCAGCAAGGAGAAACTCTTGAGAACTCAGCTGTCTGCTTGACTCTGCTACTTACTGTGGCATTGGTAAACGCATGCAGGAACTGTGCAGGTGACCCTCCGCGAGAAAATCAACGAAGCAGACCATCTTCAATGGCTGCACTGTATCTGATAAAGAGGACAAATGGGTGAGAGAAATAGATGAAAGATCACATTTAGAGAGCTTGAGACCAGTTGCTAAGGTAAGATAGATAGTAGGATCATCAATGAAGCCACATGAAACCGTGGCTCCTTCGCTGCCAAACTGCCAAGGGCATATAAAGAAGAGGTTTGCGGTTTGTGGAGCTTCCTCCGTGCCTTGTACATACTATTTATGATTTATTTAATTTTCGGTAACTACTTGTTCATTTGTTTTTCCTGTCTTAGACCATGGTGGTGGTGATCGGTTTGCTAAGTACTGCATGGACTGGACAAATCTCAGGAGTGCTGGCAGAGTCCGTCGTTGAGCACGCAGAAAGGTGTCGGACTGAGCCCCATTCTCAGCTGAGGTCACTGTGGCTTAGGAATGTTAAATGACTTGCCTAGGTCACAAAGTTAGCACAGTTTCCCAAGACAATTAGTGGCTGTGTGATGCTTGGTTGAGAATGGCAATAGGCTTGAGTAAATGGGAACACTGTCTCTTAAGCAAATCATTTATGTTTCCCACCAGCTAATTGGAGACAGGCGTTAAGAGGAAGGAATTAGTTCCACTCCACAGTTGCCTGGCTGAGCTTTGTACTGCATCCGACAGAGGTGGGGGTGGGGTGGGATGGGGAACACTGTACAGTGGAAACCATCTGAAAATTGTTCTTGAAATGTCTGGGAAGAGCCATACTGAAAATCATTTGATAATACTTTATTAATTCACAAAACATAATAATGATTATTTTGTGAAGTCCATTATCACATTTTACAAACCAGCAAACTTTCCAACTGATCTGCTTCTGTAATAAGCAGATGTGTGTGTATGTGGTGTCTATGCATAATTTTTCTTAAAATAACTGGCAAATAAATACAAGTCTTTCAAAAGAAAAAAAACCCTAAGATGATTTTTTTCTCTTTGAAATTATTCCAGAGGCCAGTATCAAATGCCTTCCCCTTCTCAATTTTATATAAGTAAATAAACAAATAAATAAAATGAATAAAAATAAAAGAGTATGTGTGTGTCGTAGGTTAATATACATGTGTACCTTTCATTCCTCATTTACACAGCTCACTGTCAGTGTGTGTGCACAGTAAAAACTGGATGTAAGGTAATTAGTAATTAGCCCTTTTGGCTCTCAGAATAATTCCCTGTTTCCAGTGTGTTCTACTTTAACTGCTTAACAAAATACAATCTGTAAGCTTATGGAATTTCTTGCTTTGTTGCAGATGAGCTCTGTAGGTTTTTAAAAACTCTGAGAGTGGCCCTCTGAAGGTAATATGTTCTTTTCCCATCTTGTGTCAGTCAACAAATCATTCTCAACAAATAAGTCAAATAAGTACGTTATTGTATGGGCTGTATGGAAACAAGGTTGTTAAAATGGCAACATATTGGCAGTTTGCCCTATTAAAGGTTGTCACATTGAATCCATCTAGAACAGAAATGCTGGTCAGGCTTGGAATGCAAAGCATGTTTTTGTGCAGATAACCTCTAGGGGGACCCAGCTCTGCTAACTACATTACAGGATACAATGATCACAGGAGTTCAGAAATACAGGGGAATGAAGTGTAGCATAGTCCTCCAGCTATGTCATGCATTAATCAAAATGGTTTAGTGTCAGCCTTTGCTTTTAGATTCCAGGGACTAAGAAGAAAGCTTATTTTCATAAGGATATCATGATGTGAATGTGTATTTGAAGTGGAATGTTCTATGAATGAGTTATGCTTGTCCAACCAACTCCTTTTAATCCTTAACCATTTAAATGGAAAATCCATCTAAGCTGACTTGATTCCTTGGAAGTCACTTTTCAGAGGTGGGGGATTAGGAACTGTCACTGGGAAGGCATGCTCTTAGGATGCCGATGCTTGTCTGGATTATGGGCTTTATTTTGTTAATTATAGTGGCTGTTTTCAACCAGATTTGAAGCCAGGCGTTTATTGAGTGTTCCCAAACAGGGAGAGAGTTCAGCTATTTACAAGATAAGCATGATTGCTGTCAGAAAGTCTAGTGGCAGCTGGCTCTGTGGTTAAATCCATTAAATAAATCATGGAGATTCTGTTGAAGACTCACAAATGTTATTTGAAATTGGACTACCAGAATTTTTATGGAGTATACATTTTCTAACTACTATATAGCTTTTTCAATTTTCCCCGGCGCATTCTATAACCAATCTCTTAGGTTTAACCCTACCTCCTTTTCTTTCAAACATTCCAAAATCCTGTAGTAAGACTGAAAACAGGTTTTGATCACCTACTGCCATTTAGACGGCACTAAATCCCTGCCATTTTAGAATACAGATTTTGGGTTTTTGTTTTGTTTTCAGTTGGTTGATTAGTTTTTGGTGGGTTTTTTGTTTTGCTTTTTTTTTTTTTTTTTTTTGCTGGTGTTGTTTGGAGGTATTGTTTGTTTGTGTTTGTTTCTGGAGAGGGTCTAGAGTGGTTTCAAACTCATATAATTCCACCCTGTCTCTGCCTCTTGAGTACCAGAATTACAGGCACGTGCCATCAGCCTGACCAGATTACAGAAAACACAGTCTTAACCTCAGTATCGATGGGTCTCTTTCCATGGCAGTCGAGGAGACCACATCGTTTGGATGTGCAAGCCTTTTCTAGAAAATGAATTCATATTTTCATATATCCTTCATATATGCTCCTATATATTTTAAGCCACCTCTAGATCATTTATGATATATAAAATAATTTAAATGCCATATAAATAGATGTTATACTGGTGTAGGAGGGTCTTCTGTTTGTATATTGCCCTCATTGGTTAAATAAAGAAAACTGCCTTGGCCTTTTGGTAGGACAGCCCTTAGGTGGGCAGAGTAGATAGAAAGGAATGCTGTGAGAGAGAAGGTAATGTGAGAGACGCCATGCTTTTCCAGCACAAGATGGACACTGCCAGTAAGCCACAACTCAAGTGGTGATACACATTAATGGAGATGGGCTAAAATAATATGTGAGAGTTAGCCAATAAGAGGCTAGAGCTAATGGGCCAGGCAGTATTTAAATGAATACAGTTTCCGTGTAATTATTTCGGGTATAAGCTAGCCAGGCACTGGACGGCGGGAACCGGGTGACCGCTGGGACCAAAAGCAGGCCCGAGCGCCTCTTGCAACAATTGGCGATTGGCGCTCAACGTGATGGACTGAATCCACTTAAAAACCTGAGAGAGAGTTTAACACAGCGTGGGGGGGGGGCTGAGGGGGGGGGGCAGAAAAGCCTCTGCCCGGGGCTGGTGAAGGCACAGAAACGGCCTGTGCCCAGCAGCGCAGGAGCAGGAGCCTGGAGAGTAGGATCTTAAGCCCAGAGAGCTTAATGTGACTCTAAAAGCCAGATGATGAATTATCAAGTCGGCACAAATCAATAACCAAGCCAGCTCAATAGAAACGGGTATTTTTAATGAAAGAAAAAAGGGGAACTCACTCTACTCAAGCCGTAATCCAATCCTTCTGGCGGACACGGCATGGAGAGAGCGCATACCTGTGTTCTCTCGATATTCTACCTGGGGTCCCAGTAGCCACACCCCAACTTGATGTGATTGGCTAGTGGCTCTTCCCCCATCATTATACCATCTGTCTGGAGCATGATGGGGGACACATACATTCTTTATTATATTTAATATTTTTGATATACACTTGACTGGATCTGTGGATGCAGAACCAACAGATATGGAGATATGATTTTAATGGCTTTTGATTTAACCCACCCCCGAGGCAAACAAAGTTACCTGTTTTCTTGTTTGCCAACCTGAATGGGTCTAAACACATAATTCACATATGCACACACGATCTAGGATAATGTTATAAACAGCCATGTGAAAATCATCCTCTTGCCACGTGATGTGATGAGGAGTTTAGGGGAGAGGCTTTGAGGAAATGTTTAGATCATAAACAGTATTTCTTCTAGATGTACAACTTGAGAGGTTCAGTAAAGTAGGCTTATGAATGGGATTTGATTTTCTTACCTGATACCTGCCTGTCGGGCTGTTTTTGGCCTAATGGGTAGAAGCAAAGAAAAGAAGAAATTGGCTTGTGTGCTTGTCCCTAGCTCCATTGCACCCTCAGAAGAATTGGTAGTCAAAGTGTCCATTGATGTCCTATATACACTTAGGGGCACACCCACACTTTGAGGATGTGAAGAATCTGAGACAGCAAGCTACTAGAAACTGCGCTCATCACGCATAATGAGAAAGACTTCATTAAGCTGCTTCTTCAACCATGTAGGTAAACACCTCAGTGAAGGACACTAGCAAATTTAGTCCAAAGCCCAGAGAGTAAGTCATTTCTTTGGGTAGAACAGGGGTCTTAGCTGAGCCTCAGACTCTGATTCCAAAAAGACCCCTTCAAACTCTGGCCTAGGCCACAAGGCTCTGTTGCTGAGCCTAATTCCCAGCTTCAACTTTATCCATCATGGACACCAGTGAATCTGCAGGACTGCTTATTAAGCTGTCATTTAAGACTAGAAATAATTGTGGTAACTGACATCAGTTCTCAGAAGTCTTTGGTAGTTTATTAATCCAGAGACCTGAATGACTTAATTCCTCGAAATATTTGGCTATGCACATCTTCTCTGTTTTTTGAAATCATCATACAACATGTAAAAAAAAAAACTCTGAAAGAAGAGACTAATAAAGGTAATTCTTGGGATCTTGCAAAGGAAAGCTTTGTTATTTTAGTCTTAATTTCAAAATTGGCCAGATGATAAATGCCATTGTAATCTACTTGCAATAGTGTTAACTGTGAATTATATCCATGATGCTATACATACACTGACAGCAAGTCCCACCAGAGGGGACATTTTATGGCCGTTTTATTTTCTCATCTTGCAGCTGTCCATGCTTAAATCTAAGTGAATTTAACTTTCCTAATTGAAATATTTAGATTTCCAAGGTTTTGAATCTTAGAATGCCTTCATTACATTTATTTTTCTATCCTTTTGTTCCTGTCAATGCACTGACAAATGATCAAAACTTGGAGGATGTAAAAAAAAAAAAAGCTGAATTCTAAATAGAATTGCTCTCTGGGCAAAAACTGTCTATATTTCAATTTCTTCTGACCCACTAAAGAAAGAATACACAATTGACTGTCTGGATTATATCTACAAACATAGCAAATGTACGGCAACTTAAACACATTGTGGAAGAACCGAGAAACTCCTCCAGCTATAAGACCTGAATGTGGAGAAGCATACTAAGCTTGTTGAATCCTTGTAGGATTTCATTTTCAAAATAGATTTGCTGAGAAGAACTACAGCTTTGTAAACTATTCTCTTCACTAGTATTCTTCCTAAGTGAAAGAAGTAACAGGGTGGGGACAGGCATCTCTAAATCCTTCTCACTGTATAATTTATGGGTCACATAAACAGATTCAGTAGTACATTTTTGCTAACCATAGGAAATATTTATATTAAGTACTGTCTTAAAGAAGAATTTATATCGAATCATTTGAGGAAACAAATAAAATTAGCAGTTGTGGGTTTTAAAGAAAATAGGATGTGACTGACTTCCATGCTTTTATCTCTGTTCTTAATTCTTTAATTAATTCTTAATGTTCTTAATTAATTCTTAATTCTTCACCTCAAGCATTGCAAACACTTCAAAAGAGATTATTGATTTTTTTCACATCCCACAATTTTTACTTTTTACTTTATATACACTATATGCTTGCAAGATAGCTACAGTACATAAAGAATATTTAGACAAAATGTACTTATGAATTCAATCAAAGGTATGCTGATCCACTGCAGAATTGTACCAGGCTGAGGTGCCTTCTAAAGGCTTCCTGACTGGGTCAAATTAAGAAGGAAACAAAACTCCCGTTGCTCAGGGTTTTCCTTTTCTCTCAGAACTCATCACAGAACAACTAAACAACACCCATGATTGTATTTAAAGCCAGGGAGTGAGCAACAGGTTGGGGATGTTTGTCATTGTAAGAGGAGGACTTTTAGTAATTTTAGAAGACAATCCTGCTATTTATGGATGGAGAACCAGCTACAAGTGATGTCATTTTAGATAAAGCAATGCGACATAGTGATGCTAGGCAGGATAAAGAGGATCTCCTAAAGGACAGACCAGCAAGCAGTGGAAGGGGTGAGGGCTTTTCTAGCAGTAGAGTTGTGAAAACAACTTCTTTGCCTTGGATGGAGACCCCCTACCCCTTCCCACCCAACTCTTTTACTTTTTAAAAATCTATTAAAGACTTGATGTAACTACAGTGACCAGAGGCAGAGTATGAGAAACCAAAGAGGGACCACAAAATTAGGTAATGGAAGATGGGGAAAAAAGAGAGAGAGTGAGAGCATTGCACTCTTGCACGTGCATCACAAGAGGAGCAGCATGTCTGTCTGAACCTCATCTCCCTTAGCAACTCAGACCACAGCAGCTTCTCAGTCCTGGTTAGACCCCTCTGTGGGTATGGAAATGTAGCTGTCTCTCTTTGGGTGCCATGCCCCTATGCGGTTTTGATACTTATTCCTTCTTCTTTCTCTCAGTGTTTTCACTGTTTGTAACCCTGTGTTTAATTTGTTGGTATGTATTAATGTTCTACCAATTTTTATAGAAAAGGCATGATACCTCATAGTTCCTGTCACCTCAGCTTTATATACTATGTTCAGTGGTATTTGCTTGCTTCTTGCTGCAATTGGTTATAGTAACAAATAATTAAAATAGGTAAGATATCAGATTGTCTGGAGAAATGTGAATTTTAAAACCAGTGGTGAGGACAGCTGAATTGATGCTTAAATTGTGAAGATGCTCCTAACCTCCGATAAATTGACTTTGCATGTTTATTAGAAGCCAGGCTTTGATAAGGCTATTTTATCTTTTCCTGGGCTAGTGATAACAAGATACCCGGGTGACATGGAGCAATGTGATGAGGATGCTGTGCTGCTCACCTGTGAAGCTGAGTGTGTTAGCTGTGCTCTGTACATCTTCAACTCACAATGCTTTTCACTTGTGAGATTGCTTGGGTTAGACCTTATGGTAAGTAGAGAAACATCAGTAATCAGAAAGAAGGCCCTAGGAAGTGCAGCATGGAGGGACTCAGCTATTGAAATGATGACCTAAGTTTTACAGTTAAAACTGAGAGAAAAGCAAAATAAACACTAAGGAAAGTGTCAAAGTCAAGTGAATAACTTTTTGCATGGGTAGGTATGTATAATTGTGTGTGTGTGTGTGTATGTGTGTGTGTGTGTTCATTGTACATGCTTAGAAGACAGAAGTGGATGTAGGTATCTTCTTTGATCCACTTTCTCCTTACATACTAAGGATCACTTGAAACTAGAGCTCATTGATGCAGCGAGGCTAGATAGCTGGCTTGCTCCAGGGACCCTCCCTCTCTTCTTCCAAGTACTGAGATTATGGTGGGCCACCACCCCCACTCCACATTTATGTGGTTGCTGGGGACCTACACTCTAGTCCTCATGCTTCTACATAAAGCCCTTTACCCACTGAAGCAGCTCTCAATAACAAGAAAAAATAATTAAAAGATTGAATACACACACACACATATAGAGAGAGTGGGGGCGGGGATAGTGGTTGAAAGAAAATCCAACAAAACTGACTGAGGAGTGAAGTGCCCTTGTACTAGAAGGTGAAAGAGACAAGAGATTTAACAATGATAGCAAGTGCACCTTCACAAGATCCTGCTGGAGACCTCTGACCTCTATGCACCTCATGTCCCCCATGATGTTGGGGTCATGTTTTAATATAGGCATGCCTCTTTCTCCTACTCCACCCTGATGAAAAGGCATAAATATTTTGTTGGAGGGATTAGACTCTCGGACCTGGCTCTCTCTTTCCTGCTGCAAGGGTTCCATGTTTCTATTGTCCTTCCTTTTGCTTTTCATCAGCCCAGGCAGAGCATGCCCCTTCCTCATCCCTCCAAGCCCATTCTACTGTCCAGCTAGCTATTCAACACAACCATGATCAAGTCTGAATGTTCTGGGTGAATCAGGGAACCTGAAGAATCGTCTGGTAAAAGTAAATGATGCCCAGTACTGTATGATATGTGAGGGTTTCGTTCTTTTTTTTTTTTTTCTTTTTTATCAACTTGACAGAACTTAGAGTTGTCTAGGAAGAAGAACCCTAACTGAGAAAAGGTCTACATCAAGTTGCCCAGAAGCAAGTCCGTAAGGATATTTTCTTCATTAATGATTGATGTGGAAGGATCTATACCACTGGGAACAATACAACCCTGGGCCCTATGATTCTAGATGGCTTTTAAAAAGGCATGTTGAGCAAGCCATGGGGAGCTAGGCAGTCAGCAGCCCTTCTCCACGGCCTCTGCATCAGCTTCTTTATCCACTGCAAATTTCTACTTTGGCTTCTGTCAATGGATGGTAACCTGGGATGTATAAGTCAAATAAATTGTTTCCTCCCCAAGTTGCTTTTGGTCATGGTATTTTATCACAGCAATATAAACCCCAACTAAGACACCATCTTAGTGTCTTGGATAGTATTTCACCAAAAAGTAGTATTGCATAATGTCCAACTTAAGAATCCATGGAAGACTAGTAATCAGTTATTCCTTATTTAGTAATTATACACATCATTGAAATACTCAACTGATACATATAAACAAATCATATAAACTTGTATACTGTGCGCTGTCAGTGACTGTAGGCTGTTAGGCATATTATCTTTGGTGGAAAGAAAGTTCATAGCCATGTTTGTCCACTAAAGTCTAAAATATGTATGAACATATTTAAGCTCAGAACTTTTACTGCTGAAGTAGTTGCAGCCTGCTTCAGCCTACAGCTGCTCTTCTCTATAGTGGGCTCACAAATCCAAGTGTCATGGTGGCAGATCTTCCAACCTCCATCTGAACCGCTTTGAGAGAAGGCCTTCCAGGAATCAGGCTGTGCTAGATACTACTGTCCTGAGTTCCCATTCTCCTCTTGACAATTGGGAGGCCAACATGGTCCCCCTGAACAATGAGGCTAGCTTACATGCTGTTAAGTAGGTCTACACACACACACACACACACACACACACACACACATACACACACACACACACACACACACACACACACACAGTTGTCTGACTCTAGGTCTCACTGTTTCTAAGAGCTTGTGGGTGGTTCTAAAAACAAAAAGTGACTCTGAAGACAAATGGATGCATTTCAACAGAGACATGGTGCCCTTCAGTGATGTTTTCTTTGCTTTTTCATTCTCAGAGAGCTGTTCTTTATTGAACTTTGATGCTTAAATTTATCACTGTAAGGCAATGTGTATACAAACTAATACATGGGCTATGATCCTTATTGATAATGGACATAAGTTGTTGATGTCACATTTGAAAACGTATTTATTCCATTGTCTTCAAAGTTTTTTCTAATTTATTTATTGATATTAAAGTTAGCATTGCCTCAGTAAGGTGCTTAATAGATTTTTATCAAATGTCATTGCAGAGTGATTTTTTTTCATAATTTTCCTTTTGTTCTTGGTAATTATTTTAACTCATTTACAGTGTTCCATAATAAGTTGTAATGGGCTGGAGAGATAATTTGGTCTATAAAGTTCCTCCCTTACAAGCCCAAGAACCTGAGCTTAGATCCCTAGCACCCATATAAAAGTTAGACACAGTAGCTCATATCTATAACTGCAGTGAGACACCCTGTCTCAAAAAAAAATAGGGAAAAAAGTCAAGAAAGGCATATGATGTCAACCTCTGGCTTCCCTTCACACATATGCACATATACACACATCTACCTAATGCACACATACCTATACCCATCCAAACATCAAGCATTCACCATATATGTGCACTCATGCAGGCATTTGTGCACACACACACACACACACACACACACACACACACACACACACACTCATATGAGGGTGTCAAAGCAATGTTTGTGACCTAAGAAGAAAGAAATAATTTCTGTCACTTTCCATTTTCTGCTTGGGACCAGGTTAGTAAGTTTGTATATTTGCAACGTAACTCAAATTCCCTATTTATCTGCTCTAGTTAAGCTTCATTATGCACGAAGTTGAGAGTCACCCAGAAGTATACTCCCCTTGCCCACACATTATCTCATTGGAAAATCTGTGGTCAATTTTGCCAGTTAAACTAACAGATAACTTCCTAGTTCAGAAAAGCTTCCTAGTCAGGCAGATGCACAGAGGACCTGGCCCTGTTCTCTTCCTAGGTGAAGGCATCCTCTTCAGCGATGCCCTCCAACCGTGATGTCTCACACACACTTTTCAAGTCCCTAGTCTTCCAGCTCCTTTTCACTGCCTCCAGGCTTTGTGCAGCTCTTTCTCTTCTCACACCTCACACTCCAGGAGCACTAACCTTTGTCCGGGATTACTCTGTGACCCACACTTTCTTGTCCCAGGTCTCTTTATTACTCAGGCCCCCGTTTCCACACTATATGAACAAGCCCTCCTTGCTCTTGTTTCTTGGTCCCTAGCAAGTTCCTCTTCTCCAAAAAGCCTTCTAGATCCATCTGACCCAAGGCAAACCTTCTCACCTGCCCTGCTTAACATGCAGCCATGAAATGTGATTGCCTGTCTTTGCCCCCATTCCTCTTCCTGTTGAAGCGCTAACACACTCTGTTGATTGCATTCACTGGATTGTCTGCATATAGTGTCCTCTTTCTTCACTAGTGAGGGGCCAGGGAGACAGGGGCTGGGACTATCTGTTTATGATAATGACTGAGTCAGAAAATGAGTGGCCAATCAGGAAATGGTTTCCCTGCCGCAGTATTCAAGTTTTTCCTTTGCAATGGAATTATGTAAATTGGTGTAATGGCCTTCCAGTGCCAAAGTGAATACTGTGACAATGAATCTATAAATGTATAATTGATCAGTCAATTCCTTTCTTGATCAGTAAGTGCAGCATATGTTAATAAGAAGTGTTACAATAAATGATATAGGTCAATTCAGAAAAATGTAAAGCTGTATCAGGTGACTTACAACTATAAAATATCCGTATTTCTAAATTTTGATCCTTTTTGAATAAATGTTATTGTCAATCCTATTTAAAATTTAAAATACACCTACTCATGGCCAAAAGCCCACAGTTGAGTAAAGTCTTTAGTACTGGAAAAGTATATTAAATTGACTGGGCTTAATATTACTGCTAAAGGTTGGTAGACATATCTCATTAATTCATTTCTTTGCTTAGAGTTTCAGTATATAAAGATGTATGCTTGACAGGGGCGTGGAGCTGTAGTAGTCACCTGTCTGGCTGTTGTGATGAAACACAAAAGCAGCCTAAGGATATTGCTAGCTCCAGGGTTTCAGTACATCAGAACTGGGGAGGAATGGCACAGAGTCAGGAGACAGCATATCACATTGTCTCCATAGTCGGGAAGCAGGGGTAAGAAGGTACTCAACTTGGCTTACTTCCTCCTGTTTATTTAATGAACATCTCAGGCCTTGGGATGCTGCTGCACACATTCAGAATGGGTCTCAGTAGGTCATTTAACTGAGTCTAGAGAATCCCCCAGAGACACCTAGACAGGCCCAGAAATTTTGTTCCATTGTTATTCTAAATCTCATCAAGTTGACAATCAAAATGAGCCATCACAGGGCTTGAGCAATGGCTGAGTGTATAAGGTCATCTGCTGCATAGGCATGAGGTCTTAGTTCTTATTCCCAAAATCCATGGAAAAAGTTGGACATGGCTGTATACACCTGTAACCCAGCACTGGACTAAAAGATCACTGACAGTCAGCCTAGCTCCCAGTTCAGAATAAAGTGGAATGAGATTGAGTGAGATACCTAGTGTCTTCTTCTGGCCTCTGTGTATGTGCAGAGATGTCATAGGCATAATACAACACACACACACACAAGTTAGCTATCACAATAAAACACACTTGTAATTCTAGAACTAGGGAAGTAGCAGCAGGAAGGTCAAAAGTTCAAGGTCAACTACATAATAAGTTAGAGGCCCTCTTGGGCTATGTGTGACCATGTCTCCAAAAGCAAAAAGCATTTTCTTGGCTGGCAGGGTTGTTTGCAAAACTTGTGACTTTCATCATTTTTTATAACTGTATGTATAGACTGTGGTGGTTTGAAATAAAATGTCTCCCAAAGGCAGTGGCACTATTAGGAGGTGTGGCTTTGTTGGAGGAAGTGTGTTATGGTGGGGGCTGGGTATTGAGATCTGGTATCTACTCAGGCCACACCCAGTGTCAGAATTTATTTCGTGCTGCCTTTGGGTCAAAATGTAAAATTGCATATGTCCCATAAATTTTCAAAGTGTTTCTATATTCAATTTATTATTTGGAGTTTGGTTTTTTAGAATTATAGAAATAAAATGCACAAACATTGCTCTATCTGATCTCTATAAATGGACTGTAGTAATAAACCTCATCCTCTGTATCAACATCTATTCCCTGACTTCACAGAGGGGTTGACTTGTGTCTTTGATAATTAGAACATGGAGAATGTTTGGGTTCTTGACTTCTGAGGCCTTACAGTTCCCCCTTAGGCCACAAACAGCCATCTTTTCTTTTAAATCTAGTTGGGATGTGCTTGTGTGTGTGTGTGTGTGTGTGTGTGTGTGTGTGTGTGTGTGTGTGTGTGTGTGCCATAGGTATATGCTAGTCTTCAATCTCTGTGCACCTTATTTGGTGGGTGGGGGGGGATTTTTGTTTGTTTGAGGCAAGGTTTCTCAGAGGACCTGGAACTTACCCCTTCAGCTAGAGTGGTTAGCCACCAAGCTCCAAGGATCTTCCTGTTTCTACTTCTCTACAATTGGGATGAATGCTAACATACCTGGAATTTTCTACATGGGCTCTGGAGGACTGCTCTTAGATCCTCATGCTTAAACAGTCTCTTGATTAGGGTTTCTATTGCTGTGAAGAGACACCATTTCTTTTTATTTGATGGATTCTGACGTATCTTGTTGTTCTACTGAATAAGCGTCCCAGATGCCTTTAGACTGTGTCTTCCCATGAGTGACTGTGCTGTCACTCTATCCTTATTGTGGTTCTGAGAGTTTATGGATGAGACAAATTTGAGTATCAAAAGAAGACAAAGTAGACATCTAAAAGTCTTAGTGCGCTAAGGATTATTTCTTAAAATTTTAGAACGCAAGTATAAGTTCAAATTGCTCACCACATGTCACCTTTCAGCTCTTATCCGTTTCTCACCCCTTGCCTGCCAATAGGACTTGGTGAATAGACATGGAAGTCATGTGTTTCAGGCTGTGTACTAAGCCTCAGCTAGGCCGATAAGGTTTTTTAGATTTAAAGTTATTTCAATCCTTTGATCTTAGAGAGTGTTATAGGTAGGTCTGTAGTCAAAACCTGAATAATATCCTAGATGAACTGTGGATACTTTTGTAATCCTTGT
The DNA here is from genome assembly GCA_004026605.1 of Ondatra zibethicus. Lineage (NCBI taxonomy): Eukaryota > Metazoa > Chordata > Mammalia > Rodentia > Cricetidae > Ondatra > Ondatra zibethicus. The sequence continues at coordinate 16,552 of PVIU01001917.1, read as the reverse complement.
GTCTATGATTGACAGGTTGTGGCTTGTATTTGCACTGTAATCTTAATAGCTCTCAGCTTGATTTCCCAGAAGACATTACTCTTGAGAGTCAGAGTAGGAGCCTGAACTTCAAAACAACTCAAGTAAACTTCATATTCATACTTCAGGAATATGTAATGTGCCAATAGGCATTTATGAAATGAATTTGTTAAATCAACTAGCAAATCGTAATGGGTGGTTTCACTTTATTATTGATTGGATTATTGCACTCTCATCCTATTCTGAACTGAATTTATTTTTGAGCCCTATTGAAAAACCATTGATTTGTATTTGAGATCCCAGAGAGACTTTAATGCTTGATGGTTGAAGGAATAATTAAGTAGGATGTCTAAAACCTTCTGAACCATTGCATTTCCAAACAAGCTCAGGCCATCCTGCTGCGCTGTGCTGTCCCTCCTAGTGGAGCTGCAAATGTAGGTTACAGTAGGGCCACTAGACTCTACATGATGCATTGTAGCACATTCTCATTCGGGTAATGCACTTCATTGTTCAAGCTTTCCCAAGAAACCTCACAACAGATATTAAACAAAGATAAGCATGGTAGCTCAGAGTCACATGCTTTGCAAAGGATAAAGACACAATCATGTCAGCTCCATGCTTGAGTTCTGGTTTTCATCTCCACTGGTCTTTTTCAACACCAAGGAATCTTATCAAGCTATGAAGTATTCAATCTGGAAAACTTCCTGATTGAGTCCCTCTGGAAATTCATCTGTGTGTTATAACTTAAGAGGACAGTCTCTTACTGAAAGCACAGACAGTTTATCAGTGTTTCTGGAGTTAGAGGAAAGGAGATGATTTCCCACAGGGAGTGAAATTTAGTTCAGAAATGAATTCAGTGCATTGACGTTGTTAAGGAAATGCTTGCCCGAATCTCTCTGGGATACTCACTGAGTGATAAATTTGAGGACTCTAGTTGTGCACCTCCTAGTGTGTCTACTGTGCTGGATGATGCTGGACCATCTCTGATGAAGGGAACATGCTCTGTTATACTAAGATGCTTTTATCTTAATTCCTTTTATTTTTTTTCCATTTCTTTCATGTATTTTCCTAGTATTCTCTCATTAATAATGAGATTCAATGTGGATTTTGCCAAATGTTTTTGGAAAGCTCCTAAGTACATTCTTCTTTCCCCTTTCTCTGTCCCACCTTCCTTACTACAGCATTCTGTGGGAGTAAGTAAAAATCTGGAAACAAACGTTTTTCATTTTGTATTAAAAAGTACAAGATTTTAGGATACCTTAGCTTTGTGTACATAACAAATTTAAGGTAATAGGAAGAAAATCTTTCACTCTGTTTCTAGTCTTGTTATACTGTTATAGTGTGGTATTTATGAACAAAGAGTTAGGGTTCCACATGCACTTCAACTCAACCCTACTTTCTCAGTGTGGTGTGATTTTGGATATATGACCAAACCAAATGATCCTTAGTTTCTCCATATGCAAAATATGAATGATAATGTCTGTGCTTTGATTTTCTTAAACAGTTTGTGCTCACACACACACACACACAGAGGTCTAAAGAGGGGGTGGATGATAAATTTAAAATCTCAAATATTAAACTGGTAAACATTTTAAAATACTATTTTATGAGGCAATTATCCAATTTGATTTGCTGGTTTCCCATGTTACGTGGTTTGTATATCTGGTTACCAGAGTCATAAGCAATAGTTATGTAGTAATTGTGATGCTGTTGACATGAACAGAGGAAGTTCAGGCATTTAGTGATCAATACAAAATTATGAAATTATCATCATAGAGGAAAGCTAAAACTCTGCTTCTAAATTATTAAAGCTGTGTAACCTTAAGAAATTTAAACAGATATTTTTGCTTTATTTAATATGAAAAGAACTGTGAGACTATTTAAAATTAAAAGAATTACTTTAAAAGTAATGAACAGTGAATAGCAAAACTTATATTTGGGTCTTCCTATAGAACTCACCTGACAGCAATACAGTTTTCCAAGACAGCATCTCAGTCCTTTGGAGACAGTGTATAGTCTTACAAATGATGATCTCAGAATGTCTTAATTATCTTTCAAGTTGAATACTTCATTGTGTTATCTTTTAAGACTCTTTGCCCACTGAAATATCCCTTCATACCCAACATGGAGATAAGTTACCGTCTTTCAAGTCCAATTAAGACTTCATGCAGAATGTGTAATGACCATGCTGCTTCTCCCTACCACTCTGAGCATACTTCTATCCAGTACCCATGCTTTGGACTCCTTATTCACCTGCTTGTACAGTTCTTTCAAGATTAGATCCATTCCTTCAAAGGCAGGATCACATCTCTGTTCATTTTCACCCCATTTCTTCTACAGAGTAGGTACGATGTTTAAGTAGATGAATAGAGTGGAAAGATAGGGAGGAAAAATAGGCAGATTGCTGGATAAGGAGTTCCTTCTACAGTGCCTGGAAATTAGTGAACTAGAACCAGAAACTTTGCTCCCAGAAACAATTGAGCTGAATGTAATTTTAGAATATAATACAAGACTCTAGAAATATCAGAGATTTCAACTGTCAAGTCTCTGATCAGTATATGTCTAAGCTCAGATTTTGATCCAAAGCAAAGTGTGAATCACACAGAATCTAGCTTGTTCTTTACAAAAAGGCCCATGACATCTCCTGCCCACCCCTACTAAAATCCAGAACCACCATGCCTTCAACTGTACTTTACTCAACCCAAGGAGAATCTAATGGGATACTGGAAAAGTCAGAGCAGGTGTTCATCTGCCAACCCTTATGCTCAGATGTAAATTCCAGGAAGCAACAGGGAGTTGATGTTTTCTCCAAGCCTTTGGAAAGGCCATGTGTACCAAGTCTACTAAGTTGGAAAGAATGTAAGGCCTATACAAAAGAGAAAACTCGTTGGTATCTAAAGGCAGGGTGGTAATTATACCAAATACCTAGGCAAAGAGCTGGGGATGTAGCACAGTTTAAAGAGCTTAAATAGCTCACATAATGCCCCAGGTTTAATGCCAATAAAAGTAATAACAACATCAAAGCTCCATCTCAGCTTGGATGCTAATGTGGAAGAACAAATAAAAGACAAGGCTTCCTAAATTATAAGATCTTAGAATTGAGCCTCTCTGAGAATAAAATATGTTATTATATATTTGGTACATATACATATGGATTTAAAACTATATGAGGCAGCTCAGAGGTTTCCCTATAATGAGACAGAGAAATGTGAAATTATAGAAAATGTTTAATGGAAAAAACTCAGGCTTCTTCTTAGGTAAGACTGGAAGAACAGAAACTTGAACTTAATCATGTCTCAGAAGATGTAAGTAACAAAATACAGCTTGTGTTTGGTTCTGAACTTTCTATGTCAACTTTCAGTAGATAGATTTAAAAAGAGAGAGAGAGAGAGATTTTACAGGAAGCGTTAAGTGTGGGAAGGGTTGAAGAGTAGGACAGAGGAGGGAGGTAGTATAAGTAACACTAGGGATATTTGAAAATGCTATACAGAAACTATTTTGTAAGTTTCCTAAAAATACATTTTAAAAAGCAGTTTTATTTGTTCTCCCTTACATGGGGGATAATGCTACTCCAAGAAGCTATAGGTTATCAAATAAAAGACCCAGTGCCAAGTATGGGATAACACCTATCAATCTACCACTTAGAGACATTTCCCAAAACAAATACAAGATATTGCCATTGCTGTAGGTTAATTACCAGAACTTAATAGTAAAACCCCATTCGTGAAAACACTACACTTTGGTCACAGGACATGAAGAAACCAATGCTAACATGGAAGCTTCCTCCCTGGTGTCTGCTTTTGATAAAACCAGAGTGTGATATGCAGGTTGCTGTAAAAGAAAAGCAATCAACAGCCTTACCCAGCTGTGAACTCTGTGAATTACAATAATGCTTAACTTGGCAACATATTTCCATCGATGCCATGGTGTCATGTAGGAGTGACCAAAAGCTTTCTAAGTGAACTTAGGATCTGTTCTACAGGAGGAAGCTCTTGGCTAGTTCTTTAAACTTGGCCAAGCACCTATACCTTGGGAGATCTGAAGCACTATGGAGAACCTACTGGTATTATTTTTCTAAATGGACTTATTATCAAATAGTCTTCTAAACACTTATCCCGATACCCATCGATTAGTGCACTTCTCACCCCTCATCATGAAACCTCTTTTTGTAGTGGATGACAGTGCAGAAACACTCAGCTGGTCAAAGTGCAGAGAAGAAGCAACTACGGAATTCCCAGTCCTAAGTAGAATATCTGTATCACATTCTCCCCATATAAAACACAGAGGGCACTGGGGAGGAAGGTCTAGAAAGATTTTAGAAGCCAGAGGTTGGCAGATGGCTGTGAAATAGTGTTTTCTATATGTGACAAGGGTTTTGCACAGCAGCTGTGGTTGCATACATAAGACCTACATAAGATCAAGCCTTTCCCAGTCCTACATAGATAGGAGGGACCTCATAAAGCCTCATCCCTATCTGAGGAGCAGCTGCCAATTGAAGTCTACTTTGGGAGGCAGAGTTTCATGTGTCCTGTGATAGGTTGCTCAAGTGCCAAAGGATAGTTCTACACCTATGCACATACTGGCAGTACTGATTAGATTCAGAGTGTTTAAAAAGAAAAAAAAAAGGAGGTGGCTATGAAAGAGGAGGCAGAAGAAGAGAAAGAAGGCGATTAAGTAGGGAGAGGGAAAGCAAGGGTAGTTTGGGAAGAGTTACACAGAGTAAGTGAGTAGTGTGTATATATGATCTAAAAACACTAAAATGGATGAATGAATGAACTAACCAACCAAACAAACAAACAATCAATCAATCAATCAATAGATAAATGGGACTACGGCCCTAAAACTCTATGATATAAATAGAATTGAAAGGAAAAAAAGCCCCATTGTCTCCACTGTTGCCATATTAATTCTGTGTGTGTGTTTGTGTGCATGTGCATGCGTGTGTGTGTGTGTGTGTGGGGAGAGAGAGAGAGAGAGAGAGAGAGAGAGAGAGAGAGAGAGATGGGGTGGAGAGGAACTGGAAGAAGAGTTGACACTGAATTGTGTCACAGACACAACAGGCAAGTTTTGTTGTTTTGAACTGAGCATTGAACAGCTCTAATTCTTTTAATAAGAACACACGAAGATACAAATAGCGCTACCTAGTATCTATTGTGAGCTGACTGATATTGAAATTTTCTCATGCATTATTTGAACAAGTCAATGTGACAGACGTGTGTATGAGAAAACTAAGGAGAAGCACAGTAGCTTCGAAGACTAGCAAGTGGATCCATATCAACTCTCCAAGACCCAAACCTTCCCCCTCATTGTTGTAGCCATATTGCTTCCTGAAATGTCTGTCTGAAGAACTAACAACTCATTTAGCAGAAATCTTATGGTGTTTCTCAGCAGGATATGTGTGAGTTCAGGAAATGTAAATGAAAGATAAATCTATTGGCTATGGTCATGAAGCAGAGGGTGTTGACAGCCAGCAATCAAGTATTCCCCCAACAAGTAACTTTAAACATAAGATTTAAGATGTTCCAACTGCCCAGACTTGTTTATATTCCTATAATAAAAGCAAAGCATCTTCAAGCATTTTATCCACATACTTTATGGCATTCGTAAGCACTGAGCATGATTGAGTTGAGAATGGGGCTTTATGACAGACAATTATTGTTGAAACGAAATCTCTTTCATAGGTACCACGGTCTGTAAAAAAGTCAAAAGCAGATCCATGCCGAAGCCACAAACTTAAATTCTGGTTATGCCTGCGCCTCCTATTAGGACTGTCTTCCAAGGAGAGCTCAAACTTTTCCCTGTTTCGTTAATGCAACCTAACAGAATTATTGCCTAGAATGACATACAGACATTGATTTTACTGTTTGGAAGCAATTAAAAAGCCATCAAGACCGTTGTAACATCAGGTATTGTCATATACACAGTAATGCTTTTAGAAATGCAGTTTACCTATTTAACTGAACCAAGAACTGAGAAAGGTGAAATTAAAATGCACAATAACTACTTAGGCCAGTGTGGAGAAATTTTACTTTTCTTCATATCTATTTTTATCTTTATCGTACCTTTCATTGAATATATGTCTGTATATGTCTATATAAATAATTCTTAAGTTTTCCACAATGAACAATAAATTTTCCTGCAGTAATCTTTGAAGTTTCCAGTAAAAAGATGGGGTTCCACAATAACTCCACCTGGCTAATATGACATCATGATGCTGATAGCACTACTGTAAGATTTCTCAGAATTTATATTTCTAAAACAAGTTTATCTTGTATTTTTGTACTTATTTAAAAGTAGATTTTGATTTTTCCATTTTTGCATAAAGTAACCTGTAAAACAAAAATAGAAACGATGAAAGAAAGAATGTGGCTGGCGAGATGGCTCTGTGGTTAAGAGTGCACACTGCTCTTGCAATGTTTCCCTCCCAGTATCCATATTTGGAAGCTCACAATTAACTCTAAGTCTAGCTCCAGGGGGACCAAAACTCCTCTGAACTCTAAGAGGACTTACATTATGTACACATATATACTTCTCTTGCACACATAATTAAAATCATAGCATTATTTTTTAAGAAGTCAAAAAGAAAAAGAAAAATATTGTTCAACACAAATGAACCCTTATCTTCATTCCCCAGGTCTCAATTGCAAAAAGCTTCTTGCTTGAGATGGGAGGTGGGCCTTTTGTGCCCACTTTCCCTTCTCTGTATACTGATCTATGGATGTAGCAATGTCCTTAAGAGTCATTTTATTGCTATTTTCATTTAGCAGAATATTAGTAGTAGATTTTCCTTGTAGCCCATGACCTATCTAGCTTCAGGTTCTTGTTAGGTGTGGGGTCCATATCATGGAATAGCCCTTTAGTCCAATAAGAAAGCTGTTTGTTACTCCTAGAATATTTATGCTGCCCTTGTAGTAATGCATTTGCTGTTATAGGCTAAAGTGTTCATAGCTGGATGAGGGTGATATTGAATATCATCCCATTTAGCATTCACAATACCTTCCTGCACCATGAACTCTAATCAGCAGGGGTGGTGCTTTTAGTTGGGTGCCAGCTTTTATTTGTTTGATGATGTAAGTAAGTGGTATCTTCAGCAAAAGGAACTTGCTATCAGTGTATAGAGTGTAACCAATAGGCTTGGTGGTGGCCTGTAATGTTTAGGAGAATCTGTTGGAGCCCATTTGCCAATAAATCAACAAGATGCAACCCACTCCTGGTACTGGAGGTTTTACTTGGTAACATATGATGTGTAGTTGGGGCATTGTCTCCAACATTACATGATAACTCTGCTTAATTCCTGCTATATATTTTAAGAAGTTTCTAGAGTAGTAGACTTCATTAGGGCTTTGGAAAAGGACTTTAACATTAGTTTCCCTTAATTGCTGGCTGTCGACACCCTCTGCTTCATGACCATAGCCAATAGATTTATCTTGTCTTTTACATTTCCTGAACTCACACATAAGAAACACCATAAGATTTCTGCTAAATTCTCAATATTCCCTCCTTTATCCTCCTTCTGAATCCCTCTCCCCATTTATTCCTCCTATTCTGGTTTCCCCTTTATCCCTTTGTAACTCTATACTCAGTTACCCTTCCTTAGTAGATCCCTTCCCACCACCTGGCCCCTTACTATCTACCTAACCTCTGTGGATATTCCACCACCTGGCCCCTTACTATCTACCTAACCTCTGTGGATATTCTAAATGAAGCACACATATCTAAAGCTGAAAATCTAATATCCAGATAAATAAGAGAAAACATGCAATGTTTGTCTTTCTGGGATGGGTTACCTTACTCAGGAATTTTTTTCCCTAGCTTCATCCTTTATCTGTGACTTTCACAGTTGCATTTTTCTTAATGACTGAATAATACTCCATTGTGTGAATGTGTCACATTTTCATTATTCGTTTATCAGATGATAGCCATCTAGGCTGTCCAATTTCTAAATATTATGAAAAGAGCAGCAATGAACATGGATGAGCAGGTATCTCTGTAGTAAGATGTAGAGTCCTTTGGATACATGCCCAAGGGTGGGATAGCTAGATCTTGTGGTAAAACTAATTTTTTTTTCTTTTTGAGGACCCCACACACTGATTTCCATAGTTGCTGTACCTGTTTTCACTGCCACCAGCTAGGGATGAGTGTTCCCCCTTGCTCTACATACTTGCCAGAATAATGAGTCATTTGTTTTTACTAATCTTGGCCATTCTGACAGTTGTAAGATGAACTCTCAAAGTAAGTTTTAAATTGCTTAACTCTGATGCCTAAGGATGTTGAACATGTATTTGTTTCTCATACACGCTAAGAGTTCTCTGTTTAGCTCTATGCCCCCTTTTAAATTGGGTTATTTATTTTCTTGATGTTCAGTTTTCTAGTTATCTGCATATTCTAGATACTAACTCTTGGTCAGATATATACTTGGTAAAAATTTTTCCCATTCTGTTGCCTGTTACTTTGAAATGATGGCTTCCTTTACTGTGCACAGCCTTTTAAATTTAATGATATGTCCCATTTATTAATTGTTGGTCTTAATGCCTGTGCTATCAGTGTCCTCTCCTGGACCAATGAGTTCAAGTATATTCCCTACTTTCTCTCCTATCATATTCAGGATAGCTGATTTTATGTTGAGGTCTCTAATCTATCGGAGGTGAATTTCATGCAAGGTCATAAGTGTAGATCTATTTACATTCTTCTGCATGCAGCTATGTAGTTTGAGTAGCACCATTTGTTAAAGATGCTGTCTTTTCTACAGCTTATATTTTAGGCTTCTTTGTAAATATTCAGGTGTCTGTCTGTAGGTGTGTAGAATTAGTCTCAGCCTTCAAGTCAATCCCATTGATCAATGTTTCCATTTTTATGCCAATACCATGATGTTCCCATTACTGTAGCCCTGTCATACAATTTGAAACCTGGGATGGTGATATCTCCAGCAGTTCTTTTCTTAATCAGAATTATTTTAATTATAACTTTTTTGTTTGTTTCAATATTAAGATTGAGTTTTAAATTTATGTAAGAGATGTGTTAGGGTTTTAATGGGAGTTGCATTGAATCTGTCAATTGCTTCCGGTAGGATGGCCTTTTCCATATAATAATCCTACAGATCCATGAACATAGAAGGTCTTGCTGTCTTCTGATATCTTCTTCAGTTTCTGCCTTTAATAGCTTTAAGGTTTTATTATACAATTTTTTTTCAATTGCTTGGTTGGAGTTAATACAAGATATTTCTAGGTTACTGTGGTCAGTACTCTTTCCCTTATTTCTTTCTCAGTATGTTTGCCATTTGTATTTAGGAAGGCTACCAATTTTTGTGTGTTACTTGCTAGTTTTTAGAGTCCACATTTTCATTAGATTGTGAGTGTATCATCATAATAACAATGTCAATTATTGAGCATTTCTATTGTCCAATTATGTGTCTAACAAAGCAGTGTCTCATTTAGTGTGCAGTGTAACACTTTGAGATGAGTACTTATTTTATAAGTTAAAAATTAAACATTAATTTAGACAATTGACCTAAGAATGAAGACGTTCATGTATTTAGAAGTTTGGCATTTGTGGCTTTTAGTTCATATTTCTGAATTTTCCTAAGATAGTGCTTGAGTGTAGAGTTGATCTCTAAAATGAGGTCTCTTGAAACAGACAGAGTTGAAATGGATGCTGTAATGGACCTATTGGAGAGTCAAGTGGAAGGGAAGAAAGAAGGAAGAGTATGGGTGAGAAGGAAAGAATAGCAGCAGGGAGAAGGGAAAGGAACAGCAGGTGATAAGGCTGTGATCATAGCCGGTACCTAACTGTGACTGAACATTTACATGATCAGTGTGTTTTAAAGTATTAAGCATTCACTTAATACTCTTAGCCTTCATGTGAGATATGTACTTACTTCTTAAGTGAAAGAAAAACTAGAACTTAAATTCAGCAACTTTTGAAACCACCATCAACAGCCACAAAATATTTCCTTCTAGGTAGTGTCCAAATTGGTGTTACAAGTCATTTCAGCACCAACCTATTTTAAAAGTCTAGTGTTTGTTTAAGTGTGTGTGATACAGGGCTCAGAACCCTCTGGATAGTGAATGATCTGCAATGGAGGGCAAACAAATTTTTTAATACCAATAAGATGTAGAATCAGGGTGTAATACTTGACTTTTATACTCTCTGAGAGCAGAGGATTGTGGCCTCATCTCTATGTTCTGTTTCTTGTTCTGCATCCTTTTAGGAAAGGAATCATTTAATTCATATGTTTGTACAAGGAATCTTGTGACCTTTATAAATAGCATGGAGTTTTTAAAAAGAAACATGATAGAATAAATAAATACTGTACAATGTAGCTCTATGAGTATATAAAGAATGTTGCAGCCGTGGACACCTGGATGGGACACCATATTCTCTTATGGTTCTGGAGCCACACAGCACCAGGGTTGCTTTTTCGACTTGCTGTGTGTCTTCATAAAAACTGGTGAGGTCCTCAGAGTTTTGGGTTCCTTTGCCTCTGATATGGATATTAACGAGCTCTGTGTTGAGCTGTGTTAAAGTTGCTGTCAAAACTTAGCATGTCTTAGATGTCTCACACCTACCAAAAAATCCATAATTGTCAGTTTTCTTTAAAACAAACAAAAATATGAAAGAGTATATATTTTTTAATTCTACACTTATCACCTAAGGTGAGAATGGTGTGAATACTCTTTTCTTTGTGTAGGTGGCTATGAAATTACTCATTAAATGTACAGAGAGTCTGTTTGACCCCTGGTGACAGGATTCATGTGCCACATTGGGCTACTGATATTGTGTAGCGCTATCTTACTAAACAGGGGTTGCAACAACAGCCATGAATCTTTAGATCATGGCAATAGGAAAAGTTCAGAGTCAACTAGGTCTTTAGAACAAACATCTAACCTTGTAAAATTAAAATGAGAGGAACTAAAGTTCTATTTATCATATGCCACAGACAGTGCTGTGTGTGTATACGATTTCTGATGACCATGCTATGAGATTGGTAATACTATGATTTTCAATCTGTAGGTAATAAACCATGTATGGAGAAGTTAAATCATGTGGGTCTCTAGGCAGCCAGTGATGGAGCTGGGATTCTAACTCATGATGTAGGGTCTTTTTAATCATAATAATGAGTAAATTACTATAACAAGTTTTAGTTTATGCAGATAAAGTATATTTTGGCTGAAACATGAAAATTGGAAAGACCAGACTTTGACTGATATTTCACACTGTCTCTTCAGTTCTATAGGCATACACTAGCCTCCTATCCTTTACTTCCTCATCTGTAAAATTGTGTGATAGTGATGAGTGATTTTACAAGGATTTGAGGAAGATGAAATACTCAGATGTCTTTTGAACTGTGGCATGCTATTTTACACTTAAACACTTTACGTGTTTAAAGATTGGAAATTCATATTATGTCAAGATGTGCACTTCTCTCTGACGTATAAATTGATAATTCAAGTCTGTGTAGTATGAATTGTCAAGAGCATTGTGTAATGGTTTTTATTTTTGTCTTTCTGAGCTGTTTGCTATTTTGCTTATAGCCAAAAAAATTTGAGATAGCTATGCCCATAAAATTTACGCCTTCCAGCGTCATGATAGACTTCACTGTTGCTCTGCTGTATGTGGCAGAGGGAGTCATTTTCATGCTGCTCCGGGATGTATAATATAATGTTTTCTTGTTAAAGAATCAGGACCTATTACGTGGAGTTCCGTGAAGACTCACTGGATACTAAAATAAATATTTAGACTAAGAAAAAAGCCTGAACCATGCTCAGACTCTGTTCAGATTTAAAGTGAGCTGGAATGATGCCTCAGTGATTAAGAGCAACAACTGCTCTTCCAAAGGTCCGCGTTCAATTCCTAGCAACCACATGGTGGCTCACAACCATCTGTAAAGAGATCTGGTGCCCTCTTGAGGAAGAGACCTGGTCAGTCATCTTCATCAACTTAGACCATGAAACCCAATATCGACAAATTCAACAGAACCACCATATACAGGCTGCCCATGCATACTTCAAAATCGCCAGGGCATAAATTTCAAATTTCATTTCATTCACTAATTTTTAAATTTATGGAGAATGCCTAATCAACTTAATTGTTCTATCAAGCAAACCACCTCTATTCAATTTATTTATCTTAGTCACTTCCATGAATAAATTGGTGATCTTTAAGAAGTATAAGTTTAACTTTGCTGATTTATTTTTTCTCTCTAAAACATTTTTATTCTGTAAAAGAATGCTTCTGATTCCATAATCAGCTTAAGTTTTCATTGGCATGCCTTCCTCTTCATCTTAGTTGGGTAACGTTTAGTGTGTTCCATTAATGTGGCTTTCATGTATGGCAGCTTACCTGTAGACAGTGGACAACTAACTGTCACCCTCATCATTTCTGAACACATTAGGGTCTCTGAGTTTTGGGTCTATGAAATAGATGTGTTTTCCAGTCATGAACATGCAGAAGGAACACGTTTGCCCATATAAAAGAGGCTGAGGAATTCCTAGGAGGGTGGACTATGGCAGGCTTTTAAAAATTATTTAGGGTGAGTGGAAGCTGGCTATGTAGGGATGTGGGGAGGATACCCCATTTGTTTGAGTTAAACCTCTCTCTAAACTGCATGTTTAAACCCTAGAATACACCGTGAGGTTACCAAATCCCTCAGTAATAGCAAATAGTCTTTTCTCTCTTTCTACAAACCAATGATGTTTCTCTCTCTTTATTCTTAGCATATCTTCAACTTTTTCACTGTATACCTCTTATTAACTTCTGCATCAGAATTGTTGTTTTGATCATTTTATTTTGTGACCATGACCATCAAAATAGGAAATATGGACACTCCCTTCACACAATGCACAAACAAAAATAGCTGTTTCACAAAATAATATTCTTCATCCTGGGTTATTCTATGAATTAGATTGTTTGTTCCACTCTTTCTATTTTATTTCATTCTATAGATTGTGTTCTCAATGACCTACTAAACTCAGTGGTTTTCTTAAGCCAAATCAGAAGTCATGTGAGTGGGAAACCATGCTACGTAACTAAAAGTTGTTGTTCTAACTTAGCATCATCAAGTATCTCTGTTATAGAGCATCTTATAGAGAAAAAGGAAAATAGAGAAAGAGAAAGAAACTTTGTGTGAACCTCTGCTAGTTCAGGGCTTGAAAATCTCCTGGTGACAGACCACATCCCTACCCTCAGCCAAACTGACATCTGCAGGAAGTCCCTGAATGAATTACTAAAGTGCCTTTGGCTGCAACAGTGGAGAGTCCCTAGAAAGCATCCTTTAGTACAGAGGATGGTCCCTCTTTCCAGTTAGCATCTCACACCGGTACCAGCCCCATGTGAGTTTGAGGTTACTTTGTCCTTTCTTTTAGACTTTGCAAGTGTGGCTTTAGACAAAAGTCAGATAACAAAGCTTATAACAAATGTCCTCAGAGCAACAATGTTGGAAACGAGTTTTACATTTATTTTACATGTCAAGGCCAGTTTTCAACTGCACGGTTAAGGCATGAAATCAAGAACAAATGCACCTGTTTCAGGACAGTGTTTCCAAGACAGTGACTTTGGGTTTTGATTCAAACTGCCAGAAATGAGTCTCATTAAGGAACAGAAACTAAAAGCCTCCCAGGATTATTTGGGGTTGGGGGAAGGCTTAAAAGGAAACAAAGCCATTGAGAACAAATTTTGAAGTAAAAAACAATTCTGGAACTAAATCAAAAGTATGTAGACAGTCACATACATTTGAACCTTCAAACATTTTCTGATCTCCCAGGGCTTGGAAAGGAAGGGTTTGACTGGGGTATCCCCATGTATACTGAAGCCTGACTTACCACTGGCCACAGGAGAACACTGCTTAGGTTGACTGACGGCAAATGAAAGGTCACTATAGTTGGAAGGATATTCAGATGCCTGAGAAATGATAGCAGACTCAATATTTGCAGTGTTTTATAGCTCATATAACATAGGCAAATACATTTTCTTCATGCTCTCTATTAGCTATGAGCAATTAGTCTAGGTACAACTTTCTCCCAAATACTAATAAGGAAAAACCTAGACCCAGAGCTGTTGAGCTGAAATGAAATCTAGGATCCTGGTCTGACATATGCCTACTGGATCCTCTCTGCCTGCCTTTCCACAGGATAATCCTTTGCCCACACACTCCTCAAGTCACATCTCAGGCTCTTTCCCAGAAGGTCTTGGGGAATGTTTGTTCTGCTATGTTGTCCTAAGTATGGCCCCAAGAGCTGCCTATGGACAGACTGATAGCGGCTGAAAATGATGATTTCCAGGGGCATGGGGCTGGCAAGATGGCTCAACGGTGAAGAGTACTTGCTGTTCTTCTAGAAGACCCAAGTTCAATTTTAGTACCCATGTCATGTGGCCCACAACTGCCTATAAGTTCATTTCTAAGGATCTGGCACTGCCTTCTGGCCTCCTCGGTCACGCCAACACCTCTCTCTCTCTCTCTCTCTCTCTCTCTCTCTCTCTCTCTCTCTCTCTCTCTCTCTCTCTCTCTCTCACACACACACACACACACACACACACACACGATTTCATTTTGTATATTGTTTTGTTGTAGCCTGGTTTTAAAGGAACCAAACAATGAACATATACTTCTGTGTCACCAATAGTATTTCAAAACTGAATGTTAAACTGAGTATATTACGTAAGGGCAAAAATCATGCCATACTTTAGCCAACCCCTAGTCATTCATTTTTCCTACCACTTGATACGTCATTTGGGGTTTCTCTTTAGAGAAAACAGTAACTGCTTCTTGATGTTTCTCTAAAAATTAGTTAAATTTGTTTCTTGGCAATCTTATACATGCTTTAAATATATTCTGATTACTTCCACCCCGCTTGTCTCCTCCTCCCAGCCCCGTCTACCACTCTTCCATCTTACAAATCTTTTCTCCACCATCTTTTTGTTTCGTTTTGTGTCGCCACCCCACCCCTACCACAGAGCCCAACCTGAGCGGTCTGAGTGGCCCTGGGTTTAGAAGTATCCTCAGGACCCTGGTGTGCTCACCAGTGTAGACAAAACTGCAGACATGGCTTCCTTTCCCCCAGGACCCACCGTCAGCTGAGAAGGGCAGGGCCCTGCAACCCTGTTCATTCACAGTTGAGCATATCTCGTTAGATCCAAAGACAAAGAGTAAGTCAGATCATCATCTGCCCTGTCTAGTTTCATCTCAATGCTTCCGCAGACTAACTGTAGATATTGTTAAGTGAATGGTTGGTAAATAGACCACTTAAGTCTGAAAGTGGGCAATCAGTAAGGAAGGGAGGAAGAAGAAGGAACAATGATTTATTGCCTCTACTTCAGTGACAGCATACTTACACACTGGAACTTAATTTACTCATGGCCTGGTGTTTCTTGAGTGACACCTTGAACTTGAATTCCAAGTGTTCCTGTGTTCCAAACTTGAAAAAAACTTTAGTATATATCATGTTTATCATTAGCTGTGTTAACACCCTCCCCACCAGAAAAGTAGACATAGAAGTTCACAATTTTGCCTGTCATTTTTGTCAATCAGCTAGTCTCATCTCATTGGTCTCAGGGAACCCTGGTTGGCCAGACTGAAGTATAATCTTAAAAGTGGTTGTAATCAGGGGTATAATATTGTCTTTGCAGCTCCATGTACAACCATAAAGTCACATGCATATCTGTGGTTCTTTAAAATCTTTTATACATACATAAACATCTATATTTTGAACATATGGCAGGCTCAAAATTGTATAAGTATTTTGTTGTTAAATTTAGCCATACATTAATACAAGATAAGATACTCTTCAACATCAAGAAAATCTTTACATCGGTCACAGATCTACTGATATTTGAAAAGTGTGACATGTGAAAAGTGTGTTTTGTCTTTTAAATACAGTGTTAATTTAGTTCATGATGCTAGATTGAAATTATCTGCAGTGAGGTCTGTGATTTATAATAGAATCTTTGATTTACATGGATAATATGTTTAAATGGTCAACTGAGTGGACTTCAAGTAATATACTACCTCACACTTGTATTTTGGCAGAATCTCTGTTTCTGTCTCTCTCCCATTGAAAGACACTATAAACCACGAGCTCAGTTGCTAGCTCTAAGTTCTTTTCAAGTTCAGACAAAACATATTTGTAAGTTAAGGAACTTGCCCTACTGAAGCAGTGATGACAAGTGACAGTTCCAGGGGCTGAAATGGAGTTGGCATTTCTTACGAAGAAACGGGCTGCTTCTGGCTGTGGAGCCTGTGTGCTGCGAGCCGCCAGCGCCCTCTAGTGACGTTTCCGCAGCAGAAAGCACTCATCGCTGGCTAAAAGGAGACTAAACTGGAGCCTGCAGCCGAGACTTTTTTTTTTTTTTTTCCATACATTGTTTTGTTTTATTTTTTCCATTCAAGAACATAATT
The DNA here is from genome assembly GCA_004026605.1 of Ondatra zibethicus. Lineage (NCBI taxonomy): Eukaryota > Metazoa > Chordata > Mammalia > Rodentia > Cricetidae > Ondatra > Ondatra zibethicus. The sequence goes on along the minus strand of PVIU01001917.1, from coordinate 144 downwards.
AAAGATAAAAAAAAAAATTTTTTTTTCCTTTCTTCCCCTTCTCCCGGTCCCCTCCCACTACCCCCCACCCCTCCTCCCTCCCCCTTCTTCCTTGAAAGAGGGCATGGTGCCCTGCCCTGTTGGAAGTCCAAGGCCCACCCCCAT